>JAJTWR010000159.1:625000-1075000 GCA_021613335.1 Whitmania pigra
GAAGTCTTGAGACTTAATCCTAATTGTATTCAATGGTGAAATATAAAAATTATTTAAAAAATAAAGATTATTATTTAAAATAAAGATTATTATTTATAAATAAAGATTATTATTTAAAAATCTAAAGATTGAAGATGAGAACAGCTGTGAAATCTCAGATCTTTTACTGGCTCATCATCGTTTTGGTCTTCTGCAACACGCTCTCAGTGGCTGTTGAGCATTACGACCAGCCTCCATTCCTGACAGAATTTCTTTGTCAGTGACTCATTCATTCATTCATTCATTTATTCATTTATTCATGCATACATTCATTAGAACTTCTTTTCATTCTAATTGCATTAATAAATTTAAAATAATCAAATGAGTGAGATATCACTTAAATTAATTACTTAAATATTCAATTATCTAAGTTAAGAATTTTCTTTGAATTGAGTTTAAAATAATAAATAATATAACATATGCTCGCAGATTACGTAGAATTCATATTCCTTGCTTTGTTCGTGTTCGAGATGTTCTTGAAAATGTACGCAGTTGGCATCAGCTCCTACTTCCAGTCGTCTTTCAACATCTTCGACAGCCTCGTGAGTTTACAGTGTTGTTCACTCGTGCAACCTGGACGATCACGTGACGTTGCATCAATTCAGGTAGTCGGCTGCAGCCTGGTGGAGATGGTAATTACTCAGGTGTACACCGACGATTCTTTCGGGATTAGCATTTTGAGAGCAACCAGACTCATCAGGATTTTTAAAGTCACCAGGCAAGAAAATTATTTTTTAGTCATTCATCCACTCATTCATTCAGTCGATCATTTTCATATTTATTTATGTATTTATTCAGTCAGTCGCTCGTTCCCTCACCCATCCACCCATCCATTCACCCATCTACCCATCCACCCACCCATTCATTCACCCATCCATCCATTCATTCATGCATCTACTCATTGCAAAAGATATTGGTCTTCCCTGAGGAACCTGGTCATTTCCCTGTTGAGCGGCATGAGGTCAATAGTTTCCTTGCTCTTCCTCCTCTTCCTCTTCATCATCATCTTTGCACTCCTCGGAATGCAACTCTTCGGAGGGGAGTGAGTTGTGCTGTTTGTCTCTGTTTTTGTTACTTTCGTTATTTTGAATTTTAAAATTTATCATTGAAAGTTATTTAAGCAATTAAATTATTTAATCAATTGAATTATTTAAGCAATTAAATTATTTAAGAAATTAAATTATTTAATCAATTGAATTATTTAAGCAATTGAATTATTTAAGCAATTAAATTATTTAAGCAATTAAATTATTTAAGCAATTAAATTATTTAAGCAATTAAATTATTTAAGGTGGAACTTCGAAATGGGAAAACCATCGTGCAATTTTGACTCATTCCCTGTTGCTCTTCTCACCGTTTTCCAAGTGAGTTCTGCGACTCCAAATTGATTTCACCTGAAGAATTCATAGTTTTATATTTCACATGATTCCATGTTTTTATGTTTCACCTGAAGAATTTTTACCTGAAGTATTTCAATATGAAGAATTCTTGATTTACACTGACTCGCATCATCTGAAATTTTTAACGATTTGCAATAAAGAACCTCTCTTATTTATAAAATATAAAAATATTTAAAATGTGAAATATATATTCTTCCACTCACATTTCAGATTTCAGTTACACAATTTAAGTGACGCTTAAACTTGGCACATCTTTTACTTTTTTTTTATCAGCATTTTTTAAAAACTACTTTTTAAATTAAAATAAAAATCGAATTTGATTGGTTTGTTTGGATGGAGTTTTTTGGATGAGTTTGTTTGGATGAGGTCGTTGCTTTATTTCCAGACGCATTAACTGGAATTAAAAGAAATTGACAGAAAATCGTCCTCTGAAAGTGCATTTTAAAGTTTTAAATTGACTTGATTTTATTTATCGTCTTTTAGTGTTTCCTCGAAATTAAGTCCTAGTTAAGATCGTCAGTCGGCATTTCTGAGGGAAATGGATTCGCAAGAAATTCAGGAATTCAAAGTTTGGAGATTTATAATGATGTTTCAGAAGAAGTTGACTAAATTTTTTTAAATATCAAAATTGAAGGGTTTCCTAATATTCTTGTAGAATATCACTTTTATTAAAAAATGATTACAGCCATGCTCCTAACCTATTGGAGCATATAACATGTAACATGAATAAATGTGCTGATAAATTGTGGAATATGAAAATATGACAACCCTCTAAAATAAACCCTAGCGCGACTATTGGATCAGAAATTAATACAAGACACTGTTTTAGTATTGGGAAACACGGCAGTGCTTATCGTCTGCATCAATTTTTGTTGACAACTGCTTCGGGTGGATCCGGTCGTCGATAATGATTAGTGAAGTCCATTAAAAGCTCCAACTAAGAGCAATAAACATGAACTAATGTCCAAAAGTGGCAGTTAAAGTCTAAAGGAAAGAAATTTAAAACCGAGATTAGAAGTCATAATGAATTTTCTTTCTCTTTGAATGTCTTTTGAACTTATTTTTATTCCTTCCTTTTGTCACGAAAGAACTTGAGAAATCTTCACTAAATCTTCGATATTTCAAAAAAAAAACCGAGAAAATCTTTGAGATGTCTTTAAGTTTTAAGTTTTGCTTTTTAGTCCGAAACGAAGATGAATCACTATTTGCGAATGAATTATTTATTAATTGGAATAAATGAATACTAACAAGCATAATAAATTTAAACATACAAGTAAAACTAAATAATAAAGAAATAACGTCTTATTGACATAATGCTGCAGTTCAACACTTATATTTAAACTTATTTTTTCTAAATTCATGAAAATAGATATAAGAATAAATTAAAATTATCATCACAACATCGTTTACTAGAGCATTTATTTAAGTAAATTATTTCATTAAACACTATTAATTGTCGAATGTATTACTGTAAGTTTTAATATAATAATAGATTAATAATAGACTCATTGAGCCAATCATAAAGCAAGGTGTAACAACATTACATACAATGAAGTTGATTGACAGATCTTAACAGGAGAGGATTGGAACGAGGTGATGTTCCACGCCATCCAATCACAGGGAGGAGTGAAAAACAGTGGAATGCTGTACTCATTCTACTTCATCGTTCTTGTCCTCTTTGGCAACTGTATCCTTTTCAACTTATTTCTAGAAAATTGATGACCTAATCGAATTTTGAATATATCAAAGGCAGGTTTGTCGAATGGGTTGCTCCACTATATTACGATAATATGTCAACAGTCGTAATGTGCCGTATTACTGTGGGATTGAGTTTATCTTCGTACAATTCTTAATTCCCATATTTTTCCTATTATTACGAACAATTCAGATACATTACTGAACGTGTTTTTAGCCATTGCTGTGGACAACCTTGCCAATGCACAAGAATTAACAGCTGCCGAGGAAGAAGCGCTTGAGGTGAATTAATAAAATGATTTTTGCTTTTAAATTTTATTGCTCATTAATTAATTAATTAATTTATTTATTCATTTATTCTTAAGTTCATCTTACACAAAAAAAAGAAACTAAAATTCAAGTTTGCACCAAAACAGCGATGACACTGAAAGAATCCTTTGCAATTAATCATTCTTTAATCTTCGTAAAAAATTTTTTATTTAGGAAAATATTGAAATCTTAGAAACAGGAGTTTGTGTCCAGAAGAACTTGACAGGACATTCTGACCTCCATGAAAACGAAATGTTCTCAATTTGTGTCCAAAATTACTTTAGTTTTTGTGACATTGTCATTCGCATAAAATATTTTGTTAAATTTGTTTATTATTTATTTATGCAAAGATATTTCTTGTTTATAATGTTGATTTGCTCGAGTTAATTTGTTAATGTATAATATTTGCCAGTGTTGTGAGGGATCAGAAAACTGAAACTATGGAATCGCTAGACGAACAAGATGAGCAAAGTGAATTAATAAAATTCAATTAATCAATTATTTAATTAGTTAATAGCACTAAATGATTAATTATGCTAATAATTTTAATCACGATCTTTTACTGACTTTTAATGAAATGAATATTTAAAGCTGGAATGTTCAAGAAGGAAGGAAATACTTGCGACGGGAAGGCATTGTTGCCTTACAGCTCACTTTTTATCCTCAGTTCCACCAATCCGTCAGTTGTTGTTGTTGTTCATGTTTCATCTTCTTTTGACTGACAATTTTAGAAAAATATCAGTTCAAATGCTCGTTTTAGGATTAGAAAGTTCTGCCACTTTGTGGTCAATCTGCGTTACTTCGACCCGTTCATAATGACAGTCATCTGCGCTTCGAGCATCGCTTTGGCGGCAGAAGATCCTGTCCACGAGCATTCAACCAGGAACGATTTCCTCAACTTGTTTGATTTCGTCTTCACGGGAGTCTTCACGGTTGAGATGATTCTCAAGGTCACATTCCAACCGACCGTGTCCGATCTAACACCGCCAGTGTATAATGATATAACTAAACAGACTTAGCTGATTTGTTAACTTAATAATAATAATAATAGAAAAATATATGTGATATATTAATAACATGTACTACCCATGAATGGATAAATTATTACAACTTTGCGACTCAACGCGGTTATTTCCATCAAAATTCTTGAACTTACTTTATTGATAATTACAAATTTAACATTTTCATATGATAATCTTTCACAAATATATTTACAAATATCTTTGATATTTTGAACAGATCATAAACCTGGGGGTGATATTCCATCCAGGCTCGTACTGCAGGGACCTCTGGAACATTCTCGACGCCACAGTTGTCATTTGTGCACTGGCAGCCTTTGCCTTTTCGTAAGTTTTACACAAAATTGATGAAAAAAATTATTTCAAGAAATGGTTTTACTCAAAAGACAAATAAAAAATCTTGCATGGAGAAAAAATTCGTTATAATGTCTATCAAGTTATCGGGTAGGTAGACATATTAACGTCAGTTGAAAAAGGACAGGAAAAGCAGGTTTTCATTGAACTCTGAAAAAGAACTTCATTAACATTCGTTTCAGCGGTGAACCAGGTTCTGCCGGCAAGAACTTGAACACCATCAAATCCCTCAGGGTTCTCAGGGTTCTTCGGCCTCTGAAAACTATTAATAGAGTTCCAAAGTTGAAGGTCATACATCATTCTACTTTTAACTTGTCTATACATTATCATATTAATATGTTAATCGGTTATTACTCGATTACTCCAACAACAACAACAACAGGCAGTGTTCGACTGCGTGGTAAATTCGCTGAAGAACGTGTTGAACATAATGATCGTCTACATGTTGTTCCATTTCATCTTCGCCGTCCTCGCAGTGCAACTTTTTAAGGGGAAATTCTTTTTTTGCAACGACGCATCCAAGACCGAAGAGATGGATTGCAGGTGAAGGAATGATCGGTGGATGAATGAAGAGATGTTTATAAGTCGATGTTGCCGTTGTTGTCTCATCCCATTAAAATGTACTGTTTTACATCGGGTACTTTCCTAATAAGGCCTGAATAATATTCTTAACGACAGGGGCGATTTCTTCGAGTATCAGAAGGTGAATGGGAGGTACGTGCCCACCGTCAACCACAGGAATTGGGGCAAGTGGGAATTCCACTACGACAACGTGGCACACGCCATGTTGACCCTGTTCGTCGTTCAGACGGGAGAAGGGTGGCCACTGTAAGTTGAGGATTCGAATATTTTTCGTTCGTTTGTTTTTCACTTACAAATTTCTCCAAGTGTTCTCCGGCATTCCATCGATATAACTGGAGAAAACAAAGGACCTCAGCCCGGAAACAGGATGGAAATGGCCATCTTTTACGTCGTTTACTTCATCGTGTTTCCTTTCTTCTTCATTAACATCTTTGTTGCCCTCATCATCATCACCTTCCAAGAGCAAGGTGAACATGAACTCGAGGATCAAGATATGGATAAGAATCAGGTTGGAGGAGGTCATCTTGATAAGGACATTCTTAAAATACCACGTGATCATAAAGATGATGATGAACATGACGACGACGATGAAGATGATGATGACGATGCGATGATAATAATAACAATGATGGGAATTATGGCATGATGGATTTCGGTGGTAATGACTTTTTTACTAATCACATTATGATAATGTGATTAGTAGATGTAGTAGTGATGCTAGAGGAGTGATGGTGATTTATTATTATTATTATTATTATTACTATTATTATTATTATATTATTATTATTATTATTATTATTATTATTATTATTATTATTATTATTATTATTATTATTAATTTTATTATTATTATTCCTTTAGAAACAATGCATCGACTTCGTGATGAATGCTCGTCCAGCTTGTCGTTACATGCCTGAAAAGAGAAATACTGTTCAATATCGAGTGTGGCAGGTTGTGGTTTCGAGTCCTTTCGAATACGCCATCATGGTGATGATTGCACTCAACACCATCCTGCTCATGATGAAGGCTGGTTCACGTTGCAATAACTGATCTTGTTAATATCATCAATTATTAATGCTTTATTTAATCATTTATCAATTGAAATATCATTTAATCCATTTCTGGACTGAAGTATTCAAATTACAGTTCACCCAGTACCCGAAACCCCCCAAGAACATGGGCAGTGAATCCACACCCTACGAAAAGTACACCACCATCCTCACCAACCTCAACATGGCTCTTACATGTCTCTTTTTTGTTGAAGCCACCCTTAAAATATTTGCTTTTGGTCCTAAGGTTGCGATCAATTTCTTCGCAGCAATTAATTGGTTTCATTAATTGTTGCTGATAATTTTGTAACAATTTTGGAATATTAATTAGCCCGAATCTAGTTGAATAAAGTGGTCGAATTACATGTATGAATTGACTTTATTTATTTTATTTTATTTGGTTATTGAATTAATTTATTTTATGTTATTAATTAATTTATTAATTTATTGAATTTATTTATTTTATCGTGCAGAACTACTTCAAAGAAGCGTGGAATATTTTTGATTTCGTCACCGTCATCGGAAGTTCTGCTGACGTTCTCTTCACGGAGTTCGGAAAGGGAATCCATGACGTCACTGTTATTTTATTTTTTAATTTCGTAATTATTATTTTATTATTACAAATTGTGTTATTACGTTCAATTATTGACTAAATTAAGTTATTAGTCAGATGATTTTAAAAATACTTCGTTAACTAAAATTGAATTCCAACAATGGCAGTCTGGAACAATCAACATCGGTTTCCTGCGCCTCTTCAGAGCAGCTCGGTTGATAAAAGTACTGAGGCAGGGTTACACCATTCGAATCCTTCTCTGGACCTTCGTTCAATCGTTCAAGGTTGCACATTTCTTTTATACGAATTTTAACCTCACAACTAACGAGTAATAATTAATAAATAGTTGATTTATGAGACAATTAGATAAAATGTATTTTTTGTAATAATGTTCTAAATAAATTACTCGACTATTTATCACTTAAATCTCTTACCGCAGGCTCTGCCCTACGTCATCCTGCTGATAGCCATGTTGTTCTTCATCTACGCCATCATCGGCATGCAGGTGAGATGTTAATGTGCACCTGACGGGTTAAC
Organism: Whitmania pigra; assembly: GCA_021613335.1. Lineage (NCBI taxonomy): Eukaryota > Metazoa > Annelida > Clitellata > Hirudinida > Haemopidae > Whitmania > Whitmania pigra. The sequence continues at coordinate 632,538 of JAJTWR010000159.1, forward strand.
AACTCACCTGTATGACTTTAACACGCCGACAGATCTTTGGCAACATAGCTCTGAATGCCAACACCGACATCAACAGACACAACAACTTTCGCTCCTTTTCGGATGCTGTGATGCTTCTCTTCAGGTGATCTGGAAATTACAATCGTTAAGTGGAAAATCAGCTTTTAATTGATAACACGAAGGTATTGCGTACATGTTGATAAAGGTGCGCTACAGGTGAGAACTGGCAGCAGATAATGCTGTCCTGCATGGCCAACAAAGTCTGCGACCCCGAATCCTCGAACCCGGGAACAAAGCAGTGTGGCCTCAACGTCGCTGTGCCCTATTTTGTGTCCTTCATTTTCTTCTGCTCATTTTTGGTCAGCAAGTTATTGTTTATCGATTTTAAGTCTTTTTTTAAGTCATTTATTTTAATTCATTTTTAAGTCGGCTAAGTTAATGTTTATCGATTGACGTGTCATCGTGGTCATCGTAATAAGCGCTACACGGGAGGAATGCAATTTAAAACCAGGTTAAGATTAAAGTTAAGTTTGTTTTGAAAAATCGAATTTATTGCCACCATAATTGCAACAAAATCCCTAAACGAAGAAGCTAACGATTCTATTGAAATAAATTGGTTCCTGCAGATGTTGAATCTCTTCGTGGCTGTCATCATGGACAACTTCGATTACCTGACGAGGGACTCATCCATACTCGGCCCTCACCACCTCGACGAGTACATCAGAGCCTGGGCAGAACACGATCCCTCGGCATCGTAGGAGACAACCTTTCAATTGATCATCTATTACTCAATTAAACATCAATTAAACTATATTTATCAATTAAACATGTTAAACAGGTATTATATTCCTGTCAATGACATGTACGAGATGCTGAGGAACATGGAACCGCCGGTAGGATTTGGAAAAAAGTGTCCGTACAGACTTGCTTACAGGGTAAGTACTTGAACAACCAATAAAATTCGTGACCTCCAGATTAATTTTCAATTATTAACCAATCAGTTCATCACGCATAATCTATGGTAGCAGTTAACTGATTATCATTTATCATTTGATGCAAAACAGAAGTTAATTCGGATGAACATGCCTGTCAATAAGGATGGATGCGTTCATTTCACGACAACTCTCTTCGCTCTCATCAGGGAATCTTTGGCCATCAAAATGGGCAGAGGTGCTCCGTTTTTTCAGAAATCCTCTTAAAAATCCTTTTAAATTAATTAAATTATTATTAGGACTGCGAACGATTAAAATTGACTTAATCGATTAATCGGAAAAACTTGAACGATAATTAGCCCGTTATGGGTGGTATCTTTAAATGATGAAATGATTGTAGTCAGCGAAATGGATAAAAATGATGAGTCGTTGAAGAGGACCTTGAAGTATTTGTGGCCAATTCAGTCCAAGAAACTCCTCCCTTTCCTCATGCCACCACCAGAAGGTTGATCAGATTTTACATTAATTTATGTAAATTTGCCATTTATGTAAATTATTATTATTATTATTAGTTAAATGTTAAAGTTATCTATTTAAAGTAGTTACATTTGTTAATATTCAAATATAAATTGATTGATGATTGGTTGATGATATTTACATTTAAAATCCATCAGAATTGGCTCCATTCAAGCAGACGGTCGGCAAAATGTACGTGGCTCTTCTAATCGTTGAGAACTGGAGAACCTACAAAGCTGCAGTCTCCAGTCAGTCTATGGAAGCAGTCACTGAGGTCACTGAGGTCAATCAGGTCGTGGTAGATGAATTGTTTCAAATCTCAATTTATGTTTTAATAACGTGACTTAAGTAAGCAAAAAATTGTTGAAATCGTTGGAAATGAATTAAGAATTAAAATTGATACGATAAAGACAACGTCGAAATCGATATCATCTCCTAATGTTATTATTCGAGTCATACGTAGCCATACTAAACAAAGTTCCAAAGAAAACCTTTGGGTAAAATTCCAAAGAATGCACATGACTGCGGCGCAAAAACTCGTTCTGCAACTTCTTTAAAATTATGTATTTCAACCAATCAACGATTTCTTTAGCATTTTGTTTGCATGTGTGTTTATATTTGTGTTTATACTTGTGTTGATGTTTGTATCTTCAACGTAAATTAGAAATCATCTTTGTTGCAACGTGCGTTTGTTTCCCACCATTCGACGATATGTGAGGATGACGAAGAGGATGACAGTTACAGTGGAGATAAACTGAAACCTCAGGAGACTTTGAGAACTTATGACTCCTGCGGAAGGCAAGTACTTTAACATATTTAATACGTTTTGGCGATATATTATATTTTGTAATATTTTTGATGGGATTATATTTTCTTCTAAACACGAAAACAGCAGCGAAAGTCTCCAAGCGGAAAAACTTCTCCTGTCACCCACATGCGAGGACAACGAGGTAAATGAAATTAAATCTTGTCTTGTCGTGCTTCTGAAGACTTTTAATGCGATCGCGTAAATGTTTTATCCAGATGCTTTCAAGACGTCATGACGAGCAGCTTCTCGTGTCGTTTGGAAGCACAACCACCATTCCCGACCTCGAAGACACCATTCATTCCTTTCGGAAACAACCAGACTCGTCGACACTTCCCGTTGCAACTTCCAACTTCAAAAGAAGAATGTTTTTCCATTCCAAGGTTTTCCCTGCAATTTCCTCGCAGGAGATCAATCGACCAATCATCAGCTTCCAGGCTGATGTCAAGCAACCAAAATTCATTTTTGCGGCATCATCACTCGATGTAAACGATCGTCAGCCTCATAGATGGACTAGTAAAGACATCTGCTTATCAAAATATCCTCAAAGCTTAAGTGCCTTAAAAAGTAATTCTATGAGACACTCCAACCTCCCATTTTCAAGGTTCTTATCCGTTCCTCTAAACTGCTCCTCGACTCATCTGAACCATCTCTCACGAAGGAGTATGCCTGTCCTGAACTCCCCATTGCACTCTGCGTATCCACCGGGCAGCAAAACAGACGCTCACGACACCAGCCGACACGCCATCGAAAAGTCAGAACCGAGTTTACCGTTGGTCTCTTCCGACGGACCCAGCACTGATCATATCTCGAGCACCGATCAAATTCCGAGTACTTCAGCCCTCATCACTTCGGCATCTCATCATCATCGATCCATATCACTACCACTCATCAACCACGCCGTCACTCATCTTCCGATGTCACCTTCCTTTCCGATCACCTGCGGCGGAGGAAAGATTCCAATTTTACAGGTGGATTCTCAAACAAGTACCACAAAGCAAATTTAGTCGATTATCGTGCATGGCTAAAGACTTCACAAGGTATTAAATTTTGTGCAACGTCAGAATGGTTAATTCTATGACTTGAAAGTCGTTCAAATTCCAGTGAATTAGTTTTATTAAATATATTTTTCTATTTGCTCAAATCGATCAAATAGTCGAAAGTAAAACTCAAACAATTCTTGATTCATTATCTGGAATACAAATTGGCATCTAAAGGCAGGTAAGGCACAAGAAACGTGATTATGCAAAGCAATCCACTTGACAGATGATGCTTCAACGAAGATAATGTTGAGTTTCAAACGAGTTCAGAAAGCCACAATAAATTCAGAATGTTAGAATGGATTGAATGAGTGTTTGTTAGAATGAGTAACTCAATGTCGAGATTCAACAACGATGCACTGCAAACTGTAGAACCCGCTGAACAATTGAACAGCATAGAAAGACAGAGACGGGCAAGGAGAAAAACTGAAGAATGTAAAATAATTAAGAAATACAAACTTGTATGGACATCATCACAAACTCTCTGAACTATTAAAACATTAGAAAAGCAAAAAAGATGGAACAACATTGAAATATGAAGCAACAAATTAGTCCAACATTATCAAATCTAAAAAATGAAGAATATCAAAATTGATGACAAAACATTAAAAAAATATGTTAGAAAAGGGAATATCATAAATAATTATAAAATTTTGTAAAATGATAACTCAAGAATATAGTAATTAATTATAAAATGTAACCTAAGAATATCATAATCGATTCAATGTGGAACTTCAACAAATCTTGTCCTCACGAAGTACGAATGAATATTTTGATGAAGATGCTTCCCGAAGCAAAACAATAGAAATCTTTACAACAACATCAAATTAGTTGCAAATTGTAAAATATTTGTTTATGTTAGATGATGACAATTCTCTCTGACGAGCACCATTTTTATCGCTACCAAGCAGTTCGTTATGGTTAGTAAGAGATTAAAGAATAACCAGATAATGGTAATTAATATTAGAAGAACAACCAGATAATGCTAATTAATATTTGTCGAGGAATCGTTCAAGGTAGAGTGTCGAAGCCATCAAATCCTGTAAAAATGTTTAAACGACTTCATGTAAAGATCAATATTTATCAAAACTAGGAAATAGCAACATACTTAAAATATAGGAATGTAATTGTGATTATAATAAGGATTTAATTTAGACTCAACACGGTATTCTCTTTAAAACGATTCTCAAAATCCACGAACCGTGATGCGAGGCACCGAAGGACTTTTCATTGACTGCTCGCTTCGTGGCGTTGTGCGCGAACACGTATTGGCTCTGAAAACATGCAAAAGCAAATGACTAATTCTAATGAATAACTGACGAACAACGAATTAAAACATCTTCAAACGAGCAAGATGTCAGTGGCATTTTTATTGAAGCAATGAGTGGGTACTGGTGCTATTCAATGACCGAGGATTTGGGGAGAGGCATGGCCTCTGCTTTGGAAAATATAGGAAAAAATTAAGTAAATCTACTATAAAATAAAAGTTAATAAAAAAATTAAATTGAAAAGATGTATTTTAATCTAATTGTTTTAAAATTATTTCCATAATTTACCACTTTTGATTAAAATTTTAGTAGATGTGACTTCCCCCTAAAACCACTTACTGGTTCCAGTACCCCCCTCACTGCTAGTGTTCTAAATCTGCCTTTGGTACTATTGGTGATGATAATGATACTAACGAATTAAGAATAAAAATATTAATAATAGCGTAATTACGATGCATTAAGAATAATAACGTTGATAATAATGCAATGATGACGAGCTAGGAATATCTAAAACTTGAACCACAATACCACCTCAGTCTGCACCATAAATATCCTGTTGTTCCTCATCTCCAAAGTTGTCCTGAACAAGTCCAGTTTGCCGTCGACATCGACCAGCTGCAGCATCCGATCCACGAGAATGAACGTGCCCGTCCTTCCCGACCCAGAACTGAATACAACAATGCAACAATACAGCGATGTAACACCGTGAAAAATCCTCGTAAGGTTAACATATGAAGCAACATAAATAAACACATAAAGAAGTACTTTCAGAATGTTATAACCTGCAATGGACCAAAACAGGTGCATTCCTGTTACTGAATGCTCTGACGTCTCTCGTGAAGTTTAAAAAACTTTCTACATCTGTGGGTGGTCTGTTTTCAGTCCAATCGAGGAAATGGTACTGGCGAACGGTTCTACAAACTTCATCCTGCGAGACGTTTTACAACATTGATGAAACACGTCGTTTTGTTTCAATACATAAATAATTAAACGTGAAACTACGTAGGTGAAAAACTAGAGCAACTGAGATAAAATTTTGAAACTTCATCGCAAACGCTATACCATCTGAACTTTGAGTATTCTGATGACGTAATGAGTGAGCACAGATTCCGACGTGAGACAAACTTGGACTTCTCCGTAGCTCAGAAACTCGTCCTGTTGTGCGTCGTTTGTCGACGGCCAGTACTTTGCACATTTGTCCTGAAGTTGCCACTCAACGATACATCATGATGATACCGTGCTCGACTTCATCAAATACATTCCTCAATAATACGATTCCATGCTCAACTTCACCAAAAATATGCCTCATCTACCTTGCCATCTTCCTTGAGACTGGTCAACATGACGATGCAGCTCACATTCTGCTCCCAAATCATCCTCCAAAAGTCAGCCAGAGTGTTGCTTAGCGGTCCTTGAGCGGCAATGTACTCGCGTTGATAAGTCTGTCCCTGTCGAAAGGATGTAACATTGCAATCGATGAAAATAACACTAATTTGTCTAATCATTTGAAGACATCTTAATGAATCATTAAAAAATTTATTGCTATTATCATCATCACCATCATCATCATTATTTAGTAATTTATATATTTAGGGTATAATTAAAATTATTAGCTCTTGAAGCCCACAGGAATGTAACTGGCGTTGATGTAATCAGTGGCCTGTTGATCGACATCCGACGGATTCAATTTGACTCTCGATGCATCGTCTGCAAGAAGCAAGTATTAGATTTGAAAAGGTCGTTAAGGATAAACTACGGTTTATCATCCCTAACATGGAAGAATATTTGCATATCTGTTCTTGTTTCTGTTTTGTGGCAGTTCTGATGCAGACTTCTCGTGATGAGGGGTCAACTTGGTCAGCATCTTTAAAATGATCGCATTAACTTGAATTAACACTAAATTTTTAATAAAACTAATCGCATTAACTTGAATCAACACTAAATTTTTAATAAAACTAATCGCATTAACTTGAATCAACACTAAATTTTTAATAAAACTAATCGCATTAACTTGAATCAACACTAAATTTTTAATAAAACTAATCGCATTAACTTGAATCAACACTAAATTTTTAATAAAACTAATCGCATTAACTTGAATCAACACTAAATTTTTAATAAAACTAATCGCATTAACTTGAATCAACACTAAATTTTTAATAAAACTAATCGCATTAACTTGAATCAACACTAAATTTTTAATAAAACTAATCGCATTAACTTATGTATTATACTAAGCATAACTTTACATTTGTAACATTTTAGATTTAATATTCTGTATTCAACACACATGTTTTGTAAAAAATCTGTCATTGCTTTTAAAACAAAAAGTTTAAAAAAAAGTTTTTTTGTTTTATATATTTTTATTCGTTTGTTTTTGTCGGTCGCATAAACGGCTAAATCGTTCGACCATGTTTCATATATATAATAAATTAAAAACTATAATATAAAATAAAATTAAAACTAAAAACTTCTAATTTATCCGGATGCACGACTGACCTGATATTGAGAATGAAATTTCTTGTCGCCATCTTTGTGCAGCTCATCAACGTACGAAGCAAATTTCTGTATCCTCACAGGTTTGGGCTGACTAATAAATAATAATTGATAAAAACATAACAAAAAAACATAACTAATACTGAAAATGAAATGTATACACTGGACAAATAATTAAAAGCTGAACAATGAATTATTTTAAAAGGAAAAATGGAATTTGCTGGAACGTTATTTTCATAACAATATCTTTTTGGCGTGCAGGTTGGCCAAATGGGTTAAGTGCCTGCATACGGCAGTAATGACACCAGTGGTAATACGGGAAGGAGCGCTACATAAATGGTTACAAGAAGCACCTCTGATGATGTGCATGTGGTACTATGTAAGTTAAGTACAATTACAAATTTTCAATTTGGATCATGAACAACATAAAGTGCTTCTAAGTAGAAGTTAAGTTTAATCTCCAATTTAAGTTTAACCTCCAATTTAAGTTTAATCTTCAATTTAAGTTTAATCTCCATTTAATCTTCAATTTAACAATCAAAGCAATCAAAGGACTTCACACAGACAACAAAGTCCCAATTTTACGCCAGTGATGCTTAATTAAAATCAAACTAACAATCACAAACATGGCTCAGCTTTCACATCCAAAAGATGGAAATGATTGACATTCTCAGAACTGTAACATGATATTTCAAGCCACACAAACAATATTACCAACCTTTCAGCATCAGAAGATACAAATGCAGGATTTTCATTAAAACTTTGAGAACTGGTAGCAGTACTAAAATAGATAGTAATAACGAGTTAATGAGTCAACAAACATCCATTAATGAGTTGCTTGCAAATAAAATTATTTTTAATTTTAACCGGCTCAGAGGATTTCCTCTCCGCCTTTTCTCCTTGCCTATGATGTAGGCACTCGCGAACAGGGCAGTCAATCCCAAGATCCCACCGATGGCAGGACCAGCTGCCCACCCTGCAAGAAGGATCATTATCATCACATCTACTATCAGTTCATTGCCACATGCATTGTTTTCATTTTCTGGAATTTGGGCAGAGATGATAAACAACTCATGATGGAAATGATAAACAACACGTGATGGAGATGATAAACACGTGACAGAGATGATAAACAACACAAGCAGACTGGAAAATTGGAAGCTCCTATCGAGTCTACTCATAATTTCACATTGGTATCAAACAAATTGTTCAATAATTGAACAATAACAATTTTTGACAGTAATAAGGAGAATAACAATAGTGACTAGTAGTGTATCGTTGTCTCGACAGAAAATAACAGCAATAAACTAAAACTATTTATTAACATACAATCACTTCTTGTATAATCACTAACTATCGGTCGTAACTCCCAAAATCAAATGAACACGAGTATCAACGTTAAAAAGTCTCAAAGTGCGCAGGTAGGTAGCCTCCAGGTGAGGCCAGGTACACTAGCTACAATATTACTAGCTACAATATTACTAGCTACAATATTACTAGCTACAATATTACTAGCTACAATATTACTAGCTACAATATTACTAGCTACAATATTACTAGCTACAATATTATTAGCTACAATATTACTAGCTACAATATTACTAGCTACAATATTACTAGCTACAATATTATTAGCTACAATATTATTAGCTACAATATTATTAGCTACAATATTACTAGCTACAATATTACTAGCTACAATATTATTAGCTACAATATTACTAGCTACAATATTATTAGCTACAATATTACTAGCTACAATATTACTAGCTACAATATTATTAGCTACAATATTACTAGCTACAATATTACTAGCTACAATATTACTAGCTACAATATTATTAGCTACAATATTATTAGCTACAATATTACTAGCTACAATATTATTAGCTACAATATTACTAGCTACAATATTATTAGCTACAATATTACTAGCTACAATATTACTAGCTACAATATTACTAGCTACAATATTATTAGCTACAATATTATTAGCTACAATATTATTAGCTACAATATTATTAGCTACAATATTACTAGCTACAATATTATTAGCTACAATATTATTAGCTACAATATTACTAGCTACAATATTACTAGCTACAATATTACTAGCTACAATATTACTAGCTACAATATTATTAGCTACAATATTACTAGCTACAATATTACTAGCTACGTGAGTCGAGCGAAGCGAGCGAACACCAAGCGCGCGAAGCGCGCGTCTGGGCGCCCCCAACGCAAGCGTCATCTTTTGGATTTTATCCCTCGAGACCATTGTTCATTGACCACACCTGACGTACGTCTTACAGAAGGGGATTTCACCCATCCAGGACCAGTGGTCTAGTTCAAATCATTATACAAGTTCCGGTGCACACCCAGACTATGTCTTACAGGGGGGAGTTTCACCCTCCCTGGGAATTTTGTGACCGGTTCTAGCGTCTCATATCATGGGACCGCATCCAGGGCGGTTAGTGTATCTGGCCATTACAACCAGACGATACGTAACCCAATTACAACTGATCGCTACGATAACAATCGTACAGTTCAAATGTAGTATCGTACACGCGCTCCCATCTTTCGACGAGAAAGGTCCCACCTACTCAAAAAACCTCCGTAAATTGAGCGCTTAGCGGTTACAGGGTATGGCAAAATACCCCGACCTCGACCCGAATATTATTAGCTACAATATTATTAGCTACAATATTACTAGCTACAATATTACTAGCTACAATATTACTAGCTACAATATTATTAGCTACAATATTATTAGCTACAATATTATTAGCTACAATATTATTAGCTACAATATTATTAGCTACAATATTACTAGCTACAATATTATTAGCTACATAACAGTGACAACATTAACGGTAACGGTGACAATAATATTGAGAAGTACGGAAACAGGATGTAATAAATTTAAAGCAAAATCTATTTTTAAATGGCAAACTCCAAAGGCATCTTAGTATCTAATGTGAGAAACAGTTGAAGTCAACAACAGCACCTTGATTAATCACAACTAATGAATAAATTAATAATAAATGATTGTAACTCATGGGTTTGCATTTCTGCATGCAGCAGTTTAGGGGGAGCTTGAAGACTTAGGTATTGTTGATAATAAACAGCCATCATTATCATCATCATTATCTTCATCATCGGGCTTGACAATAAATGGTCGGCCTTCAGAACCCATTTAAAAGCACTCAAGAGATTGTATGAATGCAAGTAACACCAGCAAACCTTCAGTAATAAAATGATATAAAATAATAAAAATAAATAAAACAAAACTACTTTAAAAGAAAACAAACGCAATGCATCGATCATCCACGCAAGATGGGATGGCATAATTTACACCACGGAGGAAACGCAAACTCAAACAAATCTTAAAAACTAAACCTGATTGTGATCCTGTGAAGAAACTGGAATTTGGAGGAATGGATGTTGGAGTTGATTGTTCTTTGTTGGATGTTGGAGTTGATTGTTCTTTGTTGGATGTTGGAGTTGATGATGATGATGACAATGATGCAGGTTGTGATGAAGTTGATAATGATGCAGATTGCGATAAAGCTGATGTTAATGATGCAGATTGTGATAAAGTTGATGATGATGATGATGCAGATTGTGATAAAGTTGATGATGATAATGATACAGATTGTGATAAAGTTGATGATGATGATTCAGATTGTGATAAATCTGATGATAATGATGCAGATTGTGATAAAGTTGATGATGATGATTCAGATTGTGATAAATCTGATGATAATGATGCAGATTGTGATAAAGTTGATGATGATGATTCAGATTGTGATAAAGCTGATGATGATGATGAAGATTGTGATAAAGTTGATGATGATAATGATACAGATTGTGATAAATCTGATGATAATGATGCAGATTGTGATAAAGTTGATGATGATGATGATGCAGATTGTGATAAAGTTGATGATGATGATGATGCAGATTGTGATAAAGTTGATGATGATGATTCAGATTGTGATAAATCTGATGATAATGATGCAGATTGTGATAAAGTTGATGATGATGATGATGATGCAGATTGTGATAAAGCTGATGATAATGATGCAGACTGTGATGAAGTTGATGATGGCGATGATGATAATGCGGGTTGCGATAAGGTCTTAGATGATGACAATGAGGCTGTTTCCGGTGCTGCCGACAACGACAACTGCGATGAAAACATTGAGGAAGAAAGTGACAAATGATTTAATATTATTGATTCCGAAGAAAGTGGTGTTGAGGTTGAATCTGATGAAGTCGGTGTCGATGCTGAAGACAATTCTGTGTGGGAAACATATGAAATCATTTCAATTTGATGCAAACAAACAATTCATATATGTCTTACATAATTGAAAACATTTATAATTAACAAGAGATAGTACATTGACAAATTAATTGTTTCAATGGAAAATTAAGATATCAAGTTATTAGGAAACTTGAATATAAAAGATAAAAGTAGGAAAAAATAATATTGCAGTAAAGCTTTTCGAGTTGTCAAATCTAATTGTAAAAATAAGTGGATGATAAAATATCAAATCACATAATTTATGAAGATTAAACATTTCAACCTGTTGTGACTCCATTTGTCTGGATATTCTGAAGATCAAAAGTCATTTAATGGATTAGAATTATTTCCAAAGAATCATGGATTTCATAATGATGAAGCCAATAAGAGTTCAATGTTCAAATTAAATGTAATAATTTCAATTTAGGAGAGCAAATTCAAAAGTGCCCTCCCACTCAATTGGAATTTGCAACATTAACAGAGTAATGAGTAATTGAATAACTATTGAGTTATGTATGCCTAAGTGAGTGGACAGACAAATTTAATTTAATAAATTTTAAAAATAAATGTTTCCCATTGAATAACAAAAACTTAACTACTTGACTTCGTGTGGCAAGATTTCCTGAAGTAATTGAAGAGAGGAATATTTGTGAGAGGACTGCTGTTGATTGCGTTGGTGAAGCGTTAACAGTCTCAGTAGCACAGGAGGTTCCTGTAACGGAAAGGATTTACTTCATTACTAATGTCTTGCATTTAGAGTTTTAGAGTTGTCTCGCTGCAATTACCTTTAAAACAACAAAGTAACACTACAAGATTGACATTAATCAAACGTATATAACTTATCATTCTGACATTCATTAAGAAAAACTTAATTGACGCAAATAACAGCCCCTCCATGCGCCATAAAAGTGGAATGCTCTCCTATGCCACACCTCGCTACAACATTTACATGTCAAAAGTGACCTCGGAGAACTTGGATTCAAAGTATTATTCAGCATTATAACTAGTCTTGTTTTAAATTACTTATTTAAATAAGTTACAAATTGCACCCATAGTTTGTAGTTCATGTTGTGAAGTATGCAGGAAATTAAACTGGAAAAAGTAATCAAACGTTATAATAACGATTTGTACTTATTGTTTTTATAATATAATGACTTAATTACTTTATTGATTTATTTAATTGATTAAAGTCCGTTATTACTTTATTGACAAATCCTATAGAGCTATATACTGCGCTGCAATAATGCATTTGTATTTATATTTGTTAATATAAAAACATTTTAAATAAACAAATTAATTTTAAGTTTAAATCAAATTAAGTAATTATTGAATTCCATATAATATAATGATTTATTATTAACACTCAAAATTTATTTTTGATTCGTCTAAGAGACGAAGATTGGTTTAGTGATCATTTGTTTTTCAGTCTGTTCTCGTTTTGATCCGCGATAATGTTTTGCAGGACGATTCTTAATGGATTCCGCGTAAGTATAATATGCAATTCGTATTTTATTTTGTCCAATTCCAGTATTTTTTGAAGAGTGATATATTCAATCTTGCATCATCTAGTTTGCGAATGTGCGTTAGATTCATTGCTAAAACGACTTTCACGTTGCTCCTAAGTTGGAATTGATTGCTTTTTTTAAAGGTGACAAAATGTACAATGAGGTCGTGTGCTACCTCAGCGGAAGGTGCCCTCAAGGGTTCTAAAATGGTTTTGACTGGCGAGAGAGGTGAGTAATTAAGCAGTATTTTTTTTATAAATCTTGAAATTCATTAATTAATAAAAATTAATAGATATGCATTTGAAATGATTTGGCATGCAAATTTGTAATTTAATTGGATAATTCCATGCAGGAGTGAACAAAGTGATCCTCGTGGGACGAGTAGGTCGTGATTCAGAGATTAGAGGCTCAGAGGATAACCCTGTCATTGTTTTTCCACTGGCTACTTCATATACACTTAAATCAGTTGAAGGTTTACTGAACTTGTTGCAATTTGTATCTATATTTTTTTTTGTTTCCTTATTTAAGTTTTTAATTCCTTTGTACATTAGGTGAATATGTCCAGAAAACAGAGTGGCACAGGATCAGTGTGTTTAGACCAGTTCTCAGAGATCTTGTTGCTAAAACTATTAAGAAGGGGTGAGTATTTGAATATTTGTCTGATTAAATGTGGCTTGATTAGAAATTATTGTTTCAAATTTTTTATTGCTTTGTTTTTTTATGAGCAACATAAACTTTTCTAATAATAACACTGGGATTTTATAGCACCATGAGCATCAGGGGTGTTTAGTGTTATAACACTACATCTAATGACGGTCGCTCTTATCGTTGCTTACAGGAACACAAACCTTCTAAGCCAAATTTAATTTGTTGTTAAAGTTCATTAAACTATAAAATTAGCTATCAATTATTTCAGAGATAAAGTGTATGTGACAGGGCTGATAAGTTACAGTCAGTATGTGGACAAATCAAACGTTACTCAGCGTGCTGCCAACATTATAGCAGGTTTTGTATTTTGAGCCGTTTGTTTTTTATTGTTACAAGTTCAATTTCCATTGATTTTTTTTTTAATAATAATGATCTTATTATGTGAATCTTGCAGATGATGTCATCTCACTTGGGAATGTTTCTCACATGGAGGGTGAGGAAGAAATCATAGTTTGATCAAATCACTGTTGACTTGGAACTGCCTAATCATATCTGAGTATATTGCCAAACTCTCGAAAAACTGATCAAGTTATGCCATGTTTTATAGACTGTTTTAGAAACATTTTAGATAAAATTTTGACAAATTGTCTCTGTACTTGTATTTAGCTGTTTTTTTAGTGCCTTGTGTTTCCAGATAGGATGGCAAGGCACTTCTTGATTGATTCACTATTTGCATAGTGCCCCTACCCAAGGGCGCTTCATGGCAGTGCAGACTGGGTTGCGGTCGCAATACATAGAGATTGTTATAACTGATTGTTATTAATGCCACATGCAGGTACACTACCCATTTGACCAACTTGTGGTGACCAGAATGTTGCTCAAATGGTGATAGCTCACATGGACCATGTGTTTTGAGCAAAAGTTGGGGAACCCAACTTGCATATACTCTTTCATTCTGCATAAAGGTTTAGGATTCCGTATTTTGGTGAGAATGATGTGACCTCCTAGGCACTAGAAATCAATTGGTTGAATCAACTTTTAGAATTCTTGTCAATATGGATGCGAATAGTTTGTGGAATGGTTTCTAATGACTGCCAAATGTTGATTGATAATCTCTTGTAAAGGGCAAGAGGTATGTTGCACTGTTCTTGTGGCTTGGCCAAGTTGGTTTGTTCAAGTTATTGAAGAGGTTGTGAACATTGGTTCTAAACATGTTCTCGTTTGCTATCACGATTACATCCGACCCGCCCTATCTTAATCTTGTTTCACTCCACCGTGCCTTGCTCACCTTCGTTCATTCTCTTGACCAACCGAGTCTGAGACTTCGTCAATGCAGGCATCGCCGGAAACGATATTACCTTAATCATTCGATCTCAACCAATACCGGAGCTCTTCAAGCGTGAGCTCAAAACTCATTTCTTCGGAATGGCTTTGGACCGAAAACCTCGAGGTGCCATGTAAATACAATATTAATAATAAGCGATTGACAAACACCGCAAAAGTTAAAGCAAGTATTTTCTAAAACCTATTTTCAGTGGAACGGATAGCCATAATAGTCACGGATCATACGGTTATCTTTCATCAATGTTCGAAATCTCGATTATCTATATTTTAGTAATTTTTTAATAGTAATATTGCTAATAAAATTTAAAATAGTATTAAGCAGTTTTTGATTTATTATTATTGCAACGATTTATAAAATTTTATTGTTGTGAGCGTAAAAAGACTAGTTTACATTCTTTTATTTTGAACATGGATTGATTGCATTCATGGCATTAATTAGCTTTATTTTGGATTATGAATTTATGTATCTAAATTTATAAAAAGCATCACCCACAAATTTTGTTGTATCATATAATTTAATTTCTTAAGATGTCTTCATCGGAATCCGATCGTGATCATAGACATAAAAAATCTAAAAGAAGGAGGTCTAGAAGGTTAGGCACAAGTGAAAGTTAACAAAAATGTTTGATTTAGTCTGAAAAAACTACGGTTCTCGTTCCTTATCTTTCGCCAATATTCTGGAATAATTATCGCAGCTTGGATTTTTTCACGACTAAACCAAACTGCTCTCACACAACCTCTTATACAAATGAATTTCTGAGCTTTCAAATAACTGTTAGAATACCTAAAAAGTATTTTTTGTCTCACTAATTATCAAATAATGATTTATACCTCAGTTTAAGTTCACGCTCAGGCCACCGTCACAGAAGATCAAAGCACAGCAGGGAACGTACAGTTGACAGATCAAGAAGTTCCAGAGAAAGAACCAGAAGAAGGTCTAGAGAAAGACACAGAGAAAGAGACTCTAGTATGTGGCAAATTATTTGATGAATGTTGATTGATTTGCGTGACTGTCATTTGTCTCTGCAGGGAACCGATATCATTCTGGCTCTCGCTCCAAAGGGGATTCTTCAAGGCATCGCAAAAGGTCACCAAGTTCACAGTCCTCCTCCTCTTCATCATCTCGCTCAGGTACAAGGTTTGTGTGCATTTCCATTACAAGCACATAGGAATAAAAGTTAAACTACCATATATAAGCTGACAAGATATTGGAAGCATAAATTATTTAAGAAACCTGCTTTTCTGATCTACAGACATAAATCATCTTCAAAATCTGAAGCCATTAGTCGAAACAAAGAAAGAATTCAGGCGGCACTGAAGGCAGCTGGTGAGTTTAAAGCTGTAACGAATGGTCAGATTGGAAACCATAGTAAAATTTTGTTATGCCTGTGTTTTTATTTAATATTTTTATATAATTACCAATTTGAACTGTTTCTTGTTTTTTCTTAAATATTTTGAATGAAAAACACAAACATTGTAACTGCAATTGCAGTATTATTTGCTCAGAAAGGAAGAACCTTTGCTTGAACAAAATTAAAATAATACAACTAAATTCTGGGTGGAATTGTGGACATTACTTAATGTTTTTAATATTTGCAGTTTCTTCAGATGACACTCTCAAGTTGAATCGTAAAGCAGAGGAAGTGTCGTTAGGCGATCAGATAAAGAGAGCTGCTGCCATCGAGGAGATTGACTCTGCGGGATTTGTTCAGTCGGAGTTCAAATCCAACCGTGCAGAGGTAAATTGTTACGCAATTCTTTACAACTTAAAAAACTCATTCTTCACATTGTTTAATTTTGTTTTAAATAATTTTTATTGGCTTAATTAAATCGACAGTGCAATATTATTGTAAAGGCTTTCAAAGCATTGGTTGTTAAGTAACTTTATAACTCTTAACTATTCTTCAGATCCCTCTCCCCAAAGAAAATCAAATGGATGTGGCTCACTCCAAAGCCATGTTTGCCACCTCCAAAGCTGTGCCTTCCATTCTCCGAGCAAGCAAGAGGATCTTCGACCCCAATGACCCGCTCAACCTCATCAGTCCAAATGTAACTAAAAATTAACCAAAATTCAATTTTCAATATTTTTCAAAGCAATTTCAAAAGTGCAAATTATTAGATTATTGCTAGATTTTTTAACGAATCCAAATGTTTGAACATTCAACAAGTCGTAAATTAAGTTTATTTAAGCATAAATCCACTTTTAATCATTTCCAGTTGGCAGTGACAGTTGCTGACAAGATGGACAGGTGGAAGAACAAGCTTCAGAGTTTGAGAGAGAAGCAGTTGAAAAGAAGATTTAGCTGAGGCAAACTTTCAAATGTCGTCATTTCAATTTATTGTTTTAAACTTCCAATTTAGAAAAAGAACTGAACAAACAATTTACATTAAACTCTGTGTTTATTCGGCTCTCATTTTCCAACTAGTTTTTTACATGACAATTCTTCATATTGTTGAGTTCTCACTGAATGCACCCAGCGTCTGCCATCAAAGGTACCGATGATCTTTGGTCCGTTTCGGTGATGCCGAGTTAGAAAGTTTGTATTATTTCACTTGCTAAGTTAACGTTTGAAGCTAGATATGGGAAAGCGAAGAAAGCGCGTCGTTCCCACAAGTCATTTAGAAACTCTTCATCTGCCGCAACTGAGGCTGGTTTAGTCGACAACTGTCGGTACTGTTGCATTTCCGAGTCGTCATCTAGAACGAACTGGACAGTCAGTTATCAACTCATCGCTTACGAATGTAAGTTAAGTCTGCCAAGAAACAACAACGGATCGTTTCAAAGTGAAATCCAAAGCGAATCCCACGACCTTGAGATAATTTAGACTACTTCAAAGGTCCATCTGTCAACATAATCCAAGCGAAGTTAAAACTTGAGAGGTGAAGCCATTAACACGGGAAGGCGTTTGCTTTACTACGCGATGGAGCTTTTGAAATGTCTTTTAAATTGTAAAACATTTTAGTGAACGTGTTTGATGATCGCGATACTTAGAAAAGAGTTTTCAAATCTTATCGAATGGCTTCTTAGATTTATGGGCGCGATGTTTTGCGTCATTGCATGAGTGAATGTCCAATCGTCATTAAAGTGTTAAGATGGTCGTAACAACGGACGCGTATGTGCTGATTCTACACACTCTACTGAACAATTGCCAAAGTTTAGACCCCTCTCCAACTCACTAACATCTCACCATTGGCTCAATAGCACCGACTATTTTGAAAGAACGTCAAAAGCAGTCGAAGACTTGGCGTAGATCCGACTGTCAATTCTCGTCTATCTGGAGTTAAGCGATTTTCCTCGAGTATTTTCCAAGTAAAAAAGTGAAAACAAAATAATCAGTTTAACTTCTTCGCTATTAACTTTGAAGACAACATTTTTAGGAGGAAGACAAGCCTTTTTCTTAATCGTTGACTTGCGAATGGATGAACATTTTATCTGCCGGTGATGATCTGCGGAACATGCTCTTAAGCGATAACATTCATTCTACCTCAAAAATGCCGCCAATATTTCTGGTCTTGATTTTGATATCAGTCTCCAACGCCTATCAGAACAATCACCTCCCAATTATAGAGTATCCCATCTTCATCAATTCTCTAAAAGGTATAATTTATTTTACCATATTAACTATTTATTACCATTTGTCTTACCCACATTTAATCAAACCTTGAAATTATTAATTGGTCCAGAAATAAGCTTAATCGTTCAATTTTCAAAAGCTTGAAAGTTAATGAAAGTTTGCATAGGGGTTTAAGCGATTATTTTAACAACGATGAAGCTTCGTGGCTGATTTTCATTGACGTGTTTTGGAGAAAAGGCGTGATTTAAAACATAGAGCATCGTAATTAATCATGTTTTTTATAGCCTGGTGTTTCCTGTAACAAATGTTATGCTTCTCTTGTTATAGATTGTTCTTGTTACTTTTTTCTGCAGAACGTGGTGAATAGTCATGACAAATTGTTCGTCAAGTCATTTCTTCGGTGATTTCTGTGTATTTAGAAACTGGCATTTATTACGTATTTCAATCACAGTCTTCCGAATTTTTTTGTTTAAATACAGTCCAATTTACTGCGCGGCACAATTACGCGCACTTGAAAGGAGTGTAATTTCTCTTTTTACATTCTGCACAATGGCTATGATAGACAGGTCAAGAACAGCGTAATATTTCTGAACAATTGCAAGTGTAAAACTTACTTCGAGCAAGAAGTTATCTAGAAGTTCTCAGTTCATCTTAAATGACAGCGTTGGAGATGTTAAGCCTGTTACGTTACATCTCCTCTTTCATCCTGAACGTCATCTGCTGAGATTTATTCAATTCTTCACAGAAGCTTCATCGAGAGACAAATTGCCAACGAGCGAAGGGCATAATTCAAATGCTTGTGCATTGTACGCTTTGTAAATCTAATTATTGTTGTTATCATTATTATTATTTTTGCTGATAACATCACCATCATTATCATTTACTATATTTAATAGTAATTATTGTCATCATAATTTTCATCCACGAACCACTCTAATGCACAAGACAGTAACACGTTAATAATATAAAATAAACGAAATACAGCAACAACAAAATAATAATAGCAATAATAATAATAATAATAATAATATAATAATAAGAAGAAGAAAGAATAAGAATAATAATAATAATAAGAATAAGAATAAGAATAATAATAATAATAATAATAATAATAATAAGAAATAATAAGAAGAATAATAATAATAATAAGAATAATAATAATAATAATAATAATAATAATAATAAGAATAATAATATATAATAATAATAATAATAATAATAATAATAATAATAAGAATAATAATAATAAAATAATAATAATAATAAAATAATAATAATAAAATAATAATAATAATAATAATAATAATAATAATAATAATAATAATAATAATAATAAGATAATAATAATAATAAAATAATAAGATAATAATAATAATAATAATAATAATAATAATAATAACAACAATAATAATAATAATAATAAAATAATAATAATAATAATAAAATAATAATATAATAATAATAATAATAATAATAATAATAATAATAATAATAATAATATAATAATAATAATAATAATAATAATAATAATAATAATAATAATAATAATAATAATAATAATAATAATAATAATAATAATAATAATAATAATAATAATATAATAATAATAATAATAATAATAATAATAATAATAATAATAATAATATAATAATAATAATAATAATAATAATAATAATAATAATAATGTATCCTTCTAATACGAATTATTAAAAAAATCCCAGGAATTGCGTGTTTATTGGGGCAAATATCAGTTTTTGTTTGAGAAGTTGTTCCACGTCAGCCATCTTTCGATTGAAGCCGACGTCGACTTTGAAAGCAGTCACTTGTTCCTCTTAAATCATTGGTAATGAGCTTTAAAGTAGCAGGGTACAAATTACTTGTCGGTGATGATTGGTTGGTTCGTCAATCAGCTGATTCAACCACACTACCTAGATTCTATTTCGGTGTTTTGTTGACGGATTGAATCATATTTTTTTTTACCAACATCACGAACAGTCAAAGAAAGCAAGGTAATATGATGAAGAAATGCGCGTTAATAAATAAATGTGGATGATATTTGCAGGCGATGAAATGTGAGATACGATCGAATATTGTTGTTTCCTTGCTAAGATTACATAACACTTCTCCGCCTGGTTCCGTCTCAATTTATTGATGATCTCAACTTCAGTTAAATATTGTAATTGCTACTTTAACACTTATTACGTCACGTTATGAGTATCATCGGTTTACGACGAGACATCTCCATCAAACAGATTGTAACAAAGAAGAGCCGCTTGGAATGGCTTCTGGTCAAATCCAAGATTGGCAGATAACAGCTTCTTCGACATTTCCCAAGGGATGGGACAAGTTCTGTGGCCTTGAATATGCACGACTTTACCAACCGAACAACTACACGTGGTGTTCAAAGTTCAAGACGTCCACAGAATGGCTCCAAGTGGACTTGGGACTCGTTAGCAAGGTGAGTCAACGGTCATCTTGCACTCGAAAACCACAAACAATGCCGTTTGTTAATCGTCTTACCTCGACCAAACTCGTCAGGATCATTCGCCGCATAGTTCGACTTCGAATATATTTATGTACGTATTTAAGTATATGCATTCCAGGTGACTGGGTTCATGACTCAAGGCAGAGGCGATGGATTGGCCTGGGTATCGTCCTATTTGGTCTCCTATAGTTCCGACGGCAGCAGCTGGAATTACGTCATGGACTCTCATGGAAACGGAAGGGTTGGTGCTTTCGACTTTGGTTCAGGACGATCGCATTCCTTTCCGTTTTATTGGCTCCAGGGTTTTATGGCGCAACGCCTCCTAACAACAAAGAAATATTTGAAATTGCTCTTCATTCGAGCGTAGTTAAGGAGTTGTCAGCCAATAATGTTAGGCTCAGCAAGCCTAATTTGACATTTTGACTCGAGTCTTGTAGCTCACGTGACTCGATTGCGAACAGAGTTTTATTGCTTTTCAAATGTCGCCTCTTTAAGCGAATCCCGAAGTTTGTTTGATGCAGTGTGCTTTTTGAACTCATAAGAAGGCTCAACACTTTTTAAGCTTTGCGATTGCTGCTCCATACTGAGTGGCTCTGCGAGCTTTTTGTCAAGGAATTATTTGCGTACGTATCAACACGAGTTTAAAAGTCTTAGCACCGGAGGCGAGATTAAAATGCCTTCACGCAACTTTTAAACATGGCAGCAAATGCAAATACCAATTAAAAGAGAGAATCTGACTTAAGCGAGAGTGTCACAACGTCATAAATTAACAAGAAATTGACCAGGGATGATGCCTTCGCTAAACAAGATGGATGTAATTTGCGGCACAATAATCACACACATATGCCGTTCGTTAGAAATAATCAAGCTTATTTGGCTGCTGTTCAATTGTCCATTAAATTGTCTAATTCACAGCCGAAAACATGTCAAATATTTCATCAGTCTATCGGCCAATAGAATCTACTTAAAACTTCTGGTGCTCGCACGCCACAAAAGCGATCAAACGCGTTATTTGCCAGCATGACGTGATGTGACTTTCAAATAGTCATCCACCGTCAAACCTTAGAAAAACATCTTTTATCGAAATCAATTTTATGCTCCGTAAATAAAAACATTCGAAAATCACCACAGAAAGTGACCTTGGAACGAAATTTCAATTTGTTATTTTTTCTCACCCGACGAAGAACTCATGTGTTCTTGAAAGTGATTCCAGATTTTAAAGAAAGATGCCATTCCTTAGAACCTTTCCGCAAAAAAAATGTGCTGCAAAACATTCTGCATTTATAGTTGTTGTTGTTAGCTATATTCTCTCAAGGTCTCAAAATGAATAAAATAAGTAAGAAACTAAAACAAGTTGACACAGGAAGAAGGCATGAGAAACAATGATAAATGCACACGTTTTCACGCAGGTGTTCGACGGAAATACGGATTCGTACCGCGTAAAACACGCCTACCTGGATGAAGCCTTGTTTGCCAGGTTCATTAAATTCCACGTGGTCAACTGGAACGGTCATCCAAGCTTGAGAGTGGAAATTATGGGTTGTCAAGGTAACCAAAAATTAAACAATTATTTTAAGAATCGATCACCTGAAGTTCGTAGTGATGGTTTCGTGTGTCAACAGTTTGCGAAAAGCACATCGGAAATCCCCCGTACGTCAAGTTAACAGCTTCCTCGGAGAAACATTCTGCACACACCTGTCAAGCCGAAGATGGACACATCATCACCAAGAAGAGTTGGTGCCCCAAGGATAACAACAGTGAGGTTCACTTTTAACCGTCCGATGTAATATTGAAAAAAAAATTTACTCACCCAATGAACCAATAGGCAACCAGTGGCTGAGGTTTGATCTGGGACCTCCGACCCTTATTACCGGCGTGGTTACCATGGGAAAGGGTGACAGTAGAAAAAAACATTGGGTCTCGAGATATTTGATTTCGTACAGCAACGATTCTGTGCTGTGGCACTATTACAGGGATTCGAGCCAAGCGGACGTCAAGGTGTGTCGTTGATTTCGTGTGGTTGTTCATTATAATGAATGCTTACGTTTATTTCGCCTCACAAGCGAAAATAAAAGATAATAAATATGCCTCGAGGAAGCGCATGAAATCGCAAAATGTCTGCTTTGATGTTAGCGGCATTCAGTGGTGTTGGTTGAAAATAGTGCCATTCTGTGATTTCATATTCAACGTGTCCTGAATATTGAAATAGCCAGAATCAGTTGAAGGCCACGATAAACTGATTCCAAATAGAATAAGCAAGGAGGGACTGGTAAGCCATGCATGGAGTGACTTTCATGCATGTTCGTCGATAAACGATGGTCGGCATGTCTTGTTTATTTTGAATTGACTAATTTTTATTGGTTGGTTGGTTGATTGATTCAGTGAATTCGAATGGTTCTTCATTGACATTGTTATTTAAACGTGTGACCTTCTTCTCGAGTCTAACAAGTTTCGGGTGGAAATAAATAGAATAAATGAATGACAAGTCGAGAAATTTAAGTGAAGAGAGTCGAATATTTCGTCAGGAATTCGGAGGAAACTCCGACAAGAACAGTCCGAGAATCCACTATTTGAATCTGCCTTTCGTGGCCAGGTACGTTCGCTTCCATCCAACGAAATGGAATTTCCAGATCGCCATGAGAGCGGGTCTCATCGGTTGCCCTTACGCTGGTTAGTTTCCGACGAATTCTTAAGTCCTAATTGAATTAAGTCTTCGATTTTCTCCTCGACTGTTCAGGTCAATGCGGTCCTGATTTTGTTCGCATCGCCAACAACACCCCGTGCGGTGAGACATTGTGGATTCTCTTTCTTTATTCTCAATCACTCGAGTGACGTGCTTTCAACCGCAGTCGAGAATCTGTCCTACCTCAAGGAGTCGTGGGTGAACAACAGAAGGCCTCACCAGCATTCCTCGCAGCAACAGTACAGCAAGAGACACGCCGATGAGAACTGGAGTGTTGGACAAGCCAAGAAGGCCGTCGACGGAGACGGTGGAAAGAGAGTTCCAACGTGCACCGTTCTCGACAACTTCATCGTCGAAAAACCGACATGGATGGTTGACCTCGGCAGGAAATCAACCGTGACCGGTTTGTTTGTTTACACCCGTCAATTCCCGGACAATAAATCGGACTTCAGTGGAGACTTGACCTTCAACCTTGGTAATACTTCACATTCTGACAAGGGTGAGCTTGACATGTTAATGCATCGACTCGAACTACTATTGACCTTTGAACTTGAATATTTTTAAACAACCCAAAGAGATACGCCGCATGTACAAGGACTACGTTCACAATCTGGACAAACTGACCGTCTACGTCGACAACAAGGGACGTCGGTCCGAACACTCGGAGGCCTCTTACGTCAGGAACTCGTTTGCCTCGAAGCGTCACACGTACCAGTTTGCGAACCCCGAAAACATGTGTGGCTCCATTTCGAGGATCAACGATGCCGTCTTCCAATCAAAACTCCATCTTCGCTGCAACCGACAGATGACGGGAAGATACGTTTACGTCGAAGCAACGGGGATTCCCGCCAAAAATAAGAAACATTTTGCTGCAATCATTTGCGAAGTGGTCGTGTATGCTTGACTTGCAACTTAATATTTTTCTTTTTTTCTGTGAATTTTATCTCTCTCTACGATGTACAGTTAGTTTGGCTTCTTATTTTTCTAAATCACTGTGGAGCCTTCAAGCGTGTATTTATTTAACAGTTTGCAAATGTAGACCTGCCTTTACCGCGGTACTAGTTAACATTAGAAAGTTCTTTTTTAAAGTATTTTTTATTTTTTATTTTTATATTTTTTAGCGGATCTCCTTTCTCTGGTGCTTTTCGGAAATTATGACAATTATTATAAACGGCAACAATAGCATTCGTGATCTTGTAACGTCACTAAAATTGACACTTTTGCATCCTGCTTGTTCATACGTTTTGCGAAGATGGCCATCCATTACTGGTAATAATAAAAACTCAACGTTTAAAACGTTTAAAAGTGGAATTCATAATTTGTTAAAGTTAAATTCGTTCGTACTTTTCTCGACCTCACCGATCCAATTGTCTCAAGAACAATTGACTTCATTGAAGAAATTAAGATGTGAGCGCACCAGTCGATCAATCATCTTCCGATAACATCACTGATTGGTGCAAGAATTTGCCAAAAGTCAGGACCAATTAACCCGAAAACAATAATTAAGTTAAAATAACAATTATCCAAATAATAAGAATAATTAAAAAATAAGATCGAGCGCTTAGGACAGCGCCACCTAAGCAGCCTCGCTCGATCGATATCTTCTCCGCTGCTGAGGTCATTGCATTCTGCACGTTTGTTTCCTCAGACATGGATCCGAACATGGTCGACGAAATGAAATTCGAGGCTCCATTGGCCAAATTCGACTGCGAAGAATGGAGTCAAGCGGATGAAGAGGATGAATTGTCTGAAAACTCGACTCAGTTTTACAACAACAACAACAATAACAATAACAACAACAGCAGCTCGAACGAGGTGAACAACGTCGACAACAAGGCTTGGCTGGAGTTGTGCGTCAACAACAACAACTTAGTTTCTCTTGAAAATGCCATCAACAAGATCTTCCACTCACAACAACAGGATGATTTCTTCCGCAACAGAACATCCGCGGTCAGTTGGTTTAATTGCATTTTAAATGCTAAAACAAATAATGCCAAGAATAATGTTTATTAATCTTATTATTAATGATGATGATAATGATAGTAATAATAAGTTATTAACAACAACGCCAATAACGATTTCAAGGCTCACTTTGATTAATCTTTGGTAAATCATTAGAACCTTTGATTAATTAGCTCCATTTTTTTTTAATTTCAAACATTGCCTAATAATATAATGATAATAATAAAATTAATAATTATTATAATAATGTTAAATAATTCTCGTTAGCGTGATACGAAAGCACGCACTGACATCAGACAGTTAGCGGCTACAAACAATCAATCGTAAATGCTTTCCTTACAACCCGATCGCATAACGTGTGACAAATTGAGTGTCACATCGACCAGGTTAGATGTCATTTGTTTGTCAGACAATGGCCTGTTCGATCGAAAAGCCCTGCATACAAGACATCAACGACAACAACCACACTGAGGACATTTTCGGACAAAACTACAGTCTGGGACTCGATAATTTCTGCGAAACGCTCTCGAAATCTCTCGAAGATCTGGTCAACACGTTCGACGAAAGAATCACGAAGAGTCTGAGAAACTTCGACGATAAAGTCCAGGATTTTGCACCTGTTCAAACCAGTGCTGACTATGATCACGTGATAACTGCCACCATACAGTGAGTGCCTGTCGTTTCATGATTGAGAAGGTTGAGTGAAATTTTTTTTCGCTGTTTCAGGGACTCTGCTTATTTCTCAGATGGAGGTAGAAACAAGTGGGATTTCCTTAAAAATAGAAAGGTGCAAATGCTGCTGTTGCTGTTTATTTCTCTTTGCAACCCCATCCTAAAATGAAAGTAAAAAAATATTTCTAGGAAAACGAAACTTCGGATCTGGAAGACTCGAGCGATGATGGTGGGAATTATGAAACTCGAGATGACGATAATGATGATGAAGATGATGACGACGACGACGACGAAGATGAAGACGACGATGACGATTACGATGTCGAAGATGACGACGATGATGTGATAACAGAGGGAAAAGCTGATGATGATTTTGAAGCATTTTCTCACGAACCTCTCATTACTGCAGACGAAGTCATCAACGAATTGGAAGAAATATTGGAGGTTGAAGCGCTTTATTAAGCCGTTATTATTAGTTACATTCATTTAAGTGCTACTGATTTTTAGTCACAAGCTTTTCGTTTCGTTGCAATACAATACAATACAATACAATACAATATTATTAATATGCAATGCAATGCAATGCAACGCAATGCAAAGCAATGCAACACTATGCAATACAACACAATACAATGAAATACGAAATAGAAGCGGTTTATTTGAATACTAAATAAAGACTTCCTCACAGTCGGACTACAACCAACCATCTGGATATGAATGCGTTAACTACGACTCCACCTTAAAGTGGATCACCAACAACAACGGTTTGTTTACATTTTACCTCTTTTAAGTCTTCAAATCACGGAATGTCTGATCATTGCAATGGATCCAGAGGACACGGATCTGGAGACGATGTCGATCGAACACCTGCACGACTACGTGGATGGATTGGAGAACAACGTGCATTTCCTCTCCGAAGAACTGGTCAAAGAATTGGCTTTCAGAGATGAACTCAACTACGAGAAGGAGACAAAAAACAGGTTAATTGCCGGTGCCTCTCTAAAAACTCGTTCAGAATGTTGTAACACGGAGGAAGGTGTGTCTGTAGATTCCTGTGCTTGCTCATGACAGTTCAGAAAAAGAAAAAAGATGCCATCAACGACAGCTCTTCCTCGAACAATCCGCCTAATAGAGGTGCCATGAAGCCGTATGAGCTTGCCTTCAAGAAACTGAGAAACTTCTCAGACAGAGTGATCCAGAAGAGATCGGTGAGCATCTTGTTACAATTTTCAAATAAATTTAGTTTAATGCTGAGAATATGTTATTGAAATATTAATTTGAAATTGCAAGTTATTGTTAATTAAATAAAACTGTCAATAGAAATGGATTGTCTATAACTTGTCTACTCAAAATTTATTAGTTCACAATTTAAGTTAATTTTTAAAATTTAAGTTTTACAATAAGTCTTTTGTAGATTGAGCAGTGGCAAATGGTTGATTCCAATAAATAGTTCTTTTTATCATGAAAAACAATGACGGGAAAAATAAGATTCATCTGCAGCTGGGAAATGCGCATAAAAGGAGTCTTAAAACCGGTTTTTAAAACGCCATCTTTGAAGTTTTTGCTTAATGATAAGAACATGGCTACTGCTGTAAAAAGTTTTGTGAAAACAAGTTCCATTCCCACTGCAAAGAAATCGCCTTGTTTCTTCTTTCAGTCAGTATTGTTTATTAAAATGTTAACCTAATCTTTCGGTTCTTTCACAGGCATTAGTCTTCTTAAACCAACAAAAATAAAATGACATGAGATTATGAGGAAGTCGGCTCGAGCTATTCATAACACTCCATTTACAATACAACGACTCAATAGTTTTATTTTAACACATCTTTTGACTGCCTTATGCGCTAGGGCAGGATGTGAAGCAACTTTTAATATATTTATGTATATTATTATTATTATTATTATTATTATTATTATTTATAAAGCTCCCCTATGCGAGGGCTCTCCCTGGCAGTACAGGTTTGGTTGCGAACACGGCGTGTTCGACTGATATTATTGCCGTCGCCTGCAGGAACACAAACCATTCGACCAACCCGTATTTAGGGAGATTGCTTTTTCAATTATCAAAATTTGTAATAGCAATTGCTTATCTTTCTTATGTGACATTTAATGCATTACTTGAATGAAGCAGAATTATGGAAGGCAAGGGTTCGAGATTGAATGAAG
Source organism: Whitmania pigra (assembly GCA_021613335.1). Classification (NCBI taxonomy): domain Eukaryota; kingdom Metazoa; phylum Annelida; class Clitellata; order Hirudinida; family Haemopidae; genus Whitmania; species Whitmania pigra. The sequence continues at coordinate 660,941 of JAJTWR010000159.1, forward strand.
AAGTTATCTTTGGCAGTAACTTCCATAACGCTTCTATCAGTTGCACAGGCGTTATGCTTGTATAAATGATGACAACCCAAAGAATCACAAAAGGCAAAAATGGTTTGCTTGAGGAAGATGATGTGAATGCACAAACACCACATAAAATTATGATAGACAATTGGAATGTCTTCACTTTTCTCCTCACAAATGAGGTTTACTTTAATTCAATTCAATTTATGGAATTATCCATAATTTTCCTCATCTTCAGATGACTGTTCACTTTGCAACTTTGAATATAAACATCCTTTTCAAAAGTCCAACAACACTTTACTGGTCTTCTCTGCCGCAACTGCTCAGTTATGGTTTTACTTTTCTGCAGCTATTCAAATGAATAGAGCAAATATAGGGGAGCTTATTTAAATATGATTATTTGAGTACACCAATTTCGCATGGAGTTGACTGGACTTTGAAGGCCATGCTTTCCTGAAATCGGCTTAGAAATCTTTTCCGACAGCTGTTCAATATTTAATTACTGACTTACTACTGATTACTGACTTAATTACTGAAAAATGTCCTCCTCCCGATTCGCAAATTGTCTTTGCTTTATCATTGTTGCGAACCTTTCGCTATTTGTGAGTGGCGTGCGTTACGACCCATCCCATTATCTTAGTTAGAAATCCCCTAAAAAAGTCGGCGATGTTTCTAGCAAGAGAGGCGGTGGTCTGCACCGTCGATCCAAGCTGTTTAACGAAAACCAATCGAATGGAATGAAATATAAATACGTTTCATTTAACCCTCTCGCGTGCATCGATGTCGTCATGTTGTCAACCGTCGTGTATTTTCAAACGATCGAGAAGCATGCTGAGATAGTTCCGATAAGAGATTCTGTCTTAACACGGTCATGGGTTCTAATAGGATCTAAATGTCTTTGTGAGAACTGTTTTTGTTAATAACTAAACCCTATAAGGTAAAAATTCTGACGGAACCTTGAAACATTGTCGCTAGGTTATACACTAACATCTACTTAACCTGATAATAATCTTCTTTGTCTCGATGTACTATGTAATATTATAACGTTCCATTCACTAACATAATGGCCCCTTCAAAGACGAGGTTGTAAAAGCCATTGAACATTAAATTCTCTTGAATTTTAAACTCACTTGTCTCAGATGCCATTGTTCAGTCGAGGAGAAATAGATGGTGATGACGATGGCGGTGAATGCACAGCACACTTAGCTTAGAAATGTGACTTGAGTAATTTATTGGAAACAACAAAGATGGGATGCCATTAAAATTAAAGCCAAATGTTCCGTTAACGCTCCATGCTAAAAAGTTACGTTTCAGGTCCTTGGTCTTCAAATTGCATCTCTATTCGTTTACATTCAACATAAATTCAGAAACTTTTTTGCATAGTTAGTTTGGACAATAACAATTTAATTTATATTCGTGCATGTGAACAAGTTTCTTAAGTAAAAAAACGTTGAAATTATTGAACAAACTTTTTGAACAGACGTGCGTTGCGTCTGACAATATTTGCGTGCCCAATATTTTACAAGCCCTTGTCTAGGACGACGCCGGGCTGATTAATGTTCATGTATTAGCTAATTTAGGCGTTATGATTGGACAGTTGTTTTCCAAAAGTAGGTCACATACATCGTTTTATCTTCATAAAATATAAATTTGGTTAAAGTGATCTTTGCTTTGTTAAAAAATTTGACATTAATTTTTGACCCACACTCTTTCCGAAAACTATATGTAACAATGTAGGCCAGTGAGCCTCAAATTTGGTTATGATCTCCATATTTAAGGAAAGGCCAACCCTTTAGCATATACATTAATTTAGGTCATGGATTATTTCCACGATCGATTTATGTTTTCTGGCCTTATTTAAATGTTTATTAAATTAATAAACAAAAATGCCTGTCGCTAACAATTTTAGATACCCATACCTAGCACTCCCAAACCAACCATTCTTGGGAAAATAATAGAATACTATCCCGAATTATGGTAAAAATCTAAAAAATGAAGCTTTTTGGAGAATTCATTTAACACTAAAATATTAAATTAAATATTTTCCCAATTCTTCATCTCATTAATCCTCAACACCCTTGACGCCGACGCTTGTGGCGCTACACAAATACACTTTTATTATTATTATTATTATTATTATTATTATTATTATTATTATTATTATTATTATTATTATTATTATTATTATTATTATTATTATTATTATTATTATTATTATTAATTATTATTATTATTATTATTATTATTATTATTATATTATTATTATTATTATTATTATTATTATTATTATTATTATTATTATTATTATTATTATTATTATTATTATTATTATTATTATTATCATCATTTAAAAAATTAGCCACTTCCCCTTTAAAAAATTTATTTTAAAGTAATCACTTTTATCGCAGCACAAATAAAAGGTCAAAACGTTTTTAATGCCCACTGCCATGCGATTTTGGCATTGCGGCACATTAGCTTCGATATTTTCTGCAAGCAGGCGAGGTCTCTTGGATGGAAGTCTGGTGGACTTGACAACTTGACAGCAACTGGCCTGTGTATGACATGACCTGAAGCAACACGTTGACAGCCTCGTGTTATGCCAGGCCTTCGCGATCCACTGCTGTTGGTTGGACTTTAATCTTGCCACCCTTCCTGGCATGCAGAGCTGATTGGCAGTGATAAAGCGGCCCCCCCCACAATTACTGTAAATTTTTTGTCAAAATTAACTAAAGCAATGGTCACTTTAACCAAATTTATAATTTATGAAGTTAAAACGATATATGTGACCTACTTTCGGAAAACATCTGTCCAATCATAGCGCCTAAAATTAGCTAATACATGAATATCAATCAGCCCGGCGTCGTTCTAGACGGGTTTGTAAATATGCTGTCCAAGAATAAAACCAATGCCCCTAGTAGGCGCCGCCTACCTATTGTGATTTTTTTAAGCACCTCTTTGCGTCCAAAGTAGCAAAAGCTTTTCATCCGCCGGTTTTTCTTCAGACCCAGTGGTGTTTTCTGACTCTCCATGAATTATGAAATATTCCAGCAATAACTAGCCTCAACAGTTTCATTTTTATGACCACATGTAAATATGGTCATTGATTTTACAATGTCCTAGAAGATAACGGGTGTAATTTTTATAACAAAATGCTAGTAACTATAGAAATAGCCAGACTGAGCCCCAAAGAACGGGTGAAGGTTAGTTTTACTTTTTAATGGATAATGCTTTTAAAAGGAGAATCTTGCACTCTCTCGGCTCCACTCTTACCTCTCCAACAGATTTCAATACGTTAAGCTGGGCTGCCATACTTCCTCTTCTCTTGCTCTCCTCGCTGGAGTTCCCCAGGGCTCTGTCCTAGGACCCCTACTTTTCACAACCTACGCTTCACCCCTGTCTGACATCGTCAAAAATGTTGCCGTGTCCTTCCACCAATACGCGGACGATACAAGTCTACCCTGTCCTCTCCAGCGACATTGTCTCCGCTCAACTTGACAATCTGCGAAAGTGCACAGACGCCATTAACGACCGGCATCTCGTAAATTTTCTCCAACTCAACCCGCAAAAATCTGAAATAATGTTTATCGGCACAGCTTTGCAGCTCAAGAACCTACCCCCCTCATCCTCAACAAATATCGCCGGCACCCTTCTTCTTCTACCCTAAAACTTCTCGGCGTTACTTTTGACTCCCACCTCAGCTTCAAGCAACACGCCTCCTCCACAGCAAAATCCTGCAACCACATCATCTGGGCTATACGACACATCCGCCCATTCCTCTCGGTCGAAATGACTGCTGCTCTCGCACGCAGCCTGGTCCTCTCCCGCCTCGACTACTGTAACTCCCTCCTGCGCTTCAGTCTCCCTTATTCTCTCCCTTCAGCGCATTCAAAACAAGTGAACTAAACTTGTTCTCCTTGATCCTAATCTTAACAGCCCCGAGGCCCTGACGCAACTGCACTGGCTATCCATACATCATCGCATCATTTACAAAATGTCTTTTCTCACCTATCGCACCTTAACCACATCCAATCCCCATTATCTCTATCATCTCATTCGCCACCGCCACATCCCCGATCGCATCCGCTTATCTACAATTCACCAACCGGTTCATAAATCATCCATAGTCAGCCGAGGCTTCTCTCATGCTTCGCCCGCCGTCTGGAACAGTGTGCCCCCCATCATCCGGTCACAGCCCACGCTACCTCTTCAAAATATCCCTTCAAGAACCAAGGCGCCTCTGACGCTACGCTTAAGGCGCCATACAAATAAACTATTATTATGAATATACTTAACATATAAAAAAAATAAATTTATCATAAAAAAAGGTAGTTACGAAATATAACACTGTCGCAAGAATAGATTGTTTTCAATTAATTGTTCAATTTACTCAGTGAAGGCTTGGGAAAAGAAAACACCATTTGCAAGGCATTTCTGGCAGATTTATGATTTTCATGAGAGTACCGTGTTAAATTTTCCCAACCCCTGTCAGTTCGCCTCTTGTGATTTTAAATACCCATAATTCATAAATAAAATTTATTTGTCTTAATAAAGGAAAACTTCTGACATCAACATCCATTACACCATCATAAGTTTCGATAACTAAATTAAAAGTGATTTTGCTTCCCTTATGTGTCTTTAGTGTGAAATTAATCGTTTGTCGCTAATCTACCAGTACTATTCTTTATCGGTGTAATATTTGTAACAGTAATCAACTTCACATTTCACTCCCACCGCAACCGATTTTAAATTCCTGGTTATGCCACTGACGTCACCACTCACGAACTGAAATTTTTCAGTATCTGACGACGGTTATTCCTTATGAGGCGAGCATGGGACCCCCATCATTGGACACCATATGCATCTACAATCAAAGTTAGTTTAAATTCGAATTAAGAGCATCGCATAAACGACGGGATTTCGAAGATGGATTTTAACATTTTTAGTTCTTTACGCCATGGCCGATGACAGTCCCTCGGCGTTGGCTCTGCTCACCGACTACATCCTCAAAGGTAAGCAATGCAAGTCCTCGCTTACAATAACATCAAGCACTGATGTCCCTTTGTAGTTTTGTGTCCAAAAGCTTGAGGAGAGTTCAGAAGATCATCGATTTCAACTGCATTTTCTAGAACTGCTTACACAATGATTCTTAAGCGCAAACGTTTGTCGTAGTTTTTCATGCAGACATTTTTCTCTGAAATAATGAGATTTTTACTTTTGTGATATTAAAAAAACATTGCATCTGGAGAATTGCATTGCCAAATGTGCAAATTATTAGATAATATAAATTACAATTTCCTTGGTATCTGTAATGATTATGAAAATGTTTCTGTGGTGCCAATAAATTCTTCTCTCACGGGGAACATGAGTACTTTGGCTTGCATGAAGCTGAGATCGGGCAATCTATCGAGTATGACTTTGAGGTGCGGAGTCACGGAAAGACCGGAGTGATTCTTAATTAACGTGACATTATTGGATGCCACGCTGGCCATGAAAGAATCCAGAGAAAGTGATTTTTGGGGATCACTTAAGGATGGCTCCAGTGACTCGAGCAATTCTTTTTCTTTCTTACAAGCTGCAACCAAAACTTTTATTAAACTTCTTCACCATTCAGATGATGGACTTTATGTTACACAAACCTCAAAGCAATGCAAAACTAAAAATAAAAGAAATCAAACAAACAAATCACAGAAACTTCAACTGAATCGTCCTCGAACCCAACAAAATTAAATCGACACGCAAAAATCTACCTGGTGATAAGCAGGATGCAAACACCGCATCACCAAAAAAGTCAAGGTCGAGATGGCAAACATTACCAACTGGGTGTTGAGTCAAATATATGCATATATATATATCGTATAATAGTCATTCTTTGTTATGTTTAATTACTTTAAATTAAAAGTTATTTTGTAAAAATGTACCTTTTAAACAACCAATACAGAACAATAATTCATTTTAAAGATGTCTTCAAAATACAAAAATCTTGAAACTAACCATCCAAAGGATCCATCAATACACTGTTTGCCCAATCAAACTCCACTTTTGGTATATCCTAAATACAAACATTTCAACTTAATCGACTCAATTTCTTAAGTTTTCTGATTCTCAATTAAATGTCCAAATTCAATTTTGATCAGAAATATCACGATGGAGTGTTACACAACAAAATAAACATTCGCTCGCTTTCAAAATTTCTAGAAAAATGATGGTATCCACATGATAAGAATTTATTCTTACATTTACAGAAGTATTTCCATAATCCTTGCTATCAGAAACACCATCACCATAAAGTTTAGTGGGCTCCAAAAAGCCGAGAGTAGAAGCGAAGAAGGGAATGTTGGAAGAGCGAGATGACACCTTGGATTAATGTGTTCGTTACATTCATTTTTAATTTCAGATAATTAAGCGAACGAAATCGGCCTAAGTAAAAGCAACAAACGTACGTACCAAGTTTTGCTGGATAATGTTGATAGTTTTGAGGTAATTCTGAAAAAGTGATGAATTCTTCCAATGCATGCTCAGAGCCGGTGTTGTTTCTATTGATTCCAGCTTTTTCCAAATTCTTGAATATTTTGTATGCTCTTCAAAGGTTCCAGGCCTTCGTGCGACAACGAAAAAATCGATCAGCGAATCAAATGTTCATTCCGTTTTATCCGTCCTACCTGCTATCTTTCTGTGCACCGATCAGATTAATGAGAGGATTCACAAAACCACTGCCAATACATGGTTGAGCAGAAAATACTTCTTTGAAAATTTCTGTTCCATAACTAATATTCTGAAAGTTGAGTGACTGATATTAATTGCAATGGTGTTGATTTCTCAATTATTACTTAACATAGGAGAAACTTATTTAATATTCCAATTGTTTCAAAATTAGTAATTCAATCTCACAATTACATCACTGATTCTCTCTGTTGCTTCTTCAAATCCTCCAAAATCATCATCATCATCATCGATGACATCTTTGGGAAGGCAACTGCTTGTATTGGGTGGAAAGAATTCCTCTGCAAAAGAATCTCCACAACTTTCAAAACATGCCCAGCTTTCCTCATTTAATATGTTGTCCTGAAATCAATTTTAATCATGGGTTACTTAAAAACAATGTCTTGAACATTTAACATGATGTTGCTGAATTTTTGAATAAAGTTATTATGCAAACTGAAGTTGAACTAGCATATTAACAATATTAAAATTCATAATTAAAGACCTGCTGCTGATTTGAGACATTTGAATTTTGATGATAAGTGTGGGCTTGAGTTAACACTTTCTGTCCAGAGTCAGAACTATTTGAGACTTTGGATTCAATTTCTGTAGAGTCATAATTAACTTTCATTGACTCTACATCAGCTGAAGACACTATTTCACTTTCCGTTGACTGAATATCAATTTCATTTATTGTTTCAACATTTTCATTTGATACAAATTCTTCAAAATTTTCAAATTCATCACATTTAAATTGAATTTCTTCAAAAGTTTGAATATCTAATTGATTTGTGAGATTAGAAGCATCACATGTTTGAGACTTTATCAAATCCATAGCAGCTGTAACCATGTTAGCATTGATATCATTGACTGTAATGGATTGGTAATCAAGAAATTCATCAAATTCTTCCAAACATCCTACAATGTTATTTGATAAGTCCGATGTTTTCTTTAACTCAATCTCAAAAGTAGTTAAATGGTTTTTAACATGTTCAAACTCTTGAACATCAATTTCATTCGATGCGTCACCTGAAATGTTGAGGATAGTTATGTAGACAATCGTTCAAGTTATCTATTTGAAATTCATGGTACTTGATATGTGAACAAACCAAGCTTATATAACTTTACCTAAGCTGCCTCCCACAAACAAATCATCTTCATCCCCAAATTTGAAATTGTCGTCGTCAAGTGGAGGAGGGGATGAAGACACAAATGGAGCTATGCCTTCAGCCATCTCGTTAAACCAACCGAGCAACAAAAGATAGTTGCATTAATACAACTAATAATTAGTGTTCAACAACACAGATCAATGCCTAGAAAACCCTATAAAACGCCAACGTTAGTATGAGACAAGCACAACAAGACAAGCCCCACCCACCGACCGACTACCAAATGATTAAAAGTTAGTTTCTCCTACGTTCCTATGTAGATGTATTTATGAAATGATTATATTTTTCGCGAATAATGTTAAAAAATAATAAAAATAAATATAAATTGTGATATAAAATAAATGTAAAAATTTTTGACAAATCTCTCTTGATCTTTGATCTCTTGAACGATTTGAGTTTTACCGAGATATCTCTATGAATGCTAGGAATATCATTGCTGAAACTTCCGAGTGCCCCACAACATAGTTGCAGAAAAATTAACAAAACTATCTCAGAAAAAATTCCAAAAGAGCTGGTAATCGGCGGGATTAACTATGACTCTCTTGATGAGTCGTCTTTTTAGAAACCATATTTCTCTCTTTAAAAACTATAACGAGCGATTCTAATTAAAAAGCAAAATTACCATTATTTCATTTGATAGATAGTTTTCTAACAGAAAAAGTCTCTCTTGTTTCTCTCTCGGCCTGGCCTCGACGAGAGATGTGAGACGGGTTTATGGCTTGTTGAGCAGCGTCAAAGTTTGTCGATGTCAGTCGCCAAGGAGAATGGTGATGGCGCCGTCATTGCTGTGCATCCAAATCTGTGAAACGTGATAGCTTCTTTGCAGAATGCCATTTACCGATGGGCAAGTGCATTATGGTAAATCTATATTTTATTTGTTTATCATTTCTTTCGAATGATTTAAATTTTTGTTAACAGACAAAATATTTCAATAAATACATAAGTTTTACATCACATGCGGATGATTTATTACTGGTCTCTTAATGACTTCAGTCAGGCTATTGTTCATATCTGTATGACTTCCTTCGGCATAGGCTTGGACACAAGCTCTTCTAAAAAGGCAGACAGTACAAATTTTACATTTTTAGAGGGTAATTTTGAGGCGATTATAAATACATAATCGTTATTTTACATAATTGATCTGTCCATTTTTGGAACTTGACTTTTATGTTAAAAAACGCTAAATATAATTAATAATGACATAATTATGTTGAAATGTAATTAAAAATATCTCTATTTATTGCAAATCTTTTAAAACATTTCATGAATTTGTATCTTTAAAGTTTGATTTTTAATCTAATTTAGTGTTTGAATTTTTAGATTTGTTAAGTTAAGGCAGACTTCACACTCGTACTGCTCGTATTAAGTAGGATATTGTGGGACGCTGAACTTCGACCTACTTTCATCATACACACACAAGCTCTAGGCGTGCAAGATGAGAAATTAGGTTAGGTCGTCAAAAAAATTTGACTTTGGATAGTGATAAAGTGTTGTTCCAGAACTATAATAGTAAGAAACGAATGTTTTTTTGAAAATTATTTTTTGTCTTCTATTGCCGCCGGAAGGGGAGGGGAGGAATACCATATTTTTGCTATTGTTTCTGATTTTTCTTCTATGTTTAATTGATTATATTTAAGTTTATTTCTATCTTTCTGTATGCAGATTGAATGTATACAACTGAAATAAAGTTCTATTGAAGAAAATTTAGTAATTTTACAAACTCTGCTGAAAACTATGGCACTACTCGAGCATAACTGACTTGTCCCGTTTACGGCATTGAATGGAACTAACTTCCCGCCAATTACCAACTGTTAGGGAAGCAATGCAGCATTATTTCCTTGTTCAAATACAACTTCCAGCAAGCGTGTGGAAGCAGAATGCACGAACAATGGTGGTGGTGTTGGAAGTAGTTTATTAGCCATTTCATGACTAGATGATTAGGATGGGACACAACAATTGGTGACCCCAACGATTGTTGTGTCTTATATAACCTAAGAAAACAAGCGAGGTAGGAGACCAGTGAAGGTGAACGAATGAGTCTCCTTCTGGCTTCTTGTTATATCTGCCTATATTATATATAGGTCTTTATTTATGAGGAGCCAAGAAGTTATGTTGGAGTAAGAAGTGCTGTTATTTATTTATGCTTATTTTATTAATAACAAAACTGCACTTCGCGCCCAGCGTCCCTAGAGTCGGGTGTGTGCGATCTTCCAAGTGGGAGGAGTTTAGTGTCCTCCATTCGTAGTCTTGCACGCCTAGAGTGTGTCTGATGATGCAAGTAGGGTGAAGTTAAGCGTCCCGCTATTTAATTTGTAAATGTGCAAAATTCATTGTGCAAGTCCAAGTCATTCTAGTTATGCAACGGACTTTAATCAAATAAATAAATAAATAAATTCATTGTGCACAATTAGCCCATTAAGCTTAGGTCTGTCCAATTCTCGAAATAGTTTTGAAGGCAGAATTTGTTTTATTTGCAATAAATTCCAATACTTTCACACTTTAATTACCAAACTTTATTAAAATGGCTTCTTAGAATAAGAAGCCTTCTAAATCCAATTCAATCCACCGTCGTCATATCGAATGTCTGAAAGATGAAATAAAATGAAAAGCAACGTTACTCAGTGAGATTCTAAATTTCGTGGAAGTATTAAAATGACATATTTTGATAGAAGTTTGCGAGTCGTTCAGAACCTCATTGAATCGTTCCATGGTTCGATGTTTAGAAAATGCCACGCAAGTTCTTTGGCAGTTTTCAGGATTGCCTTTGGTGAGTTTATTTTCGCCAATTCGGTTTACCTTAGCAACATTTATAATGCCTGTAAAATGTGCCTAAATGTAACCTGCCTGATTCGCTTAAATGCAGTTCATTCGTGACTCCACACTTTTGCCTGAAAAATATTATTATATCAATACATAAACTATGACAATTTAATTATTTTATCGCTGAATTATCACTTCACAGGTTTTGCGATGGTTGTGGATACACTTTATGAGAGAGGATTGATAAATGCTGAACTTGTCTGGAAAGAAGATGAATGTCGATTTCCAGTCTTTCATTTTATTCGACCTCTGCCTTTGGATTGGATGTATTTCATTTACTTCATCATGCTCATTGGTGCGCTAATTTTGTTAAAGTATTATTAAGTATTAAGAATTATCATTGTAAGCTAAGAGTTATATAAATATTGTTTTCATTTTATTTTATGCGAATCTAGGGGCAACAAATATGTGCTTTGGATTCCTCTTCAAGTTCAGTACGAGATTGTATTGCATATGTTACTGGTTTGTCATCTTACAGAACAAACTGAAACTAAACAACCATTCCTATCTCTTCGGTCTGACATCCATTCTGCTGTCAACAACAAATGCTCATAATGTTCTGTTAGACCACTTGATACGCTTGTAATGGACATCCTTAATATCATTTAATCATATCCATACTGCAAAATCAATTTCAGTATCAAATTATTAATTTCAACTAAAACAGAGTAGGTATATTGATTCGATATGTTCTGGTTTACGGTCGAATTGAAAGCTTATTTATTAGCATCGTAAATTCCATCTTCACGACGTTGCAGATGATAATAATAACAACAACGACGATGACGACGACGAGACCCCAACATCAATAATAATAAAAAGAATTTTTGTTATTTTATAACTCACAGTTCCTTAGATTCATGGCTGGAGAAAAGCAAAGCAGATGAATTTGTTCCTTGGTGGCAATACTTTATATTGAAGAGTCAGGAAAGTGAACAGCATTTATTTGAAAATGCACAAAAACAATGGCGTTCAATCATTTAAAACAGGTGTTCCTGGTCTATTTCATTGCCGGGTTAAAAAAACTGGACGCGGATTGGAGACATGGATTTTCTATGAAACCTCTCACGGACAACTGGGTTTTCTCCCCGTTCAAGTAAACATAAACTATAAAACATTTCGATAGCAAGATTTTGATAGCGATTAAGATGTCTTTTGAAACAACCTTTTGAAATTTAGATTTATAAGTTGTTCTTAAATAGGAGGAAATTGAACTTCACAGGTTGTCAAGTTTCATTTTAAGAAATAAGCTATTATAATTCTATCTCTGAAAAAGTCTGCGAATGAAATTCTTAAATAGCAACGAAGTTATGAGAAATTTTGAAGCTTAGACAAATTTAGAAAAGTTTTAAAAGTATTTAAAACACTTAGAGACTTACAAATAAACTATTTAACTGCTGAACCAAGATTTTTACTAATATAGCGATTTTAAATGTGAAAATCAACAAAATCTAGTTGGATTTGGGGCAAAAAAAACACTTCCACTTTTATCCACCAATCTGGACTGTGGATAGATCTTTTGATTGGCTTCGTTTTGGCTCATCCAGTAATTAAACCTCTAGGACTTTTCTTTAGCACAATGTTCCATGGCATGAACGCTTGTGCCTTTTCAATCGGTACGTTGTTTTTATTTATTTATTCAGACAAATTTATAATCTTTATAATATTGATTAAAAGTTCATTGTGAATTAATTAAAAGCTTCTTTCAGGCGTTTTTCCGTACGTCATGTTGGCCACTAACATTCTGTTTCTTGATGCTCGTCTGACGAATTATTTTAAAAAGGAGCAGAAATCAATTAAATCAAAGAAGCCGTTTGAAAAGAAGGTAATTGTTCGCATAAGAACCACAAACATGGACTATGGAGAATTATGGAGTTCATTCGTTTTATGCGAATATATTTAAAACTCTCAGCACATTAAGACCTCTGAAACATTGCATTACAACACCTTCAAAACTACATAAAAACCGATCCATTTAACCTGCGTAAATGATTTCTTTATTAGAAATTGCTATCATACTTTCTTTTTAAAGAATGTCAATATGTCGTTAGCGTCTTGCCTTCGTTTTCAAAAGATATACTTAAATAAATAAATTAGTTATAAATGAATATTATAATTTGTGGGCAGGTCTTATTTTTCTGCAAGGGGAAGACAAAACACTTTTTTACTTTTAAAATATTTCAGTTTCAAAGTTAATTCACAAGTTTGAATACTGGAACGTCAGGCATTTGTTCCATCTAAAATGATTCAGATGGTCTTAGATGCTGCCAGCATCGCATTTGCAGATAGGAATTGATAAAGAAGGATTCACATATTACAAATATTAATTGTTTTTACGATTTAAATGTTGCAGAAAAGCACGACTTGCTGTGTAGTTGCTTATCTCGCCTTCCAATCTTTCCTGCCATTTTCGCATTTCCTGTTTCCAGTAGGTTTTTGATCATCAAGGTTTTTTGTAATTTCATGTCATTCAATAAGTTAATGTTACCTAATAAACACTTTATGTTGTGTTATCACATCATGTCCCATTGTTATTATTTATATTGTAAAAGGCCTTCAAACACGTTGTCGTCGTACTAATCATCTTGTTATGAAATGGACATTAATAAAGTATACCACACTTTGTCCTTTATTTCTCAGGGTTACAGCAATTGGACGGAGGGATTTTACGGATATTCGTGGGACATGATGGTGCATAGGTGGTATTTCCACCACATCAGAATGGAATATTCCAACAGGCACAACATTCACGACCGTGGATATCTTAAACCGGAAGTCGGTGCAATTTGTGTTTTTTTTAGTATTTGTATTTAACCGATTTTTGGGTGCCTCATGTTTATGAGCAGGATGTGAAGGCACTCTTAAATCGATCTGCAGTAAAGGCTGGGTCACGAACACGACAACATTACGACAGATGTTATTTCCGCCGCATGAGGTAACGCAACCCATTCGACCAAACTGCACACTTTCTTAAATAAAAAACTTGGTTCAATTTGTTAATTAAACACGGTGCAAACATTACTATTACCACGAAACAAAAGAGTTAGAGTTTTCAATGGAAAAATTTTAGAATCCCATATAATTTTCATAGTGCTTTATTTATTTAGTTAGTTGGTTAGTTCAGATGTTTAGGCGAGAAATAATCTTTTTAGATCCTGCAACCTATGCGATATTTATTTAAAATGTCATTGTTGTCAACTTCATTATAACAATCAGACTGTAGTACATTAATTAAAGTTTGGTCCTTCTGACGTCTTACAAATTTTTAGTATCTCATTTAAAATATGGTGAAATATGCAACTTTGCAGTTCTTTTCAAAGAATGAAAAGTGGATTTTGAATCCAAGTTCTATCCATCAAATGGCCACGTGCGTCCAAGAAAGTCTTTCGCAAAGAAATCTGAAAAACATCTCTCTTTATTTTGACCTTTGGATGTCCTTGAACGGGAGAGTTGTTCAGAGGTAGTTTGCTTGAACGAAGACGATACTTGTAAAAGTTGGAATTAAGTTAAGAATTGAACTTATTTCTCCAAACAAACGATTACTTTGTGTGAACTTTTATAAATACCGATGTTCTGAGATGATATGAAATCCATGACAAAGTGATAATTTTCTGCGCAGAGCCACCAATCCTCAGGTGGACGTTTTGTCTTCGCCTTGGTCTCCTTTCACCAAATCTTCCTTCACTCTTCCAATTTTGAAAGAATTCGATGAATGGAGACCATTTCTCGGAGAATTAAAAGAAGAAGTCAACAAAAAGGACAACAGGAGCATCCAGCTTTATATTGCCGATTTTCCTGGTGACATTTAAACTCTTTGCATACTTATTAAATACAAAATTATTAACCAATTTTGCATTCATAAAGGGGCGCTATATAAACGATGGATCGGTTAAGAAGTGCCTTCGCATCCTATCTGAATACACAAGGCACTCAAAAAATAGACTAAATACAAATAAAATAAAAAAATTAAAAAAATATTTTCTCTTTAGTTGCTTAATTAATTAATTAGGAATGTCAATGGAGAACGTGGTTCCGGAAGAAGATGGAAACGTTACTGTGTTGGTGCTTCGAGGAAGCATCTCCGTGGAAACACATCCAATACGAATTCGCAACCAATCCCTGATGTCTGGAGATTTTCTTGAGGTCGCAATGCTTGCTTGAAATGTTTATTTCAATTCAGAATGAAAAGTCATTAATTGTTCATACATCTTAAAATTGATATGCTTAAAGTTAGTTAAAAATGTACTAAATAATTAGCACAAAGCTTACTTACTGTAAATAATACCAACTTATATAATACATGTTCATCCATAAACAGGTACCTTCTGGTTCCTGGTATAAAATAACAACGACCTCGTCATCTCCATCTTGCATGCTCTTTCTTCAAGCAACAAACAGTAAACAAATATATTTCATTCAATCATCGTCAGACGCAACCTAGTGATACTAATAGTAAGGATGAATAGCTAAATCCCATATAGTGCAAATACTGAAAAATAAAATGAGCTTATAAATGTATTTGCATTTAACCGATCAATCAGAATAAGATGAAAGGACGGAGCGATTTATGTAGACCTCCCCTATCGAAGGCTCCCCAAAGGCTGAATGGCGAACACAACCTGTTGTAACGACGAAAGCTATTCGTTAAATAATAAGCGAGTTTGTAATATTTCCACTCATTCTGTTGATATGCTTGCAGAAAGCAAGATGTCATTTGAATCGAAGTTGAAATATGAGAATAGGAAGAAAAGAACTTTGTTGACAGCGTTTGAAATTTTTACTTGAATTTTAACTAACAATTTATGATAACTCATTTATTTAAGACTTGCTGGTTTTTTATTTTATTTTGTTTATAATTAATATTTTATTCTTTATTTCAGACTACAACATAAAAATATTATATAATAACTATTCAATGACTTCAACTTACACAATACTTAAATGCATCCATTTATAAATTGTTTCAGCTTATGGAAATGTCTGAAGGCGGTAGGAAGAATAATGGTGAAGAATCTGAATTAATTGGAGCCCTGATAATGCACTCATCTTTCATATTCGGTCTTAACAAAGTTGTTAGATGCTCTTTCAAAATGGCGAATAAGTTAAGATTAATTATGATTATTTTTTTTTGTGTTTTATTTTTTATGATAAAAGAGGCTAAATTATTTTTCTTCATTATTTGATAAACGTAAAACTTTTAACATTGCTTGGATCATCAACATTTGAGTTTCGTAATTAAAGGTTGTTACTGTTTACTACTCACTCGAGCACACAACAACAGCAGGTCATAAATCATTTCATTGCATCATTCATAACTTCTGTTTACTTATTTCAGCAATGAAAAGTTTGTAATAGAAATATAAATAGCTTATGACTAAATAGTGGTAATTATCACTTACGGAGTTTTTATTGAATTTCGTGAAAAATGTACTTTGTGTCTGCACTACAAAAATCCAAAAATATCTTCAATGTCTTCCGTGGGTTATCTTCAACGTTACTTCAAATTCTTCGTTTCAAAAATAATCGGTAGCTAGAAATGCCCACTCGAGTGCAGTTCTCACCTCAAACATTCAAACAAAAATGCAACTTTCAGGCAGCGTTTACGATGAATGCGTGTGTTACAAAAACAAAACATAAGGTCTGACATCTCTCTAATGATAATTTGATGGTAAGAGTTAAAGAGATATTGCCATGTTATGCGTTCTAATCACTATTTTTGTCGCCTTCTTTGCAATTTTTCTTTCAAAAAAATTGCTTTCTCCAAGGATTTCTGGAGATTATGGGTCAAAGATCATTCTCATAACAGGTTACGTTTATACTGGAATATTTTTTTACCTTTTGTTGAGCCGATCAAACGAACGTAATAGTTGTAGACAACATGAGCAGAAAATGATTTCAAATTAAATTAATTAAAAAGAGTTAAATTAATTAATTAATTTGTCATTAACTGCTTCTTTAAATTTCACATCAGGTTGTGACATGGGATTTGGAAATGTGATTGCAGAGGATCTGGATAGGTTGGGTTTCCAGGTGATTGCCTGCTGTTTCAACAAAGACAGTGACGGAGCAATGAGGTTACTTAAAAGCTGTTCAAACAGGTGGGTTGTATCTTGCAGGTGTTACCAAATCGACCTTTATCGAGCCTCTCAAATTTAATTGTCATAGTTCATTTTAGTTATGAGAAACTAAAAAAATTAGTTCACTAAAATATTACAGTTAGCCAAAGCTACATTAAAACAACATTATCTGTATAAAACTCACATAGACATTGACCATTTTTCAGATTAAAGATTGTACAACTGGATCTGACGAAGGACGAGCAAATAAAAAATTGTCATAATATCGTTGAAAATTTATGCCATAAAAACGGTTGAAATTATTTCACAAAATCGGCCCAAAAGACCATTTCAAAATTTCTTTATTTCTCAGAATTTTGGGCTCTGATCAACAATGCCGCTCAATCCAACTATATTTCAGAAGTTGAGTCGACACCGATGAAGGTCAATTCAGGTCAAAAGTTTAGCATGAATAAAGTTCTAATTAAAGTTCAAACCTATCAGATCATCGAACGACTCTTCAATGTTAACCTATTTGGTGCAATAAAAATGATCAAATTCTTTCTTCCTTTATTGAAGATATCAAAAGGTCGGATTATCAATATGTCTAGTTTGACAGGTGAAGTTATTTTTCGGCTTGTTGACAACACCCGTTTGAATTCTTAAACACTTTAAATTTTTCACCGCATAAACAACAAAGAACCTTCTCATGTTTATGTGCACATTTTAGTTATTATTTTTCAAACCTTTTTTCAATGTCTCACAATAATCGTGAACTTAATGTGGAACTTGTAGAGAAATATGTAGGATAATGTGATCTCAAGAATATTCTAAATGCAAATATGTAATACATAGTGTATGAGATTTATAACTGTCGTGATTTTTGCATACTTGTATATATTTTTTATAAATTTTAAAATATTTTGTTGGTCTGAACTGAAAGCTGAGAAAAGTTCGAAGTGCTGTTTGTTTATCAAGCAGAAATGTAACCATTATTTTTAAGAGGGAAAATCCTTTTTATTCCTAACCACACCCTGAATTTATAATTTAACTCGTTTAGTGCATAAATCTGTTATGCTTGCAAATAATGCACCTGCTTTTTGTTTAGACATTTTAGTTTCCTACCTTTCCATCGTTCACGTATATGTTTTGATTGTCTAACCTATTTGATTTAATTTTATTCATTCAAAAATAACGAAGAATAATTTAGCCACCGTGCACCTCAAAACCATGGCTGCCTATTCAGCAACGAAATGCGCCTTGGAAACTTTTTCTGATTGCCTTCGTCAAGAATTGAAACCAAGTGGAGTTGATGTGGTCATCATTCAGCCATCAGCCTTTAAGACAGGTTTTAAACAAATATAACATTCTACTACAGATGAATTCTTTTGATAATTTGTATGAATTACTGTTTCCTCGAGAATAAGACAGTGTC
This sequence comes from Whitmania pigra, assembly GCA_021613335.1. Taxonomy (NCBI): domain Eukaryota; kingdom Metazoa; phylum Annelida; class Clitellata; order Hirudinida; family Haemopidae; genus Whitmania; species Whitmania pigra. The sequence goes on from JAJTWR010000159.1 coordinate 679,132, forward strand.
CTATATTAATTTTTTTATATTATTTTTTTTAATTTTTGCCCCAACAAACGAGCTAGGGTTCATTTTCTGTGCGTGTCTTACGCTTTCATAATCAACAACTCACCAGAATATTTGTTAATGTTACACAAATTATTCAGTTACAAGAGACAAGGATTATGCTTTTAATCGGGGTTGTTAGCAATACGAAGCTAATAATCCTTTTTTTCTTGAACACATCAGGAATTGGTATAACGAATTGCTTTATTTTTCTGATGTTCCCATATATTAAAAAAACTCTTCAGATACGAATACATTATCCATCCTTAAATAGACTTGAAAAAGCAATTTATTTTATTTTTTATTTTTTTTTATTAAATTCCGTTGCATATCTACGTTGATTTGAAAGTGCGATCGTTACCTATCGGCCCATATATATATACCACTGGCACGCTATATAAGTAACAATATAGCTCAAGCCATTTTTGTCCAAATCATCTCAGTTATGCAAAAGGACTATAATCAAATAAATAAAATAAATAAATCAAGCCATTTTGTAAGCTTGTCATAAGTTTCTAGTTTTTTTCTAGGTTCTCCAGCGGAGGATGTTGATGTAAAGCTATTTTTGTAAACTAGGGGTGCCTCGGCTGGTCCTTGCTACTCCCGAGCGTTGACTCGGTATTGCAGAACAACCGGGAGCGGCTTTGAAATTGAGCAGGTGGACCTGCTACGTCCTAATCATCTTGTTATGCAATGGGCGTTAATTTAATTACCACCTACCTATATAATTAGCTATATGTCTATATGAGGTTAAAACAGAAGATGAAAAACCAGGAACGTAATTTGAGGGGGGGAAGGGCCCTCTCCTGACTTTGGACCAGACCCTTAAAAAGGTAATCTCTCTCTGTTTTGCCTCCCTGAATTTGACTAGAAGCATAAATGCATAAAAAGAAGCATATGGGGTTTGTCCCCCATGGAAAATGACGTCCTTGTGAAAAACTATTGATTTTTTTTGTATATATTTATAAACATGCATATAAAACAATAATATTTACAAAATCATAATTTTAAAACGCAAGCCAAAAAGTATCGGCGATACCAATACTGCGCTATTAACAACCCTGCTTTTAATCATTTATTAATAATAAAATTAATATTTTACGTGAATGTTGGAAAACCCTTCAGTTAGAGCTTTTTTTAATTATTCAAATACGTTCATATTAACTTTTTCTGGATCGTTATTTCTTCTTCTTCTTCGTTATTATAAATCTCCAAACTCTGAATTCCTGCCTGAATTTCTTGCTAATCCATTTCCCATTTGAACCCTTGGTCTCTTTTCATCTCTTTTGTTCTACCGAGTACATTCAAGTATTCATTTGATCTTTAATGTTGTAACAAACCCAAACACTTCACGCGCTATCATGAAATCTATATTTAGTGTGACGTATTTTGTTTTGACGTCCAATAACTTTCGGAGATTATAGATTTTGAACAAACAAACATAGACATTTTTATTTATATTTTATATGTAAATATTATTTTATAATTTTAATATTTAAATTACATTATAATAACTTTAACTAAATTAATTGAACCTCTCTCTCAGGTGGCCTCGATGCTTGTGTTTTACAAAAGAAATACACGGAACTTTGTGTCGAAATACAAGAAGAATCTTTCCACCTAAAGAACGGCAAAGAAGAGAATTTCAGTGCCTTATTTGAGCACCTATTCAACTTGAAAGAAGAGTTTCGACGAAAAGCAGTGAAAGCCTCCGAGGTCAACTTGGATCCGATAGTAGAAGTGATTCGGGAGGCCGTGATATCCCGTGCACCCAACCCGAGGTACAAAGTTGGCAGGGGTTCAACCGTACTCTCCATCATCTGCTCCACATTTCCTACGTCTGCAGTAGATTTTATTCAGACATTTTTGTAGGTCATCATGATTATATTAATGTGTTGAAATATTTGGAATTGCGTATCATTTTTTAATATTTCCAATATTACGAAGCATTTCAAAGTAATAAATGTGTAAATTATTTAATGGATTGGTTTAATTAATTATTTAATTGGTTACTTACAATACTAAAAGCCAAGTATGTTAATTTAGGAAGATAGTGAAAAAGGATTAAAATTTGCGAATATTCATGAATGGAAACAGGTGTCGAAATGCATAGATTTTTTTAAACGTTCTAAAGTTCAGAAAAAAAGACTTAGAAACTCCTACCGCGGAGCTAACCGACAGGAAATCATCAAGGAGTGCCCCCGTTTCGGCCCAAACTCCTGATGTTTTATTCTCTGAATATTCATGAATGGAAACAGGTGCTTTGAAGTTCAGAAAATAGTATTTTAAAAAGGTGTACTATCAAGCTGTAAATTACGTGATGTTTCAACGAGGAGGTTATATTTTAAGGTACAACAAATTACTTTGGTAATTTATTATTACTAGTAATTTTACGTAAAATATAAATTACACAAAACAAGAAATGTGTTTACTTAAAATGACATTAAACTCATGCCAAGCGACAACATTCGGCAACATATTTCTTATTATGCTATTTTTCCAATGACTTTTCATAAGTCCTAAGAACTTGATAAATTTTTCTTACAAAATATAAGTAGGCATCAATCTATCACATTTTAAAGTTTTTAAAAATATAAATTTAATGTTTACAAAGCCATAATTCCCCTTCAATTTAAATTTCCACATCTGCTTTAGTCTGTCGATGCTTATCAGATGAATTATTAATATCTTGAATTCTCATAAATATTAATAAACCAATAAATTAATGGCAAGGAATTGAACCGAAAAATATGTGGATGTTTCTCATTGCACTCGGAGTCATGTGTCGCGAGGGAGACATAAATACCCCCTGCCTAATAAATTTTATCAACAATGTCTAGAAAGGTGTTTTGTTTTAGAACTTTATTTATCATATGTCTTCTTGTAAAGATTGCATTCACTTCCATAAATTGGAGAAAGGTCGAAGACAGAATTCAAGATCAGGCCGAAATGTTTCGCAAGTGCAACCGTTTCGTGGCTTATTTTGTTATTATGAGTTCAATTAAACATTACCTTAATTCGCATGTCGATGATTTGGGACGCTTCACCAAAGAGGCAGACCTTCCGTTGAGTGGAGCTTTGTCCAAAGAAGACCGGGTGAAAATGGCGGGAATACTCAAAGAAAACATTTTTCGAAAGGGCAACAGGCTTTATTGAAGTTCCATCGAGTTATTTTGTCCAACTGAACTTATAGCTCGGTTATGAAAATTGCAATCAACTGTCTCGCCAGTTCTCATTTGGATATAAATTTAAATAATTCGATTTATTGTAATTATTTACGCATTAAGGCAAGTAACTTTACAAATTTTCGTATTATTTTCATTAATTTGCATATTTTTTGATAATATTTAATAAGACATCACATGATTCAACAAATTGAGGCATCGAGAATATTGTATTAATTCAATACTTAGGGATGTAATTTGGGAGCTACAAGCAAAAAAATGTTTTCCTGAAGTTGTGCAAAGGTTTGACCACCCCGCGAAAAAAGGTGAAATGACGTCCTTTAATCCATCCAAAAATGTACTTGAATCGGTCCCATGACTTCTGCCTACACGCGCAACCGCCATTTGAGCAACAGCCCAGTCACCACTCGAATCAAGAAGAGGTAAAGATAAAATTTGAATAAAATACTAAACTGAACTTTATTACGAAAAGTTCTAAGTGCAGCGATAAAATGTTAATTGGCCACAATAGGCCCTATGACTTCTTGATGAATTTTTCACTTTAACCCTCTTTATTTCGTCGCAAGACAAATCCAAATTCTTCCAACACCAAGTCGAGGCATCGTTATAAGGCCAACTACTTAAAGCTTATTTAACTCCACACAAAAAAAATAGTTTTTGTCCCCCTAAAAGTTTGGATTTATATCCCCTTCCATTGGCATTTCCATATCTTGCACGGATGATTCACAAAAGTATTTAGTACATAATCTGACAGACCCTTCCCATCTCATGCGAAGCTAAGCAGGTACAATGTCCACCAGCATAATTTTTCATAAAAATTAACACTGAATAAAAAAATACCTCCCAACACACATTCCAGGCCAGCAATGGCACAGTAAGCATAACTATCAGTTTTGGTCCGCTCCATACAAAATATTAAAACAACATGGCTCTGAACAAAAATCTACTTTCAGAACAAATATTGACATTAAGCAAGACTTCACAGGTTAGATATTGACATGAGTGATTATAGAACGTAATATAGCACTTGCTAAAGATTGAGTGTAGTACAATATTAAATGACGCTTCAAGCAATCTAATCTGAACCCCTTTGATCAAAATGCATGATTTAGTGGAAGCATTCACAACTGCCATTATTTAAAAGCACAAAATTAAGCGGTTGATGGAGAGCCAAGGAATGCCTTGGAGTTCTGTCGTATTGCAAGAGATGCAGCTTCACAAACAATGGTATTTCCCTTCATCATAGTTGAAGAATATTTCCCAACAAACATTCTAGTCTCGAAACATATATGTTTTTAAAATCAATCATTCCAAAATGTTTAGAACATCTAAAGTCAACAACAATCTACCAGTTAAAGACGAATTCTACAGCCTTACTAAGCATGCTATTCTGCCTCTGAGGCAGTTGTCTCTTGAAGTTAGGAGTTGAATTCATGTTGAACGACTCTTCAGCTGTCTTTGGAAATGTTGTTTCATTTTGCTCGTTCAGCTGAACAGCTCTGGACTTGTTGTACATCTCCATTGTTTTCTGAAAATTAATTACAAGTTACTTTTAAAATCCCCCATAAAGTCATCCGCTCGCACAACAACCTTATCGGTACAAGGGACGACTCCGACCATCATATTTCCATTGTACACTCTTCCGTTTCTACTCAGTGCCCTCCTGGCTTGTATCTTGTTTTCATAAAGTAAATGAATCCAGTTTCCCTCGGCACTCATCTATTTGTTAAAGAAAAGCTGAATAGAAGCTCATGTCCAGAAGATGAGAAGTTAAAATGTGAAGTCGTTCACTCACAAAATGTTTCAAAACAAGGCCGAGGTGACCAAACTCTTCTAGGATGAAAGGCACTGAATCGGGAGAAAATCTAAAAATAAATGGAATTTAGATAGAAACTCATTCTTTTGCAAAGCATTAATTTTTATTGATTCTAACCCAAAGACTGTTACCCAGAGTTCGGAAATATCTTCTTCGCTCCTTTCCAAAGAATCAAAACTAGTTACAAAAATATCTTAAATAACAAACAAGGCACAAGCTTAATACCTTGAATTATCAGTGTTTCTGTAGGCAAGACAAGGACCTGAGAAAAGATGCAGTAAGTAAAGCAACTCATTTCAACTGCCAGTAACCAAACATATTAAACATACTGTTAGGGAAATATTCTGCATTACTGTTGTCTGGGATGAATGGTGGAGGGCAAATATCTTGCTAAAATAGAGGTAGGTAAAATTAATAGAATAAAAAAATGTTGGTATGCATAAAAATGTATACATTGTTTTGCTTTAGACAATAATCACGAAAACTTTCTTCCAAAGTCATGAGAGGAGGAGCTCTTGGTTTATCTTGTTTTTCTCTAAAATATTTAAAACCATGCATGACTAATTGTATAGTTAGACAGTCACCTTGCAATTAAACTTAATCAAATGCAAACCCAGGTGTTAAACTTTTTGGGGACTTTGCTGAGGGACCAAAATTGAAGTAGGTTTGAGGCTGATTTTGATTCAACTGTTGACGAACTTTTAAACTCTGTTCGAGTGCATTAAAATTGAAGTCAGAAGCAAGGCTTAACAGATATCGAATGTATATAGTACAAAAATTCACCTGAAGAGACGTTGTTGAATCTCCCATCAAATATGCCGGAAGATAGGCATTACGAGATCTCGGACTGCGGGCCATGGACGAACCCATCATAACAGAATCTTGATTGTTCATTATTACTGTGAGTTTTGAGAAAGTGGCTTCCAAAAACGTATCGCGATATTTGTTTACCAAAACCTAATAAATGAGCACTGGCGCCCCTTTCGCAGTTCAATATTCACTAACAACATAGAACTATGAATCAATAAAAATGTATGTATGATGATTTTATTCGTTAATGATGTTATCCTGCTTTGAATTAAGTACAAAATTTTAAACTATATTTATATATTATTATAAATTTAAAATTGTTAATAAAATTAAAAAGTGATTCAATTTTCAGAGCTTCAAAGTACAATTAAATTTAAACTTGAGGAAGTAAAACATATCATTCGCTAATATCTCAAATGACAAACATAGTTTCAAAACTTTAAAAACAAAATCAATTGTTTATTAAACCTGCGGTAAATTCTCACCTAGACAGCTTATTTAATACAAATAAAAAATACGACATAAGTAAAAGCTGCACACAAGTTTCGCCTTCAGCTAACTTAGGATTTAGAAGTGTAATATGCAGACTCGTACGGCATTCAGTGGAATATCAGGGGAGGGTGGTAGGGGCGGTCGGCCCGGGCAAAAAGTGCCAAGGGGCTTCATTTTGAGGGAGTACGTAAAAAATTAAAAATGGCCGCCCCATTTTCTCCAATTAGGCATTTGGTATGACGTATCGACTGATGCACGAGCCATCAAGGATTATCTTAATAATTTATTTTATTTTATTAAGTGGGTAGAGGGCCGAAGCCTCTTACCTGCCCACTATCAAACAGCAAAACATTGAGGAAAGAAACGAGACGTTCAATCAGTAGTAACTAGAAAAGGAGACAAGTCATATTCATTGGCACCCTGTCATAATAGCCCGGTGACAAAATAGCCCCGTCAAAACAGCACCATCAAAACATAAAACTCATTTCTTTTAATCAAATTTGAAATCGGTTAATGTCTTCAACTCATACAAATATTTTTTTATAAAGATACATTGACGGGGATGTTTTGACAGGGCTATTTTGGCGGGTCACCATTTAATTTATGATGGTTGTCAACTTGGCGTAGTTGATGAAAACATAGAGAAAGAAGAGTTCTTTGCCAAAAGGAAGATATTGAAGTGTTTTGTGGAAGCTTCTGGAAACGATAGCATCGATGGACCTCTTCAAATTTTGATCTTCCTAACCCGGTCTATTAGTGCTGCTAGCGTTCATTCTCCAAACTTAATAAAAAAAAACTAAGTTCGGTCATCTATGAGCCAGGCATGACGTGGCAGTCCTCTCTAAAGAGAGAGAACTTGCCGATGGACTGAATTTTGAAAATGTTATATAAAAAAGATTGCGGAAAGAAAAGCGCGGAGTATTGGTTTGTAAATTTTAATTTGATTGTAGTTCCACGAAAATAAATATTTGAGAGCTTTTCCAAATTTTGAAGGTTAACATATTATTAACGGTCAAGAGGGGAGGGGCGGCAAATCTTATGACCTCCCACTGACGGCACGTAATATTACTTTGTTTATGGCAACGAGTTTATGAGTTCAACGTAAATTCTAGATCAATTTCAAGCCAACTGTAAGTAACAAGAATTTAAACAATTAAATGAAAGCGAAGATTAAATACAAATAAGTAATTCAAGACTTCCCGATCTATTCGAAGATTCCAGATTCGAATCCTAGCAAGCTCGACCCGTTTAGCTAGAGATACAAGAACAAGGTGATACCAATACATACTGTAACATTTAAGAGTCAACCACGGCAGTAGGTTATTTAGCGCCATGATATTTTATTATCGTGAACTATTAATACCAGGCGTCAATAGACGAGTGATTAAGACTTTGGCCTTGGTGTCACTCCATTAGGAGTTAAAATCCCAGCCTAATTAACTAATACCTGATGATTTTATTCCATCAAATGAGAGATTTTTTGATAACTTGGATAGCTTATATATGGAATAGACCTTCGCACTTTCAAATAATTGTCTACATTTCTTATACATGTTTTATGACATTCGCAGCTAATCTCCGGCTAATTTTAGCCGGGGCAGGGGTCCCCGGTCGATTTCTAATCTCAACCCGCTTCAGTACATCGATTGCTCAATAAATTCTAAAATATAATATTTTTTTATTGGGTGTTGGTAATTCATATAATTAGTGACGATCCTACAAGGTAAGTTCGCTTGCGCTTCTATGTATTTGCATAATTTTGACAGTCATCTAATAAAAAAAAAAAAAAATAAATTTTAAAAATATTTAATTTTTGTAAAATTTTAAGTTTTGTATTATACCATTACATACCGCAAATATATTATTCGACATTCATGATCTTTGAAAATAAATCTTGGTCGTATGGCATTTTCCACAGGCTGGCGGCTTTCTTGTCAGATTCGCATTTTTGGTATTAGTTTCAGAAGAAAAGCATAAAAAAAAGTACTCGAGAATTAGGTGCGTTGTTTTGAATTTACATAACGTAGATTTTGTGCTAGTGAATATATTTAACCTGCATTCAACTAGTCGCAACATTTATAATGTTTAATCGTGATTTGAAATATAAGTATATATATATAATTATAAGCACTGTATTAGGCTAAATACTATTAGGTAATAAAGTAGAACATTGAAGAACATAATTTAGATGCTTAATAAATTGTGATTTTATTAAAAACAAGTTAGACACCATTGTAACAATTTTGTTATTTTTTGGCCAACTATTCAGAACCGACATTTTATAGATTTAAAATGTAGGCTTAAGCTGGTTGGAAAATTAGTTTGTGATTTTAATATTTTGATCTTTTCATTGAAGTGCGATGATGAGTCAAGTTAAGATCTCACACATTATGAATCGTATAACTGAATTATGAATAATTTTTTAAGTTGCTTTCTTTATATAAGCTTAATTAAGCTAATTATTTAAAAATGTAAATGCTCATGGAGGGATATCTAAATGAATTTAGCTGGATTACAGGTTTTATTGTCTTTGTGCATAAGAAATGGCAGATAATGTATGTGATGATCTCAAAGTGCTTCAAAGCTTAAATGACAGAGCTGTTATTGATACACTTCCTTATCATGAACAGGTATACATATCTGCAACATACATATCTATCATTGATATATTCATAGCTTTGGTTCACTTTTTATTAACAATATTTTAGATTACTCTAAATGCTAAATTCCAAAAGGAACAAATAGAAAAGCATTTTGATGTTATTAAGTCTGCATTTACCAAGCTGATAGATGAAAGAGCAGCCTTTTTGAAGGAGCAAGTTGATGAGGCAGAGAAAAAGTCTTTAGATAAAGTTCAAGCATATGGGGAAATTATTGAAGGTGGCAATGCTATGCTGGAATCCAAGACAAATCATGGTGAATTAATTTTAATGTATTTTTAGATATAGGTTTGTCATGTATTGTCGTGTGCAATATATTTGTAAAATTATATTATCCTTTTGCAAATATATGCAACAACTTACGATCTTCTAAGTTGAAGTCAAGGCACATTGTTATGAAGTAAAGTAGCTTGTTTCAGTTAGTTGCTGTACATCATTTTCATTACTTCACAAGTTCACATGTGATATCATATGGACATCAATATTCAACAGCTTATTGGTTTATATTATAGTTGTCAACATAATTAAGTCACTTGGTTTTTTATAGTTGCAAAAGAACAGATTGAAAAAGAAGATGTAAAAGCATTTGAGGAATTGAAATATGAAAAACTCAGGTAAGACTTCAAAAACACATTAATTAGTATTGTTTGATAACACTTACATGTCAGGGATATTCTCTTGAAGTTATGCCTGATGTAGTTTATTTGGCATGCGTTCTATAGAGAATGACATAAAATTGACTGTGCTGATGAATGTGGTTAAAAGTTTTTATCACTTTCAAGAAAAAAGGTCATACATTTCGTTTAGTGAAAATTTCCTGCTGCTGTTTTTGGCATGTTGCTTTGAAATTATATTAATTAAATATTTTATAATTTAATATTTGGTAATTGATATTTTATTGTAATGTGGTCTTCAATTATTTTATGTATTAATTCAGTTTCATGTATTAATGTAAACAATTTGCAGCTCAGCTACTGCAGTTCCATTTCAAAAACTCACAGGCACAATTCTCCAACTTTCAGCAGAATCTCAAATAGTGGCACAGCTAAAGAATCTTATCAGTTCTTTTGGTAAAATCTCAATCCAGCCACTATTGATCATCTCGGATATTTCTACAAAAACGTTTTCTATAACAGTCAAATGGAAAATGCCTGAAGATACGGTACTTGATTTCTTTAAGCTACATTGATGCTTTGACAATGCTACTAACATGGGTCCAAAATATGTAAATTTATTTTGTGTGATGTTACTTTGCAATGGCTGCTGAAAAGTGAAGTTATGTTTCCATTCTCTTTTTCAAGAGGCTTCTGACTTCTTTAATGCACTTTTTAAACTCCCGTTGACTTGAACTGAGACCTAAAGTCATTCTAGTCAGAATTGTCAAGTCCCGTGACTTCTAGGAAAGATTGTTTTCATAAATATATATTTTGTATTTCATTTTTACCTCCTTCATTTCATCTTAGGACACATTCTTTCATATTGCACACTGACAGTGTATTTTTTGTCATTTAAGTCTGCCCAAAAATTCCAAATTTATATTTTCATCCTGATAGGTGAAGGTGATAAGACTTGGTATCGACAGGGGTCACATTTTTAGCCGGAGCTCGGAAATAAAATACTTTTTTAGATAAGGAACCTTCTAATGTATTAAAAGTAATTTTATGTTATTTTACTTAAAACTATATGCAATACTACCATGCAAATTCAGATTAATGCAGTTACTTAGCCATTATTCCATCATTTCAGGACTCATTCTGTAATGTTTCCGTTTATTTCAATATGTAACTGACTAAACACAATAACAATAACTGCTAATCAAGACAGTCGGGACAAAATTATTGTTGTCTTCTGAACCCTTGTCTTCTCGGGAATGTCTGCTCGAATGTTGACCTGCACATCAAGTTGGCCTCAGCACCGGTGTCCAGTTTGCAACTGATTGCTTGTCCACCCACTATGATGGTCGTCTTCCAACTCTTAACACTTCCATTATCAACACCCACCTTTGATATGCTGAACTCATCCAAATCCAAATGTTGTTCCACCTGGTCTATGCTTGTCCCAAAACGATTCGATGAGCCGTGAAGTGTAGATTTTTGCCTTGGTATTATTTTTGATGCCCTGCACATCGAACTAAAATGATTTTCTTTACCGCATGTAAAACATCTCTTACTGAAGGCTGGACACCGCTTAGGTTCATGTTGCCTGCCGCATTTTTTACAACTGTCATTCCATTGCTTGTGCGTTGTGTTTTTCTTGGGGAATCTCTTTGTTCCAAGGAGGTCTATGACTGCTTCTTCATTTTTTATAACTTTCAATTGCTCATTTGTGGCTTCTGTAGCACTACAAATCTGCAATGCTTTAGTCAGAGAAAGGTCTGGTTCTCTGAGCATGCGTTCCTGTGTGCGATTGTCTCTGCAACCTAGAACAACTCTGTCACGAATGAGGGATTCTTCTTGATCCCCAAACTCACAAGTTTTAGCTCGGGTGCGAAAGGTTGTTGCAAAGTCATCTATGGACTCTCCAGGGCCTTGGGCGGTTTTCCAAAACTGTAACCTTTCAAAGACTGTTTTTCTTAGGAGAGCAGTATCAGTGACACTTTTCTTTTATTGCACCTATCTTCTTCTTATAAATCAAAGCTGAACATGTTGAAAATGTGCAGTCCTTCTTCCCCAATTGCTCTCAAAAACATAGCGACCTGAACTTTCTCTGGAAGTTGGTCACATCTAGAAGCAAGGAGAAACAAATCAAATCTTTGAAGCCACATTCTCCACGCTTCGTCTACATTTCCACTGTCAAACTTCAACTCTGTCGGCGGTTGAAATCCGTTAACTGTCGACTGTGTATTTGGATGCTTTACATGAGGAAAAGAGAAGGCAATTGCAACCATAAAATGAAAAGCAGAAGATGACATGATCATGTGGTTATGATGGACAAAGAAGTTCGCATATTAATGGAGAAAAGCGTCACAACCAGGTACATGAATCTCTTGGTCTAGGCAAACAGCCTAAGAAAAGATAGTTAAGCAAAAACACCAGAAATTACCAACTTAGAAAAAGAGTTAAAGAACTGACTTTTGAAGTATGTAAATTGATATTTTGAGCCTTCCCGTATTTCTGTATTGTATTATAAGTTTAAATTATAAAAAAAGGGAATAAATGAATTCTAATAATCTATAAATACCATTACTTTTGTTATTAATTTCTGTCCTACATAATGCAATGGAAGGTCCTTAAAAGACCTACATTTTGATTTCCAAAATTCCTGTATGATCCATGTAAAATGCTACTGCTCTGAAGATAATGTGTGGTTTGACAACTCTTAAAGAGCTCACTTTTCAGATAATCAGTACTTGTTGAACAACTATCCAGCCTATTTAAGTTTTTGTTTGGTTGATTTGGTACAATGGGATTTACTGGCATTATCAGACAGCCTATTCTTGGATGAAATGTTTGCTTTTGCTCTTATCTTGGAACAACAGATTAACAAGCATTACCAGTCTCAGAGTCACTTTAGATTGCCAGTAGTTGCAGACACATTTTCTGTGGGTAGCAAGATAGTCTATGTTGTGAGAAATACCAAATTGGGTCATGTTTGGTATGTGTCATTACAATATAGTAAATCTTTGTAAACAAAAAGAAACTTTGAAGCCTTAATCCAAAGAAATAACAAGATACAAAATGATGTTGAAATGCTTTCAATGAAAATATTTCAAATTAAAAATTTATAAAATTAAAAAAATTCATTGCATTAATTACCCAGTAACATGCATTAATCTACTAATTTTCATTTTTGTTTGTTTTGTTAATTATTAGAGGCCATAATTTTCATTTTTTATGCATTTATTGAAAAATTATTTTCTTGCCTTCCTTTTTGAGGGGATCAAAATTTTGTAATGTTATATTGATAGGGGATATAGTTTTTTTGTGACAACAGGGTGGATGAGGTAAAAAATAGGAATGACCCTTTAGTAATGGTCAAATTCTAGTTGATGTATTATCAGGCCTGCAGATGAAATAAACGCATTTGAGTTAAGGATGTCAGTTGTAATGTTTCTAGTTTTAATTTATTTAGCATTTTAAATTTGGAATCTGAAATATTAAATTATAACTTTGATGGACAGTGGATCTTGCATATATCTGATTGTTGCTAATAATTTTATGCTTTATAAACCCTTCAGAACTCAGGTGATATCTGCATGTTCGTATTGCAAATGTTAGAAGTGGGATCTTCAAAGGATTATTTTGAGGTTTACAGAGGGAATCAAACTAGTTCTGTTATTCGTAATTTGAAACCAAATCAGGAATATTCTTTCAGAGTTTCCAGATTAATCACCAACTGTTTACCTTTTTGGAGTGTTCCAAAGTCAGCTTCAACTCTTACTCCAGTTTTGAGTGAGCATTTACATTCTAAATACAATTTAATCAGCCTTGTTTCTTATATTTCTTTCAAAGGTAGTGCATGTAAAAAGATTATGAGCACCAGTTAATTCTAACACAACTCCTAAAATATCAAACTGATGAATGCCAAATTTAATTCTAATTCAATCAGCAAATATTTAAAGTGCCTTATGTATCCTATAGGATGTCAAAGCACTGTAAGCACTTGTAGCAATCAGAAGGCAGTCAAATTATAAAAAAATGAAATAAGTGAGAAATAAACAGAAATAAAATAAATAAATAAACGTGTGTCACTCAAAATTAATTTTTTTTAATTTCATGTGCCCATCCCCCAAAATGTAAAAAAGCGAGTCTTGCAAATTGTTGATATTGTTAGTGTTTACTGGTTGCTCAATGCTGAGTTTAAAAAAACAGTCTTAAATGATTAGGTTGAATTGAATTGTTGACCGACAATTTCTTCAAAGATCAATGGTTCAACTCATTAGTTTTAATTTAAATGCCTTGATTTAAGTCTATTATTATCATCTATTGATGCCCATTATGTGTCTGGTAGTTCAGAAAAAATAGTATCTAACATCTTTGTCAAATCTGTTGCTACAGTAATAAGGGCGGGCTTGTTAGGATTTGCAAGATCATGGCAATTTTTCTCAATCACTTGCAATAGGAACTGTTTCTGTTCCTCTTGAGTTGCTAGAACTCTTAAATTAAAACCATTCCTATTTTGACTGCAGTACCACAACCATGGATGACTTCATCTGCTAAATCTGAGAATGCTAAACTGACTAGGACTTTACCTAAACACCATATGTGTCCAGATAATGACTTAATTACACATTAGCTATGGCTTCACTCATTTTTTGTAGCTTTCAACTCACAGAATATGACCATATCTTTCTGTGGAGCAGATGAAGCACATGGAAATGTTAACCAGGCCTTCAGTTAAACCTTCATTACAAAAAGTGGCGAAGCAGCCAAGAGATGACAGCTCATCTTTTATCTTTTTTATTAGAGTTAAGATAGAGATGTTTAAAAGACGACCAAGCAGCAATCTCGCAGATGCACTCCATAGTCTGCTGAAAAAGACATGTAACATCCTCTGGTTTGGAGGATATGTTTGGATGTCATCAGCATGTTGGTGACTGAAGAGGCCATGTTGCTTATTAAGTTGCTCTACATCTATTACATATAGAGAAGCGTGCATTGGCTAAAGGATTGAGCCATGTGGTCACTTGAGATGCCCTCAGTAACCATATCATGGCCACCAGTTGATAATATTGTTTGTTTTCTGCCTGTTAGGTAAGATCTGACCCATCCAAGCATCGCCCGATGCATTCCGAATGATTTCTCTTATCTGTTTGGAAGTATTTCATGGTGAGCGGTGTCAAATGCCGCAAACATCTAGAAGGATTAGAGAAACACTGAATTTGGATTCTATGTGTACATTGTGATGTTGTGCACTTGAAAAATTTCATTTCAATTGATCAGATGATGGTTGGAAATTAATCACAGTGTTTTTTTTAGGCAGTGAAAAAAGGTTACAACTTTGGAGAATTTAGTTTGTGGCTAAATTATCATATCTTTAATTTTTTTCCAAGCATTATTTTGATTAATATCTTAGTATTCTTTACTATTTAAAATATTTATATGCATAAATTTCTTAGATTTAGTGGATGCCTCAAACTACTCTTCCAGGCCATGGCCTCGGCCAGCTTTCCCTTTGTTAAATATGTTTTTCCACCTGCATATATTTTATTAGCAATTGTTCTCCAAACATGTGCAATTAGGTTGAGTTGTGGGGCTGTTGGTGATCAGCTCATAATCTCAATTTTTCGTAGCTGGAAAAATTTTCTTAGCAATGCTATGGAGATAAGAACATGTTCAATGTTTCAGCATAGTTTGAAGAATTTTGAACTTCTTTTACGTTGAATAAAGTCATCATGCATTTTGAAGAAATTCCACCCAAACCATAAGCAAGCTTCTTGTTTGATACCTGCTAAAGTTTGATTTATGTTTGTCATTTCAGTTTTGGAAATAACATTGGTTGCAGTCACTTCCACCCACCACATTAAGATATGTTTGGTCAAAAGATCTGAAAATGATCATTTCCTTGGCCCTAATCTTTTTGTTATATTCAAGGCCTTCAAACATCTCTCATAATTAAACATTCCATCATCTTACAAGTAGTAAATGCCATTTATATAATTGTGCAGGGCAAGTATTATAATATTTTTTGAAGAAACTTTTAAATATATTCTAATGAATATATTGTTGGAAATTGTAAAGTGCTTGTAACCTTTTTCCACAGCCTAATTAGAATGTTTTGATGAATTTCCAAGCATTATTTGTCCAATCAAAAAGAATTTTTGCACAATTATGTGATGTCACACTTTATGTTATAAATTCACAATTTGACTGATCAGTTCAATATGTTAGGAGTTATGCTAAAATAAAGGGGTGCTTGTAACCTTTTTACAAGCACTGCATATTGCTTAATAGTGGCAATGTTGATGTCATTGGTTGGAAGATAGATTGCAAGATGAAAGATCAAAAGGATATAACAGACATGTTTAATATTTGAAATTGGTTTAAGAAGATGTTTAAGTTTAAGTTTTAACAACAAAAATGATTAATAATCCTTTGGTAATAAAATGGATTAGAAGTGTTAAGTTGCACATTCAGGGGGTATTTACATTTTTTAATACAAAAATTATTATTTATTAATGATAATTAAATAATCAAAATATTTTAACTGCATCTCTTTCTTAACTCATTGTTGAGCTTAAACTATGAAGACTTGTGAGATCTGAAAGGATGAATTGCCATAAAATGCAATAAGCGCTTTACAACATTGTAAAGATGACATGATGCCAAATATTTAAACACGACTTCATTTGCAAGCCATGTTTACAGCAGAGATTCAAAGATGTTCCTATACATTATGTTGTTCAAAAACCTATTTGAGAACTTATACATCTGAGAACATATTAAATGGTTAAATATTAAATTCTTCTGCATTTGTGTAGCAACTTGAGATCATCAGTGGAATCAGATCTAGTTTATAAAATTTCTGGAAAAAAATCGACATACATCTAACCTAAAGTCAAAATCATCATTACCACCGTCATCATCAAAATAAAGTGGTTTTTGACATTTGAAACTGTTAATAATTTTGAAATAAAGTTTAAATTATTTTGTTCTATTGTTTAGCAATATTGGTTATTTATGAAAAATTAATTTAAATTTAAAGAATCAGCATATAGCATAACATTAGAAAAATCACTTCTAGTAAACAAAATATATAAAATGGTGTTCATAAATCACCCCCTCCCCCCTGAATAAATTTATGCATGTTCCAGTGAGAATGTTGAATATTGAATTGTGTTTTCCTGTGATTCAATTTTTAAGTATTTTTTCAATTTGGGTAAATTCCATGTAAATATGTAAAATTTGTTAAATGATTTGTTTATTTCAGAATGGAAATTGGGTTCTGGCTGCACACTGTTAAATGATGCTGCTACTCTGACTACATCTTTGTCATCAACTTCTATATTTCTATCAAGTTCAAGGTCTTATGTTTGTGGCCAAACACTGGTATTTTCTATAGAAGCATTGCCAGATGATGCCATCATGGAAGAAGATGGGTTTGGTCTCTCAACCATGGAGAGCAGTGACATCAAACCCATGGATAAAGGATCACTATTTTTGACCTGCACAGGTTTCTCATAAGTTTTAAGAAACATAGCATTGTAGTGGTGTAATGTATTTTGGTCATTGATTTAGGAACAATTTGTGTTGGTGCCCAAAAAATGACCACAAGATTGCCCGCCATAAAGCAAGGTTCTATCATCACATTTGATTCTGAGAAACTTCCAAATAACAAAGTTCGAGTAACAATTGAGATTGAAGAAAAAGTAGTCACATTTGATTGGATTGGGAATTGGGATTTCCAAAATATGCTTGGATGTGACACTAACTTGCATTTTTTTGCTCGCCTCACATCTCCTGGATGGAGAATAACAGTGGAGTGAATAATTTACTTTCCAAGGCTCCTTGTGGCAAATAGTAATTCATTGTAAACTGGTTTCTCAAATGGTCCCCATGACTTTTCATTGGTCCAAATGCTATAATGGTGTTCATCTGCTGTTGTTTTCGATCGTTTTTTGACCTGAATATTAAAAGGATCTAATATTAAGTCGTTGTATACAATTAATTTAGTTGCGCTTGGAAACGAAGTCTATTGCAAAAGACCCGCTTTACGAGAGATCGGGCCAAGCCATAAAAAGCCTTGACGTCAGCTGACGTAATGTTTTGATGTCGTCAAACGCAATGGAGGAAATCGATGCAGATGAAGGCACTTTATGTGATGCTAAGTATGCAGGAATGGGAATCGCTTTGGACATTGAGTTCGGTCCCCTGTCTCAGCGAAAATTGGATGAGGATTACATCCAGAAAAACGATATAGAATACGTTTTTAAAAGCATTATAGCAGGTCTCATGATGAAGCGTCCTTCGGATCATGTTAACTACATAGAAAATAGGTTGAAGGAGCTAAAATTAGAGCGAGATAGAGCCAAAATCAATATTACACTCATCGCATTAAAGGCTCAGGAAAACGGTAGTGAATGCAACTCTCCACCGCCTCAGAAACAACCTGAAATAGATCTCAAAAATAAAAACTCCTGGACCCAATTTGCTGATCCCCTTCATCCCCAACGCAGTGTCGTAAAGACAAAATTGTATATTGACTGCTCAGAAGTTAAAGAAGTGGAATGTAAAGAAGAAGAGGACAATATGCTCAAACAACCCGTGAGCCTTCACGATCTGGCAAGCAGAATAGTCATTGAGAGGAGCACCAACATGTTTGACATTCCAGTAATCCAGGAGCCTTTGATTGTCGATATGGGAAAAGTTAACAACAAACCACTTTTTAATTTTACTGATGAGGACGTGCAATAATACTAATAGTTCCTGCTTTTTTCAGAAATTCAAAATTTGTGGAAATAACGATTTATAAATTCTGAACGTTGAACGTGTTTTTTTATAATGTTTAAAGAAATAAACTTTGCGTTTTATTGACTTGCTTTTGGGACAATTGTATGATGTCGGTAGTATAACATGTAACTGGATTTGACCAGGCGGAGGATAACAAAACATCTATCTTCTCCACTGACAAGCAAGAAGAAAAAAGGGCTTTATGGTTGGTGGGGCCCCTATACAGCGGCACAAGCCGTAATGACTATGTCTAAATACTGCACTGGTATAGCAAATTTAACCCATAGTGACTCGATCATTTGCTTTAAGTTTCATTGAGTTACGGTTACTGTTCCCACGTCTTTACATCAAAATTAGAAAACCGTTTCGATTTACACTAACAAATGTTACATGAGTTTTCTTTGACACTGAAATAATGCTCTCGTGAGAAAGATCATTCACATTCAATGAAAAGATGAAAACTTCAAATATTTATTTATTAGCTTGCACTATTCGAACATAATAATGTAAACAGTAAATTGAAATAAATTTCACATTTTACCATGAAACATTTTTTAATGTCCATCCCTGGAATAAATTAAAAACAAACTGACTTTGTATGATATTTACTGGTCAGTGTATGGGTAAACCCGGCAAAAGTGAGTTATTTATTTATTTATTTTGTACGAATTCGTATTGCATGCAATTGTGTTCGTTTATTGAATTTTTGTATAGCTTCCAGGTCTTTTAAAGCATGGCAGATCAAGAACGACAGGCACGATCTTTAATAAGTCTAGCTTCAATTCACCATATAGAAAAGGCCAAGATATCCGCAGAAAGGAAAGCGATTGGCCTACCACCGGAACAGAGCTTGTTTGTCAATGCTTTAATTATATTTTTATACATTTTTTCATACTTCATACATTCCTACAAGTCCTCGCTAAAAACGTTTATGTTTATTAATTACAACAGCTTAGGTTCTCTGGGAAGTTGGCTGCTTTCTAAAGCGGGAAGTTGGTGCGTGTTTTTCTTTTGTCCATGTTGTGTTCGAATGCGAGCGGAGGGCATATCGACCCTCTTCCATTTCAGAAGATGCAACATCTTTGGATCGAATAAATATCTTTACGAATTTTTCACCAACCTGTTTGGTCAGTCTAATGCTTTCGAATTATTATTTGCACGATGAAGTTGAATGAATAAAAGGGCGGATTTTCGTACAGTCAAACTCGGCTATAATGCGGTTGTTTATATCGCAAATAGGATATAACGCGATTTGGTCTTGGACTCCTTTTATTTTGGAAAATTGCAAAATTTACCATTTTGTGCCAAACAAGTACGAAAATCGATTGATAGAGAACTGCTCGCGATTTACAATTAATACCTGGTGGGTAATACCGCTAAATCTCTTTATATTTTTCAATTGGAGGAAGAGGTTTCCGACTGATTACAATTTTAAACTTGCGTTCACACAGATTCCTTTGACATAGACCGCTACAGGTCGCGCCACAAGGACGACATTTCAGCTTTTTCCAATGGATGGAAAACCCTCGCATTACTTGAGGAGATGACCTCTTCTTTGCGCCTAGTCTAAAGTCCGGGGGAGAGGATGGGAGGGGGAACGGCTCCATATTCCCCCTCCTCCAAATTACGTCCCAAATTACGGCGCCACAAATTACAAAGAGTCCGGTCTTAATTACAATCTATCTAAAATAAAAAGAGTATAAAACATGGTGAATTTCTTACACAAAAAAAGAACACTATCAGTCTGACAAAAGTACAGCTTCCGATCGACGTTCACACTTAACTACGTATTTTTGACCTGAGTTTGAGTGTATGAGAAAACATTAAGTAAATCGTTCTAGACCCGCACTTGAATGAATACGATAGCGTTCAAGTTTTAAATTGACATTTACAGCATTTATGTCTGGCTGGTTATTTGCTTTTATCCTCGCACTGATCATGATTTATGTGTTCGATTACGATCCCTGGTGGTGGATGCTTTATTGTGGACTGCTTGGGTTCTTTCTCAGCTTTTGTCTTTGGTTCCACGTTATGTTCCGTTGCTATTTCGTAGTCCTCATCATCAACAGTTTTTCAGGTAACTGAGCAATAATCGTTTGATTAATAATTAATATTTTCATCGAAATTTTCAGATAAATCAGCATGGGCTGTTATCATCTATGCAATTTATCTGACTTCGACGGGTCCTGTAGCTAATATAAAACTCAATTCTGAGATCATTATTAATGACCTTGTCTGCATGATTGAAATTGTCTTCAATAACAGCAAGATGTTCGGAGATAGGGCTGCCAATCCTCTTAATGGTGGTATCCATAGCGCCAATGACGCTATGCACATGGCGCTTTATAAATTTATTATTATTATTATTATCCAAATAGATTCTCGCTAACTAGAATACAAAGTTTTTTTTAAGTTAGTGTTTATGTAGATCCTGTTTTAGTGAATGCTTTAATCAAGTAGGAATTTAAGCAAGTCTTATTTCATATTGAATTTAAGATATTTTTATAGGAAACTAGACAATTTAATTGACGTAGAGAATTGTTGGTGGTAATTTTATTTTTTTGCTTAATTCAACAATTTGGTTAAAACCTTTTAACAGTGATTTCATGATTGAAATTCACTAATATTCTAATATTTCGTCTTAAACCTCCAGAGGCTTTTAAGTCAATTCACGAAAATATGGACAAGCTAAATCAATACAGTGCTATAATGAGAGAAGGCATGAACAATGTGCTGGAAACCATTAGGTTTTTTCGTAAGTAACAATGTCGATGCCGCAAAATTGGTAACAATTAATCTGTCCATCTTTGCAATTTATATGTACTCTTCAGAAGCAGTGTTAAAAAACATTGTCAGAATTTGTAAAAGTTTGAAAAGTTTCTGCACTTTTTTCTGTGATTATTTGTGCCAGAAGTGCAGCACGATATTGATGCTTCCTCATAGAGCCTGCATGTAAACCTTTGCATCTTTATAAATTGGCATTATTGTTATTATTGTTGTAATTTGTCTTCAATCCTTCACAGGAGACATTTGCCAGGATCATTTGTTATTCTGTGCGCCCCTCTTATGGCATTTGATGTAATGTGCATTGCATTTTGCAGTGAGTATCGAGACAATTGTACTTTGCATTTTAACATCTAAAATTATGATATTATTCGACATTATGAGTAATTATGAGATTATATGTTCGACAGTTGGTAGGTACGTCCTCTGCTATGCACCGTCGATATTTAGCTTGTTGTTCAAATGGTGGGCCACCTTGGCGAGTAATTAGTGCTGAAATATATTTTGCAATTTTTTTCTAATTCTGAAATTCTGAAATCACGTTATGTTCATTGTTTCTAGTGAATGTTATGGGAACGTTCGCTTCTATATTTTCTGCTGCTGATTTCAAGATACAAATATACTGGAGCGTCAAATATCAGACCATCCAGTCAAAGTCGTATTTAAATGTTGCTGGAAAAATATTTAAAGAAGCCTATTATGGCGTTGTCCATTTTGTTGAAACATACATAAGTTTTGCCTTGTATTTCATCTATTTTCTTATCTTCTTCATTTGTGTCGAGTGAGTATTTTGTCAACTTTGTTTGAATAAGAGAAAAAGAAGTACATTCTATTCGACAGTGCACTTTGGTACATCTACCAGTATTATTACTTCGATAAATTTGATAATGTTATTGTGACTGAACACTTGATGGATATCGACCAGAGGAGAAAACTAAGAAGGAGGCCTACCATATTTCCTCTTCGAAATTCAGAGCTTCAATTTTATGGAATTGCAGGTGAGATTATTCAAATGATAAATTCATATTTCTGTGACTTTTTAAAATGAATTGGTAAAATTTCAAATATCGCAAAGAAAGTGGTGATTTTGTTTACGTTTTCAATTTATTTCATGGCTTGGATATGAAACCTTTCTTTGCGATGAGCAGAATGAATGTGTATGAATACTTATAGGCAGTGGTTAAGGTAGACCGCAACGAACCAGAACGCCGTTCTGATTAAGGCGGTAAAAAGTAAGCAAATGTTTGTTACAAAAATTGGTAAAAATGATCAAAACTTAACAACGTTCAATTTCTATTTTAGCGACCGACATAATTTTTGACTTCTTAAATTTTTTTTCGATCAAGATAATACTAATTTATTATCTTTGGTTCAATGGTTGTTAGACTATTTAAAAAAATCAGGTTAAAAATGGCGCAATTGCAGATACACAATATACAACTAAGTTTTGTGAGCCAACAAATGCCGTCATGATGAAGGCAGCACCAAAAAATTGTAAATTGTAAATATACAGAGTATAAATTTGAAAGTTATGAGTTTTGCATCATGTTACCCGGACTTAAATCCTGTGGAAAATGTTGTCAAGACTGATTTAAAGTATTGAAAGGCAGGAAATGATAAGAGAGCTTGGAAAGGTCTGGATGGAAAAGTCGTAAAAAGTGTAATAAAATCAATTAATAATAAATGTATTAGAATTTCTAAGAATAAAGAACACATTTTTTAATATTAAATTTTTTATTTGTGTTTTACTTGAGGTTTCGTTATTTTTTATTGACTTTTGAAAGTGACTTTCATTGTTAATAGACGATATCACATTTTCTTAATTATCAAATTAATGCGCGAAAATATTTCTACGAAAATTCCGGAGATACTCATAAATGCTAATATCTTCTTACAATCAAATTCTTATTTAGTGAGTTATCATTAAATTATGGACTCCTCATGGTTTCGGCTCCGGCTGATCAAGAGATCAAGAATCACAATGCTCAATCTATTCCTTAGCAAAACAGAGAGCTACCTTAACAAGAGCACTAAATTAAGATTTAAATAAAACTCTTTTTAAATAATGTAATTTTAAGTTAAGTCCTCGTGATTGTAAACCTATTCTAAAAATATTTATTGTTCAAACATTAAGGTGGTAAATTGTCAAGAAAGGAGATGAAGGGCATGTTTCCAATGATGATGGGTGTGAATCTCCTGTTCATCCTGACACTTATTATCTTCTTGGTGGACTACAGCATGTGGAAAATAGTCCAAGTCTATCACGAGCATATGGTCCACGTTAAAATGATCAGTTACGGCAAGTCATGCAGAGTCATTAGACTTCGAAGTCATTTCACCATAATATTAACAAATAGTATTCAAGTGGTAATTATATAAATTGGTTTAAGAAAGTTTTAATTTTTGTAGCCTTATCTATACGAGTCGAAGGAGAAGGCATCTTTGTTGAGTTATACAAAGATCTCCTGAAGTCTTTCAGTGAAGTCAAAAGTGATAAGAATTTGCTTGCGGGTTGTACTACAAAACCTCACGAATTCAGTCTTAAAGATCTTACGCGAATCAGTTATTACGTCTTTAAACTACAACTTCTTTACTTTTTCATTTTTTCTAAACTATTCAGTTTGCATATGATAAGAAAATTTTTTTTTTAAATATTTATTAAACACGGAAAACCTAGACAAGTTTATTTTGACTTTACAGGCATCACATACGGATTTGTATATGCATCAATTGTGCTGAAACCATATCTACGTCGACTGAGATTGAGGCTGTGCGGCTTGTTTTTTCCAAAAAGAAAGTTGCAAAGAGCTATTTGGCTTTATAATAATGTTCTTAGAAGGCGTATTCCACTCCTTAAAATGGATTTTGATCGAGTTGCTTACTCTCAAGAAAGGAGAGTTAGACAGCCTTCCTTGCTCGAGAAACTAACAGCCAGGTTTGACTTCATCAGATAAATTCGTCATTTGAAATAAGTTCAATTTGTTTGAATTGTGCTTTGGTAATGTTGTTTTCAGGTTCAGTTTATTCGATGATCTTCTGAATTGTCTTGGATACGAAAGTATTTATTGTTTAATGTGTGGCGTCAATGGCAAACCGCATGATCCTCACTTTTATAAATGCAGCAATTATGAATGCACTGGTGAGAGCTGATCTCGTAACGCGAAATAACGTTGCTCCAAGAGACTTCAATGACTTAATGTTTCAGGCTTA
The DNA here is from genome assembly GCA_021613335.1 of Whitmania pigra. Lineage (NCBI taxonomy): Eukaryota > Metazoa > Annelida > Clitellata > Hirudinida > Haemopidae > Whitmania > Whitmania pigra. The sequence continues at coordinate 703,514 of JAJTWR010000159.1, forward strand.
TATTGCGAGGCGTGCTTCAACGAGGCTAACAAAATTTGTGCTCTTTGTTATCGACTCATAACTTACGATGACGAAGATATCAGTGAGGAAATGTAAGAATCTGGATCCAATTAAGCTAAATTCTTTAAAATTGATATGCTTAGGAATTTACGTAGCATAAAAATTGTTTCTTTCAGGGATTCAAGTGACGAAGATGTCATCGAGGATAAAAGGCAGATTGTAAAACTGAGCAACATGTTGAACAGTGGAGAACCGGGCCAACAAAATCCTGACTGGTCTTACATGAACCAGCGCAGCAACCCGAAATCGTATAACGTCACCGATGACTGGAGAATTCGTTCTTTCAAATATAGAAATAAGAACGTCCATAATATTGCTTTAATTTAGATTAAGTTTACTTTCTGAAGTAACTATTTAAGAAATTTAGAAATTTTTATAAAGGTTAAATCTTGTTCTATTACTAATAAATTAATCGTAGGATTAAGGGTATTTAATTTTCGTTATGGTTATTTTGCTTATTAAACAAACTTATTACAAAGAACAAGTGACATTGTGAAAAGGTACACAGTAAAATCAAAGAAAAACTTTTTGAAGATTTTCACGGCTAGAGATTTGGTTGTCTTATCAAAAAAGAACACTACTGAGAAAATAATTTTTTTCCAGGTTTAATAAATATACATTTAAATACTTGAATTAAGAACCTTTTGTTTTTAATACTTGCTTAAAGTTCTGCTAATATTAAACGGTTATTAAATTTCTCAACGACAACGGTTCCCCGATTAAGACTTAAACGTCGCGACAACGCGTTTCGGTGGCACTGGTTGCGTGAGCAAATAAACGAGTTCCAGATGGTTCAGTTGCTTTGAGTGGGATGGAAATAAGTGACTTCTAGAATTCTACCGATGACAGAAATTAAAATTCATAATAGCGATGAAGATGATTTATGGGTAAATTGTTCGAGTAATTTTATGGTTAGATTCCACTAAGAGAATTTTAATGCTGCAGAAAAGTTATGAAAGAAACAGGGAAGCGGAGAGACTGTATCTGTTTCAAGGAACGGATGAGGATATTAGTGGTGCTAAGTTGAGATGGCTCCAGAAGAGATGGCATCAGAGTAATTGTGCTGTGGTTTAATAGATATAAAAACATGATTGTAATATAACTTTGTTTTTTTGTTATTGATATTTTTAGAGAAAACAGAACTCGGCAGGATGTCATTCATAAAAAGATTTCTTATAAGTGATGCAGATGAATTTATGGTCCTCAAGTTTATCTTTGGATTTCCTTTTGGAGTTGTGGCTGCTTTTGGTGCACTCTAGTTGTTTTAAACATAAAATTTAATGACTAAACGACTTATTATTTTCTTTCTGGCTAAAGATATTTTGATATTAGTTGGGAATTAGTCGCTAATGTAAATATCTTTGCAGTTCTCTATTATACAGTCCTAAGTCAATTAGAGATTGAACCCATGGATCTAAGAATGCAGTTTGCCCTTGGATTCATAACATTCTATGCTCTTGCTTTTGCGTGCTCTGCTGGGATGAGATGCGTTACTTTTCTTCTTATACCAACCATGTTTGGAAGCAGTGGAAGATTTTATCTCTATGCAGTCCTCCTGTCTATTCTCATCGCTGGTCAGATATGTTTTATATCTGTTTTTGTATATCAAGTTTTAGTGAGAAGTAAATTATGATAATTGAGTAATTCTGTGTTCTGTCTAGTTCTGCTGATTATATTTCCAGGTCCTCTTGGCACAATGATTTCAAATGGGCACGAAGTGTTTCGGGCTTTTTTGTGTGGTTTCAATCTTGTGAAAAATCAGACGAAGATTTCTCTCACTGTTACTTTGGTGCCTTTATTGGACATTTTGATTAATCTTGTGGTATTTGACCATTATCCGGATTTCTCGTCGCAGTTATGTGACACAGAACTAAATTACCATCTTATTTTGCTTTAGCAAAATCAGGACGAATTTTTGAGTGAAGTTTCAAGACTTGGGGAACAAATAAAAGCTTTCCTTGACTCTGTAAGAACTTTTTAATGAGATATAATAATAATATAATTTTAAATTATATCATTTGCTACCATCTTCATAACATTTTTTATATGCTTCATCTTCAGAGAGATTTGTTCGACATTGTTACTTCGGTTTATTTTGAGATTGTAATGCTGGTCCCATTATGAAGAAATTATTAGCATTAGCATTTGGATTTTATTTATCAATAATACTAATAAATATTATTTGGATGTGCTAAAGCGTCATTTTAAATAAAGAATCTCCAGAAAATAAATGCTACATTGATAGATTAATTTCCTTTAGATGATTTATCCAGAACTTGATGGAGCAAGGAATGCTAGGATAGAAATATCGGACAGAGACCATAGTTCTGAGGTGAATTTAGATGAGGTGTTTGGTGCTGAAACTCAGTTACATGAAGCCTCTCGCATGAGACATTTTGTGAAGGAAAAGGTTGAAGCATATTTTCAGGTGGTCAGGACCAAATGTCAAGGTTGGCGAGCTAAACATATATTTAACTTTCATTCTAGAAGTCTATTGCATTGTAAGCAGCTTGGTTCAGTAATAAGTAATGATCTGTTTCTGTGAATGCAATTCGTTGATGTTGCAAATAAAGAAAATTGCAAAGAATAGTTCATATGTTTATTTAAAATCAGCAATGATCGATTGGGCGCAAGAAAAATGTGTGGAGTTGTGGAAGCAACTAATTTTTATCTGCTGCGTTATTTTATGTATTTTCTTCTGGGTGTGTTTCATAATATTCTTTTCAAAAAGATGTTACGTCTCTGAAAGTGAGTCCAGTTTGCTATAATAGGTTGCTACTTCTAAAAATAACGTATTTCTTGAATTTTCTTCACCTTACAGTGCCGAGGCACTACCTGGGCTACGACTGCGGAGATATTGGTGCAGAGGAAATTGGTGATGAATATGCCGAAAAGATTTTAAGACTAAGAAAAATGGTGGATGAGTTTTTTAGTAAATTTGATGCCAAATTCCAATATGAGGTTTCTGACAAAATGAATTTTTGCTTTTAATTTACTTTAAAAAATCCTAATGGCGAGCCTTCAAACTAACAAATGTATTTGTATGTGAATCCACAATAATGAAGGTTCCAGAAAAGGGTGAAGACGAGACGATCGTGATGGTAACTGCTGAACAAGTTGAAGCTGTTGTTGAGCAGTCGTTTGCTTTCAAAAATCTCATCATCGAATTCGTTTCAAAAACTCTCATGAGATGCATTCCTTTCCTCTTTGTGGTGGTTTTATACCAGTAAGTAAACAGTTAAGAATTTAAGAGTGTTTAATTAAAATATAATTCCATTTTTTTCGTGGCGACAGATCACAGAATTACTTGGATAGATTCATCACCGACATCACCTTCGATAACAGATATATCACCAGTTATTTTGTGCACATAGACAACAGGAGAAAGCTTTTGGTTTAAATTTATTTTAAAGCTAATTTTAAAGATTTAGATTATTCATTTATTTTTGAGAGATCATTATTATGTAATCCTACAAATTCAGTTTATTAGTGTTGGGCGTAATAACATAGTAGCTGAAACTCTTTCCGAGCTCCGGCAGGAATCCTCAGAGAGGAAACCCTTTTGAGCGTTTCGGCTCTTGAATCCTGTCACTCTCGAGGGTCGGGCCGCATCACACGGGTGTCCCTGCCGGGGTTGTATCGATCAATATCGACGAGTCACCGAGTAGTATCGAGGTAAGCCCTAGATACACTATCCAACAAATTGAAAGACCAACGAAACGCATGATAACCACCACCGAAGACGGACCATGCTTCTTACATAGGCCTTATTATCGCCGACTTGCCAGGAGACTCGTGACGGAAACTCTCCTGTTGGTTGACTAGCGACGCCATGCCGACTTGACTGGAGAATCTATTGAGAGTTCTCCTATTGGCTGGCTTACGAAACAACGCTGTTTTAACGGCTAATGATAATGTTTTATTAACTTCCGTTGCATAGCTAGATGATTGGGACGGTGCTGCCTCAGCGGGATTCGAATCCGCACTGCCATCGTGAGAGGCTCCTCGAACGACTCGTTGGGTAGTCCTGTCGTGATGAGGAAGATCGCTTGTAATCTATCTTGGGCCAAACCCATTAAAAAGCCGCTTCGGCAGCTCTTGACATGTCTGCCTTTGATCTAACTTTGCTGGTGAGCCCAATTTCTCTTAAGAAGGTGTAGGTGGATTGGCCGATTACACCTTTTGCTCCGACCTCGAAGGCGAATAACCAGACTTTATATCTTTTTTGCTGGAGATCCATTGTCGGCTCCATGTATCTATCTTCCTTCAGGGTGTTGCTTTGTCATATCCTGTCTTTCCAAGGCACTGTCAATTCCGCCAGTATATCTGCCTTTGTTGATGACATGTCCGGTCTCTTGCCGCTCTCATCCAGCACCTGGAGATAGTGCCTCAACCCCTTCACATCGGCCATAATCTTCCAATCATTGGCGTTTCAAAGATATGTTTCCTTTTGGCTGTACTCCTTGCAAACTGGGAGGCGCCCTCGCTCAGGAAGTAAGTTTTTTTCTCAAGAACAGAAAATTCTTGAGCGTTGACTGGAGCAGGCAGCCTGTATCGCCATGAGGATGACCTATCTGGAGTTTGATTTTTTTATTTCATCTTGGGCCTTTCTTTCCTGATCTGAGCAGTGGGTTGATCTCGAGGTGCTCTTCCAACTCAAGTCTTGAAACACTGAGAATTCCTGACTTTGGTAAATCGAGCTACGGCATGCCTTACTTGTGTGGATCTTTGAAGAAACTGGCTTTTGCACAGCATATCTGTAATTTCCTCTGTATGATCCTCGCAAGTCAGCCGCACGTTTCTTGACCTCTCTCCACAAGAATGAGAGACTTTTTTCTTTGGTCATCACCCACTTCTCCCCATCGCCGACGAAATATTTTGTTCTCCTCCCTGAGTAGCTGCTTCTCCCTCTGCCTTCTGCTCTGGTATTTTGTTGCCTCCTCGAGACGTTAGGGTGGTATTTGCCCGAACTTTTCTAGACAGATGTTGTAGATGCAACTTGTGAACATCTTTATTATTCTTTTACAAGAGCTTTCTCAATCATTGTTCTTACGCCGATCTAACTCGTTCCACGCTATCTTTCTTCTGCTCAATGGGAATTTGATCCATCTTGGTGGACTTGAATCTGGGTATGATCTCGAAGCACACACGAGACTGCAGTTGACATCCTTCCCGGTGACGCTCGACGTTTTATCTGTCTGCTCACTTGCGGCAGTACGTTGTTCACTAACAGGAGCACAGCCCATTCTTTTTCCATGGATCTTCAAGGGATTGAACCCTTGCTCGTCTTGAACTTTCTCCTATAGCTACACCGAGGAAAGTTGCAGCGAGCGTTTCAGATTCACTGTTTCATTGTACAAGCATTTACATGTCAGTACTATAACCAATCACTTTATCAAATTTATAATAGTTTCACTTTATAAACATTCACAGCTGAATACAGCATGGTTTGTAAAGCAAATTAATATTGAATTGGGACACAATTTATTCAGATGAAACGATTTTTACTTCCTCTCAAGAAAATGGAATTGGGTGAGATTAAAGAATTGTTCAGTCACAGATTTACCAGACGAGACCTGATAATTCTTGTAAGCTTTATATATTGCCATCTAATCTCCAATCTTCAACGTTAAAATGTTAAATTTTCTTATTTATTTATTCAGTCAATCATTTTTTGCTTCGTTTACATTTCTTGCGCTTCCACCTAATCTACCTTTTAATGGGCCAAACGGCCAGTTAATGTTGTTAGTGTTGTTGTTTTGGCAGGCGACAAGCATCTCCTGGATTATTACATTAACCATTTATTTCACGATTGCTTTCGTCATCGATTACTGTTTTGCTTCTCTTCTGCAACTTTTTAGGCTCTACGGGGCTGTTGATTACGTTCACAAAGGTAAGTGTTTAGCTAATGTAACGTCTTTCATTGGCCAGCAACACTATTATAATTATCATAAGTTGGGTCTTTGAAACAATAACCAGTTGAACAGAAAACTTTATTGGCGGTCAAATATTCAGGAACAGAAACTAGAACTAAATATCGCTAATGGCCAGTACGTAATATAACCAACTCGCAATCCCTATCGTATAACAACCGTATCACTCCGTAAACTTGTAGGACTCGAACCAAACTCTAAAACTCCCTCGCTCCCGAGGTCTGTTCTTTTTATACCCGAAATGACGTCACAACACCTCCGCGCCAGCCGAAGAGTCTCCCAGAGCTTTGAGGCGTAATCTTTCTGATCGTCTAGGCAGGGTAAGTCCTTGATCCAGTATGTTCGGTCGCTGGAAATTTCTTCGTCCTCTTGGTCGACCTCTGGGTCTTCTCGGCGGTTGTACTGTTGTGGGTATTGTTGTTGTAAGTGTAACATTTCTTGCAGTTGGAGTGGGACCCGGCACCATGCCTGGGTCATCGTCTTCCTCTACTCCGTGTCTGGGCCTCAATTGCTCCACGTGCCTCTTCCAAGTAGGTCTTTTTGGCACGGCCTGTATCAAAACATGGCGAGGTCCCAAGACTTGAACTACAATTGCCGGGATCCATCTAGGAACGCGATCCTTACCCGGACCGATGCATTGTACGTAACAGGGTTTCCCGACATCGAATTTGGTGTTGTTCGTTCTCTTGTTGGACGTAAGATCGTTCTGTCTGTTTTGAAAACGTTTGGCAATTTGAGACACCGAAGGTAAAAGTGCGTCTAATTTTCCTCGTATTTGTCTCCCGTCTCTCTCTGCTTCCGAACTCCAAATCCAGGGTGTTTCTTTTCTGGTTAGACTCGTCAACGGCTCAGCAATGGTCGAAAGGTTTGGGATGAATTTGTGGTAGAACTGCACTGATCCCAAAAATGAGCGTAATGTTGATGTATTTGTTGGCCTTGGCATGTTCGTCAAAGCGTTCGCACGTTTCCCCTTTTCTATCCCGCTTTTTGAAATAACGAGTCCCAAATATTCCATCGAATCTTTTGCAAAAATGCACTTGTTTTTATTGCATCTCAATCCTTTGTCTCGTAACCTTTGTAGTAAAGCTTTGAGGTTTTGAAGGTGTTCTTTGGAGTTGGAACCACCGACAAGAATGTCGTCTAGATAGACTGCGACTCCTTGTAGATCACGTCAATCTGTCCATTATTTCTTGGAAGTAACCTGGAGCTGAAATTATTCCAAAAGGTAGTCTCGTTTGAAGTAAAACAACTCTATTTGTGGTCAACGCGAGTTTTTGTTGACTCTTAGGAGCGAGTTTGACTTGATTGAATGCATCTGCTAAATCAATCTTGCTGAAGTAACGACTTCCTCCAAGTTTTCTCATAAGATCCTCAGGCAGTGGCATTGGGTATCGGTGAGGTTCCAACTGGGAATTTACAGTCACCGAATAATCTCCGCAGATTCGAAACTTAGCCTTCTTTTCGCCTGGTCGCAGACTCTTTCGAATCGGAACTATCGGAGTTCCGTAATCATTGAAGTGTGTTGGGATCCAAATCCCTTTCTTTATTCCTGCATCAAGAGCCTGATTTAGATCTTCCTGAATTGAAAATGGAACTGTTCTTGCTTTCACAAAAATTGGCGTTGCTTCCTGTTTGAATTTTACCTCCAGTTCGAAATCTTTCAAACAACCAAGATCTTGCTCGAAACATTCTTTGAAATCGTGGCAAATTTTAAGACATGCTTTTTCGACGGTTTTTGAATCCGTTTCTTCATCAACCTTGAAAACATGATTGCGTAGCAAGTCCGACATATCGATTTGCAATTCAACTATGGCTTTCCTGCCAAGAATGTTGAGTTTTGGCAACTTGGTGACATTGAATTCTAGAGGTACTTCTTGAAGGTCTGATGTCGAAACCATCATTTCGCAGACTCCTAAGTTCGGGATTGAGTCCCCAGTTGCGGAAATATATTTCGTACTGGAAGGTGTAAGCTTGGGTTTTCCCCACTTGTTCCACACTTCCATTGAGCAAAAGTTATCCCTGGCTCCGCTGTCCAACTCGAAAACAAATTCTGAATTTCCAATTTGTAACTCTTGTACGAGAGGGGAGTGGCTCGGAATTGTATGGATTGAATTCACTTTTCTCTCTCTTTTGAACTTTTTCTTTAAACATGCTTTTTCTAAATGTCCTATGATTCCACAGAAGTTGCATTCCGTTTTGACATGCCTGCAATCATTGGCGTGGTGTCCTTTTGTTCCACATCTTGGACACGTCCCTTTCGGGAATGGAAATTTAGAGAGTTGCTGTACTTGGCGTCTTGGTTTGAAATTCACTTTTTCTTGTTTGTTGTCGGCAGGTTTGAACACTTTCATTACCGGTTCGTCCGGTGTGCCGTGTACTGTGGCTTTGGCAACCTTAGCAGATTCTTCCACTTCCGTAGCAATTTCAACAGCCCGATTGAAAGTTAATTCATCATCTGGAATTTTGAAAAGCGACTTGAGAACCGCCTCGTTGTCAACAGAACATACAAATCTCGTTCTCAAGGCTTCGTCGAGTGTGTCCTCAATACTAGGAAAGTCGCACGTAGAAGCTGCTGTTCGAATTTTCGCCGCGAGTTCTTGAATGGTCTCGCCAGGTTGCCTTTTTATCTCGGTCCAAAATCTAAACCTTTCTCTCACAATGAATCTTTTGGGGTTGAAATTTTCCGTCATTACTGCTTGAATTTCCGAAAAGTCTAACTTATTGACTTCGCATGGAATTGTCTTTTGTGAAGCCGCAGTTTGTAAGAGTTTGTAAATTGAAGTTGACTGGTTTGTGAGGAAAACTTGAGTAATTTTTGAGGTCGGAATAGAGTTTGCTTCTGTAAAGGTTTGAAACCGACTCATGTAGTCACCCCACAGCTCTTTATTCGGTTCGAAAGGCATGAAATTAGGGATGGTCGTAGAATTCTCAGCAATTGAACGAACCAGGGTTTCCATTTGTTTCGAAAATAGTTCCAGAAATTTAGCGATATCCGCCATTTTCACCCGCTTTGAAATTCAAATACACTGCTACTGAACAAATTCTGACAAACCTTTTCTGTTGGTTTCCTTGAAAATATCACTTTTCAGACTTTGAAACTTTTCTTTCGTCGACTGCGCCAGTTGTTGGGTCTTTGAAACAATAACCAGTTGAACAGAAAACTTTATTGGCGGTCAAATATTCAGGAACAGAAACTAGAACTAAATATCGCTAATGGCCAGTACGTAATATAACCAACTCGCAATCCCTATCGTATAACAACCGTATCACTCCGTAAACTTGTAGGACTCGAACCAAACTCTAAAACTCCCTCGCTCCCGAGGTCTGTTCTTTTTATACCCGAAATGACGTCACAACAAGTTATTTTAATTTTTATTTAAGTTTACATTTTTAATATTGATAATTTGGTTAGAATTTTCACTTACAGATTATTTTCGTATGCGATGAGCACTCATGATGATGTTATTGAAGTTTAGTAAATATTCAGGTCACCATGAATTCTCAATGAATATAACTGGGAACGGTGTAATAGCAAATGCACTAAAGTTGTTCACCAAAGGATTCAGTCAGAAGAAAAGCTTGCATGTGGAGACTTCCAACAGAGGTTCGAGCGATCTTGTGGTGAGGTGAAGTAATTTTAAATCTGTTAATATTGTAGTTTGTTTGCCCGTGCCAATGTTCACTCCGGCTAAATTTTACTTTCGAGTTTATGCCTTTCTTGTCGTTATTTTGGCTTTTTACTTTGTGGAGCCACATTTGAAGAAATATCGAAGTATAGTGGCTGGATTTATCTTCAAAAAGGTTCGTTTGAGTTATTAATTAAAATTCAATGTTATTATTATTATTATTAATTTGAATTCAAATGTTAATGCAGAATGATTTAGTGATAATATTTAAAATAGCTTTGCTAGTAATCTTTACATTAGAGACAGAAAAGGCGAATTTTATATTTATATAACGACATGCTAAGGAAAAGGATTGGATATCTACATCAGGCAAGACACAAAGTACGCAGAAGCATAAAAAATAATTCATTCACAGTAAGTTTCACCACTATCAGAGGACCACCAGTATCTTCGCAGATTTCACCTTTGTTCTTATAACTTTAATCTTTACAGATGCCTGTAGGATTCTTTTTAGCCTTAAGGTATGCTTTCCCAGGAAAATTCGAATGGCTGCTCCGTATTGGTCTTGGAAAACAGCATTGCATTGTTTGCAATGAAGATGAAAACACATTTTTCAGACATTGTCCTACCTTCCTCTGTAAGGCTGCCTACTGTCCTAGTTGCTGGGTCGATATAGGAGTGAGCATTGCAGGATTTTTAATCTCATTTATTTTTCTCATTTATCTTCGGAAAAGTGAGCTCGTACTGTATGCTTATTAATTTTCTGCCATTAAAATGTCAGCGATGAAAGCCAAGGCGGCCCTCTGCTAAATAAACTCGTGAGGGAATTTTAAGGCATTTGAATTTATAAAATCTGTGGTGTTCAGAAAACAGTTATTTATTCAACATATTCCAGACATTAAAGACATTTTTTTCTTTTAGTTCCGTTGCTATGCCTGCAGAGATAACGACGACTGGACAGTATCTTCCGGAGGAGAAACTGTAGAGGATAAACTCACGGCTGAACAAAATTTAACATAATTTTCAGCTCTGAAGTTAAATGTTTTCTTAATTTGTCTGCATTTAGAGAGTTTAATTTTAGACTTATTTACGAAAGTTGAATGAAGTCGAAACCCCTAGAGGTCTCTGATACGTAAATGATGGATCCTTATGTAACTTCATTATTACTTCATTAATTATCAGATTTCTCAATAACTTAGACATAGAGAGATTCAGTGCAGACCTGGGACCAAGGCTCAAGTACAAGTACTCTAGGTTCAATCAGGTACAAGTACCTTAATCAAGTACAAGTATCAATGTGTTGTGAACTAGTGCATACTAATTTTTCTCTGCTCCATTCTCCAGGCTGCTTAAAATGTTATGTTATGTTCACTTATATTTGTCTCATGTATAAGGAAATAAATGTTTAATAAAAAATGTATTTTTAGTAGTAATAAACTTTATTATTAGCAAATAATAAACAGCATTGAATAAACCATATCTTAAACAAAATAAAAAAGTTGTACACTCTGAGGATTTTAAAGGTTTGTTAATTTATAAAATATATAAACCTAAAAATAAGGTTATTACAAAATGTTTGAGGTGCACTTTAGCAACAGCGGAGACAAGTGCCAAGTGCGGCATTTTGAGGGAGTACGTAAAATTAAAGAAAACAGAAAAAATGGCCAAAGAATGGGAACAGCTCACGGAAGGAAGAGAAATTGCAACCACAAGATGCATCTTTAGTTCTCGACTCGGTACTGTCGCTTAATGTTTCTGAACCTTTGGAAATCTGTTCTACCAGAAGTAATGATGCCCAGAAGTATTTTCAAGTAAAAAGGATGGACAGCGTTGAGAGATTGCCTTCTTCAGAACAGAGAAAAGATGGTGGACAGTGCAATAGACGAATCCATAAAACTATCCTCTGAAATGGGTGTAAATATGGAGCGTTTACTCCACAAAAAGAAACGAATGGACGGTGACGGATTGACTGACGCAGCACTTTTTTTATAGCACTGAGATTAGATGCTGAGTTGAGGCGGAAAATGCTGTGTGTCATTGACAGATGAGGAAATATCTGGAAAATCTCAGTAAGTTCATGACATTGCAAACAAATATGGCTTTTTCACGCCGTCAAACCTAATTATGATTTTCAGCCTGGAGTAGTTGATGAAAACGTAGAGAAAGGAGAGTTCTTAGCCAAAAAGAAAAGGTTGAGGTATTTTGTGGAAGCTTCGGGAAAGGATAATATCGATGGACCCCTTCAACTTTTGAGCCTCATATTGATATACCATCTTTGGGATTCTGTCCCTAATATTGTGATCCTGCTGCCAATCTTCCTAACCTATTAGTGTTACTAGCTATGAGCGTTCGTAATCCAAACTTAAGTTAATAAAAAACTATCTTCGATCATCTATGAGAGAGTCGCCTGGAGTTATCTAAAGATTTTGTAATTTCTAATCTTTTGAACCACTCTTCATTATTTTCAGCACTATTCACCTTTGAATGACAAGGCAGAGGAAAACTTGCGGATGGAAGTAATAGAAATGCAATCGGATTCTACATTCAGAGCAAAGTATCTATACATACTATATATAGATATAGGACATCTGGCGAAACATTATCTTCGTTAGCGGTTGGAGACTGGTGACCTAATTGAAACATATTCTCGACTAAAATCCAGATTCGTTTTCTTTAATTTTAAAGTAGTGATAACAATGCTTTTTAATAAGTTTTAAATGAGCGAATATAAACAATGTGTTGTAATCTTTGTAATTAACTTAATTCCGGTAATTATTCGATTTAATAACCACGTAATAAAAGGCCTAATTGCAGTTGATCGGATTAAAAGTTACATAAATTTAACAGACCCGTTATTTTTATTTTGCTAGAAAATGACTCCTAAATACGCAGTTGCACTTATTGACGGATAATAGGCCATGCCTTGACTCGCACTAATTTTTATCTCACAATTTTTAACTTTCCAATTTTAAATGACAATTAAAGAAAGATGATAAACCACTAAAATTATTATGAAAAACAATGAGTTAATTGGCTAAGTAGGCTCCAAGCTCCACCCACTATAATATTAAAGCCTCGTTTCAGTCCGGTGCGGCATTCCTCAGATATCTTGCTGGAAATATTGTTCGCAGTAGAATCATCTGAGATTACTTGAAGGTGAGTCGTAATTTAGCTTACTTCGCGAATTTCTCTGACTATAGAAATTTCAAAATATAACTAGGAATTTAATCGATTCTTCCGTCGTGATGGTCTAGAATTTTATCTTTGTGGGGTTAACGGCCATCACTAATTTCATTTGATTTATTGTTTCGCCATTTTGAAACCGCCGACTTACGCCGCCCTCATCACTTTGAAAGGACAACCCAACTTTTGAATTTCTTCAGCATTATGCCTCAAAAAAAGAAAGAAGGAGCTAAAGCAGACGAAAAGAAGACGGAAAAAGCTGGTGAGAAGGCAAAGGCTGAAGGCGAAAAGAAGACTGCCAAAAGCGGTGACAAGAAAAAGAAGAAATGATCGGCTAGATTGGCCAACTCTTCCCATTTTTGACTTCTGTAGTTTAAACACACTTATGTTTTGTCAGAGTTACAAATTTTTCGTTCAAAAATAAATTTTCACTAAAAGAAGGCTTTGATCTAGGTCGTCAAAATAAGTCGCGAAATTACATTTTACAAACTGCTTGCAATGTGTTCAGCAACCTTACTCTGGATCGAGGTAAGCTTGGTAAGCATGGCCTTTAATTGTATTCGAGATAGTTCATTGCTTCTGCACCTCCCAAGCACATCCTCAAGGGCATCAAACATCCTTAATGTTGTTTCACCATTAGGAGCTTCTGGTTCGTCTTCCTTAACAGAGTTTTTGTCAGTTGTGATGGCTTGCTTAGAGCCATCTTTCTCACAGGCATGTTTCTGTAAATCAGCAGATTGCATTTCCTTGGCTGAGGTATTGTCTTCATCAACCTGGCCCTCTGCACTGGCAACTTCATTATAGTCCTTGACTGGGAATAAAAACATGCAAATTGCAAATCAATGTTTGGTTGATGATGCTTTAGAGGGTATCCAAGTCTTTTACCTGACTTCTTGTTTTTGTTATTAGTGTCCATCCAGTATTGCAATGCATCTCTAATTCGTGAAGATTTTGGTTGTTGCACAGGCAGCGTCTCCAACTCCGGCTCCGACATGGCTGCCAAATCCCCCACGGTCTTGATGTTCTTAGCACTGAGCAAGTTCTTCAGACCTGTCACCCTTTTGATACAAATCGTTAGACATGTGAAAATGCACTGAACTGACGTACTTGCTTAAAAACAGACCAGTGTGACATGCTGATTCTTGGCAAAATGACTTCAATGGGGCATGAAGAGTTAGTCAGTTCTGGGAAAATAGGAGCACTGTTTTCCTTGTTTGTACCTTGTGAGGCAGGGACACCCTCATTTCTGCCAAACTTTGTGATTAATGCAACATTAGATATTTTCAATGCGATATTCCATTAGTAATGCATTTTGGCGGAATAAAAATAGGTTAAATAAACAGAAAACAAGTGTGAAACAGCCTCTTTAACATTATTATTGCATTATTATTGCTATATCTTGATCAGCCATTGCAGCTCCATAAAGGTGATTCTAGAGGATTACTTGTTCTTGAGTATGTGGTTTCATGTCTCTCATTATTAGGCTGTCATGTCTGTTAGGAATTTCAACAGTGGAAACAATTTCAGAAAAAGCAACTCTCCGGACCTGCAATTAATACCGAAGAAATATCTAAAGCTTGAAAACTTTGGCACGAAGATATTTTCATTGTGAATAATTAATAATGTCGTGCAATGTCGAATCGATGCGTCGGTCATTTTTTTAAGCAGCATAAATAGTTTTCTACCTTTGCAGAGGGAGAATAGCCGAAGTCAGAGTCTTGAAGTTTTCTTTTGCGAAGAATGCCTGTGCTTGGAGAATTGTAACAGATAGCTGTCAATGAAGTGGCATCCATGGCCTTCCTAGTTGGGGAATCATCTTTCTGTAAATTCTGATCCACGCTTTTGCATGGAGTCGAATTTACTGATGAAGATATGTCATTATTTATTACAAGGGTTGCTTCTTTAAATGGATGTAATTGTTTGTGTGATGATGCAACGTTACCAGAATGAACGTCAACGTCTAAATCATTGGTGCATTTTAAATTATCTCCAGATGGATAAGATGACGATTCAAATGGAGTATCATTTTCGATGTTATCACTTGTCGGGTGTGATACAATTTCATCCTCAACTTCTAGTTTTGTAGCACAAGACAGAACAGAGTTCGGATCTGCAATATGGCAACCAACGTTAGGTAAAGTTTCTGAGTTTTTGCTTTGGTTATTGTCAGAGCTTGGGCATTCCTTTGCAGTGCTGTCAGTGATGTTTGATCCTAAAATCAAGTCATCAGTACTTTCTTTACTTTTTTCTAAACTTAAAACATTATGTTTTGAATCATTCGAGGTCGGGCTTTTGCCATTTGAAGACCTCCTCGGTCTTAAAAACCTTCTGGTCGGAGTTTCACAAGAGGATTTCTTGAAGGAATCCTTTGTAGAAGAATTTGTGGGGTCATCTTTATCATTATTTCTACGTCCTAATAACTTTTCTAAAGGAATGTCTTCTTCATCTTGATTCTGAACATCATTGAAATGATTTAATAATGACTTCTTGCAATTTAGCTTGCTTTCAACCTTAATGTCAGTGTTCTTAACAGATTTCTTGTCACTGTCAGTCTTCATATGTTTAATTTTTTTACTTGGCAACGATTTTGATCCATTATCTTCGATCATGCTGAGTGATTTATGCTTGTGCTTAAGAGACTTGGCTGATCTCAGCTGCCTAGTATCTCCATCACTTTTATTTTCATCTTGGCTTGCTGTAGGTGATTTCGATAGTCTTTTTCTCATTTTGTTTTTATAAAAGTGCACCTGCGCATACAATAAAACAAATTAACTAGTTAAATAACTTCCGTTACAAAACTAGACATTTAAAGGTCATCATCGCACGATTTAAACAACTGTTTGGATTTATAAATAAGATTACAAACAGCCTAATTTATGAAAAAATACCCTTTGAAAAAGTAGCCATAACAAATAGCAAACATTAATCGACATTATTAAACGTAAAACTCATATTACCCAAAAAAACTTGCAAATGATTGTTTACAATATGTGAATTAACTTCACAAAATTCTTCAAGTCACAAAACTAATTAATAAATCAATTATCAAAAACAACATGCGGCGATGATCGAGCGATCCCGCGCTTGCGGCAAATAAAAACAAACACTGAAACAAATTAAAGAACAATTGAAATATTTAAATATTTGTGAAGAAATTGAGCTAAAATTTAGTGACTAAAATAATTACACATTTCAATTTAATTAAACTAAAAACATTCGTCTTATTTATTTATTTGATCTGAATCCGTTGCATAACTAAAATGATTTGGAAGATTGAAGTAGAAAATTGATAAAGTAAGCGGTGCTGATTTTTGCAAATCCATCTGTAAATGATGTCCACACTCGCTGGATTTTCTCACTCGCGCCAAGTTATCAACCATTTCCCAAAGATTGAAATATTTGGCATCTTCAGTAAGCCATGAAAGAACTAAAGGTTCACTCAATCGTTCATCGCCGCAGGATCTTATTTATTTACTTATTTGATTATAGTCCGTTGCATAACTCAGATGATTTGGACAATCGCCGCAGGATCCTGCTCGAGCTTCTTAAATAGTTTTTAATACGACCAAGGGTTGAAAACACCCACTCATTTGAAGCTGTGGTCACTGGAATTGTCAAAACAAAGTTAATCAGTTTTATTAGGTCTACTAATGCACTCGATTATGCTAACAGGATGTCATAAAATGCGTTTATGTCCTTTGGCCAGGGACGGGGAAGGCAGGGGGTTCCTGACTTTAGACACAAACAAGTCATCTTCTTCAGAAACGTAATTTTAGTTTTTCCAAGGGAACAAACTCTCGCACAACTTCAAAAGACGACCTTTATTGCATCTAGTCTAAAATCTTGGGGCAGGAATGCAACGGCCCTCTCCCCAAATTACGTCCCTGATCTTTTTATGTTTTACGAGGGTTTGCCCTTCTCTTCCTGAATTTTGGCTAGAAGCAATAAAAAAAAGGCCGTCTCCTCAAATTGTATGAAGTTTTTCCCCCTCACCTTGGAAAAAGTTGAAATGACATCCCTGGCTTTGGCCATTGCGACCTATAACTCAAGAATGTGGGTTTTGATTTCTCTAGTCCGGAAATGGTTAGTGACAGTGCGCATAAGTTTTGCTTTAAGAAATAGTTCTTCACAAACATGGATTGAAACTGAGTGGGTTCTCAGCGCATCTGTATTGTCGATGAACCACTTGTCAAATTCATTCAAAATCCTTTCTATTTCAAAGAACATGTCAACTTTAACACATTTACGTGGGCACTCTGGATGTCTCTGCCCTACTAATAAAAACAGAAAGTATGATTCCAGCTTGGAATTTCCAAAAGCAATACGTGAAAATTCTTCTTTATGAGCAGCTAAATCTATAACATCACTAATTTTGTCTACCTCTTTGAGAATTTTGCAGTTCGCAGTTTATTCAGAGTTTTTGGTTGCTCATATTATGTCACAAGCTGCCGCATAGTCAAGACTGCTGTTCTATAGTTTGTTGCGACATGCACAGTTAACAGGATTTTATCCATGCTGGTCAGAATGGCTCAAAACTTCCAGCGTCGAATGTTTACAAGCAAACCCTTTAACTTCTGCTGCTGCATCATTCTGACTTTCAATTACTTGCAGCGCTTGTAATATTGCTTGTACGCGACTTTTGACTTTGAGCCCTGAGCGGTAAGATCATCGCTTGTCAACCAGATGCTTAAGCTCAAGTACTTGCATATTTTAATTATTTTGCGTTGGCACGAACAGTTCATATCGATTTTTGGTTTGCATTATGAAAGCCGTTATCGCGTTTTTACGCTTTTGATAATTACATGATTTATTTACTTCTTAAAAAAACTATTAATCTTCATTCAAAAACAAAAATTATGAGCCTTCCGGGGGAGGAGGGGAAAGTGAAGGCAAATTCCCCCTGCCTCCGCAAATGACGCCCCTGCGTCAAAGCTTGGGCTTTGATCCTGTATTTATAAGCGTCTGCTGGCAGAACACAAGTCATTTAATGGCACTTTAATAGCTCCATGACTGGCTGATCTTAATGGTGATACGGCAGAACCAGGCGCGTGACGACTTACGTACTTTATAAACGGTTAATGGCACTCAATCCGACTCACGTGCGTTACTGCATGCGTCAAGAGAAGTTACGTTCCACAACGACACGTCATCCAGATTTTTGCCAGGAACTAAATGTTGAAAAATCCACTGCCAAGCCTGTTTAGGACGATTTCCCCAAAGGCGATTCGAATGAATAGGCGAGTTTAGCATAACAAACTACAAGACAACACAGTAGAGTTCAAATTACCTGAGGCAACAAAACACCACCACTAGAGAATCGGTGGTTGAAGTTTGCTCAAGACAGAAATTATTCTATCTCAAATGATTAACACTTTATTGAGAGTTGGGAAAATTGCGAATTTGATGAAACACGCGTGAAAATATTTAATGATATCACACATGGTCTATTCATTCCTTGCTGTCTTTCTTCTTACCATCTTTTTTGTTCGAATCTTGACTTTTGCTTGAAGCAAGTTGATCAACTGCTTCCTTAACAGCATCACTCTGAGGATCAACTCCAGGTAAACCTTCCAATACACTCCTCAGGAATGCAGGATCACTTATCACCTCCCTGATGTCTTCATCATCCATTTTTACTTCCTACAAATACTCATCAACGTCAATTACCACTACACACATTCCACCTTCAATATCATCTACAAACAGACCTCTCCTAATGCATTTGCTTCTTGGACTACAAACAACAAAAAATAAAAATATTAAAAAAATACAAAACAACCATTTTTAATGCAATCTAACCTTCCATAGACATTTGAAGGGCAAAAGCCATCTGTTCATCTTCAGTCATAGAAGATATATCCCTTCCCATATCCACAGACATAGGTTCTTTGGCATCAGATCCCTGCATGGAAAGCTCCAGTGCTTGTTTCAACAGCATTTCATCCGAGGTTTCTACAAATTGTCACAAAAATTTAACTCTCTTAACAAATCAAATCCAAATCATCTAACATCATGGAAAGTGATTCCATAACTGCAAAAATAGTCATGTAAATAGTCATAAAATCCACTAAATGTTAGAAAACCATGTTCAATTAGACATGAATTTAATTGTTTTAATCAATTGAATTATGAATCTGCCAAATAATAAAACTGCATGACACACTAATCACAATTATTAAGGATCACATCATTTGCAATTGCCGTGAAATTGAAATCAACACGACCTCCAAACAAAAATTAAATGATATCAAATAAGTAAAAAAAACACCTAACCCTCCTCAATTTTTTCAACAGGGGTCCTGGCAGCTTGGGTGGCTGCCCTCCTGGCTTCTTCCTCCTGATGTGCTCTCTGTTCTTCCATAGACACCCTCAAAGCCTGTTAAGATTTCATAATGTTAAATATTCAATCAATAATCATTTGCTAGTCAATTCTAAGTAAATTACCAATGCCAGCTCAGGATCTTCATTTGGATCTACTCCAAACTCATATCCACCAGAAATGGCGCTGAGTCCATCCTCGCCAACAATCACCGGAGAGCTAATCAAAGCATCAGACAGCAAAGGACCCGGTGGAACAGTAACAAGATGAGAGCTAAAATGCAATTGTTGAATAAGACATCCATGACAAACAAACTTTAGTAAATGATTACAAACTTCTGTGTTGAGTCAGTTCCGTTGATGGTATTTATGAATGCTGTCAGCTTATCAGTATTGGTAGACTAAAATAATTAATAACATAGCATGAGTTATTGATGGGCTATATATAACAGCATAAAACTTACTTCTTCTCCAAAATTGATAATGTCAACATTGACCTTCTCCTTCCTCAATCTCTTACCAAGTTTTGTCAACTGAAAGCAAGCAGCATTTTACATGATGTACATTTAAAATCTACTCTATGTATTCTAAATTATATCATTACCTCCTTCTCAGAATCAGGGATTGGACTTCCAACAAATGCAACAATCCTCATCCTGTGGTTCTTTCCTTGGCGATGCTTCAAAACCAGCTGTTAACAAAATAATCTTAAAGATGTTGTATTTATAAAAAATCTCACTCATAAAAATTATTAGATAACTTACATGAGCTATTTTTATTCCAGACAAAAAGTTGATATTTCCCATAGGTTTCAATTGATGAAGTTTGGCCAAAAGTTTTGTAAGATCAGATGTAAGAGTGACCAGAACCTCGGTGTTACTTCAAACAAATTGTAAAAGAATTAGAATATTTGCAAGCACATTATTGTAAAAATATAAAATACATACTTGGAGAGAGATATCAACCCAACATTGTTTTCTGGATTAGATCTTGTTTTGGAATGACAAACCAGATTCACAGCATCTTGTTGGGCATGTAGTCTTGATGGTAAGAAGTCTCCATTTCTCATGTAATCACTATTGTCTACGCTATTGTTATAAAAAAAAATGCATTGGAATTTTGCTCAAATACATTAATAGTTTCATTCTATATTAAACATAACTAAAATCTTGCCATGTTTCATACTTATTAAATTTATGTCTAAATTTAGTGTAGAACCAAATAAAACACTTTTAAATTTAAACATATAGACCTATTCTAAAATAGTTTTAATAATCAATAGATCATTCATATGTGTCATGCATTTTAGGAAACAATTTTTTATTTGATTATAGTCCATTGCATAACTCAGATGATTTGGACTTAGGAAACAATTTGAACAAGCAAATAATTATACACAAACATGTGATAGATTAACTTGTATCTAATGTATCACAGAATGTTTTATAACTTCACGCATTCACTAAATTGATCATAGGGTCTTATCAAGCAAAGTTGTTAAATTACTTAACCACTTTCCAAGCAGTCGTCCAACGTATTAACTGCTGTCTAATGTTACCTAATTTTCTTTACTAAAACTACTACAATTCGCCAACAAATACATCAATGAGCAAGCGATAAGAAAAATATTTTACTGATTCTCTAAATGCTAAAGGCTTAACTGATATGGCATATAAGGTTTCACAATTATTTAAGCAAATAAAATGAGCAGTCAATTCAATAAATAACACGTAAAATAACTGACCAGACTATTGTGCTTTCTAACACCATCGTAAATTATTTCCAGTGAATGGATTCCAAAACAATGACTCGCGAAAATGGTCGAATGGTATAAGGCTAGCGTTTGTATAAGTAATAATTAAAAGAATTGCATTTCAAGTATATTTATTTTACGATTATAATTTATTGTTATTTATAAATTTTAATAATTTATTATTAATAATAAAATTGAATAAGCTATTAACGGCACTGAATCAAAATTGTGAAACAGGTGTAAAACAGTTAATCGTTTTGCTGGGATATCTTTTCCATAATATATCTGCCTTCCATGAATAGTCAAAAAAATTTTCCAATTTTCACTTCCAGAAAACCGTCAAAAGTGGAGCACTGTATGACTTGCTGTATGAAATCATTTATGAATACTAGACAATCTTTATGGTCCATCAATGGACACCAGGCTACCTTATAACCCACCTTTACAATTCCCAAAATAGCAAATACTTGTTTAACTTTTGTTTATTTAACCGTTTCTTCTCACAAGCAGCTTGATGGGGCCGATCTCTCCACCGGAGTATCGAACTGAAAGCCTCTCATTGTCAAATTCCTATGTTTTTTATTAAATTTGTCTTTGTTCTGTGTCAGCTGTGTAACCATTGCTCCATTTCATACCCATCTTCGTGGTATCGTGATCGTGCTTCTCCGCAGAGGTGCACCTAGGATATTTTGCGCTCGATCACGAACTATTAAATTAGCTCCCTCCCTCCTCGTTTAATCACATATATCTATTGTATTGAATAAGGACAAAAAGTTAAATTTTAATGAAACATTGTATTTAAAGAAGCAAATTTATATAAATTATATTATATGACTTCTGATTACATAGACTGCAAAAGATTTAATTTTCTTGATTTCACTGTCGCAAACTGCTGAATGACATAAGCAAAATCTTTTCAAATGTTTCTCTTGCAGAAAAGCAAGATCGTCTAGATTGGTGCACAACCGGTTATGGCCGAATCCAAATGTTATACCTCATCAATATAAGACATTATAACACAAGACAGCAAGTAACACGTGTAGAGAATAAAGACGAAGTCTTGAACTACATGGTAAATATATAATATATATAATAGTATATAATAGTAAATAGTGACAATTTTAAGTTAACGAGAGTACATAACATGACCGCTGAGGCTGCATGTTAGACCACCGTGAGAAATATATAAATGAATATTAATGATTGTAACAAGAAAAATATATAAAAGATTATATATAAATTATAAACTTTTAAATTAATAATAATAATAATAATAATTGATTTATAAAGCGCCATGTGCGTAGCGTCAGAGGCGCTGACGGTAGGAGGAAGTCTGTTCCAGACAGCTGGAGAGGCTTACGAGAAGCCTCTGTTTGGGAGGGATGATTTGTGTACCGGTTGGTGAAGTTGAGTTGCTGACGATGAACGAAGACCAAGTGTTTGGCGGCGATCTAGTAGACGATGAAGGTAAGATGGGGTGGATGTTGCTAAAGTGTGATATGTCATGAGGGCAATTTTGAAAGTGATACGACTATGGATCGGCAGCCACTACCTTTGATCATCGATGAGCCAGTCAAGGATTACAGATTTGGCAGTCTTCCCTATGTAGAGAAGGAACTTGCCGCTGGAATGAATTTGGAAACCGTTGTAAAAAAAAATTGGAAAAAGTGGGGAGTGTTTGTATCTTTTTAGCCAATTTGATTGTAAAAATAATTGAGAGCTTTTCGAAAACTTGAAAGTTAACGGATTATTAACCACGAGGGGCGCGTATTTCCAAACCCTAACCAGCCATGGTTGATTAATATTCGAATACGCTTACTGTGATTGGTTGAGATCTGAAATAGGTCACAGAGCAGCAATAGTTTTGGAGAAAAATAGACACTTAACCTAATCCTATGCCAAACCCTAAGATTGTTAAATTATTAGCCTTAACTTCAAATTAAAATACACTAATACCAACACTAAAACGACAAACATGGACGAATAAAACGAGACCCGTAGCAGAATTACCGGGCCACGCAGACGTACACCAGCGAGAGTATTAGGATTTGGAGCCTATGGTACAAATAAACATATGCATATGTGCTTCTGACCTATTTAAGATCTCCACCAATCATAGCATGAGCTTATGAATATTAATCAACCATGGCCGTTGCTGGTAGTTGGGAAATACGCGCCCCGGTCGGCAAGAACAGTTGGTACGCCACTGATTGGATGGCAGAAGTATGAAACGTCTGTTGTATCCGCTGCAGTGATCTTGTGACCGATTCATTACCCTTGGTCAGTTATTATAATACAACATTGTAAGTCATTTTGACGCCCCTGCACCTTGGCGACCGGGGACATATGTACCCCGCCCCGCTAGCTAAGCCTCTGCTTTTCTGCCACACTTGCATTCAGTGGCGCAACTAGGGGGGGGCGTATAATAATAGGGACCCTGCAATTTTTCCAAAATCCGATGAGTTTTTTTTTTGGTGGGGGGTAAGGGGATTTAACTGGTTTGAAACTTTGAGACAGGAGATAGTCAAACTCATTAATAAATTATTAAAGATACAAAATAAGACTGCAGACAGAAGATAGTTAAACTCATAATAATAATAATCTGACGCCTCTGACGCTATGCACATGGCGCTTTATAAATTAATTATTATTATTATTATCTGTTCTATCTTTAATTCTTTAT
Source organism: Whitmania pigra (assembly GCA_021613335.1). Lineage (NCBI taxonomy): Eukaryota > Metazoa > Annelida > Clitellata > Hirudinida > Haemopidae > Whitmania > Whitmania pigra. The sequence continues at coordinate 727,070 of JAJTWR010000159.1, forward strand.
TAATTATAATTGGTAGTTTTGATTTGAACAGTTTCAAAAATTTTTCGACTGCGTCGGGCTTTCGTCCCTTTTCTAAACTTGAGCCCCCCCAGCAGTTTTCGCTGGTTGCGCCACTGCTTGCATTATATATTGGATGAATAATCCATCATTTTATTCGAAGGGAAGTCATTTCACCTTTTCCCAGGGGGAGGGGGTCAACATGAGGAGACAACCTTTTCTTATGCCGTTGGCCTCCTCCATGTCCTTAAATGTCACACCTGTTCTCCGACTTAGAAAATTTCATTAATATGTTAAGTTATATCAAATAATTGGTGGGAACATTTGATTTTAGGAAGAGTCGAGGGCAAAGAATTTGTTGCGTTGCTTATTTTTAATTATCTTCATTTACTGATCCATAAAATATGTGGCTGTTATGAAATATTTGAGGTCATTTAAATCATTACTAGAACCTTCAAATTGACCTGCAATATTTGTATATATATTATATATATTCTCGTTGCCGAGCTTGTTGATCCACGAGGAATGTTGGCGGAAAAGTTTGCCAATAGCGTTTCGTCATTGGATACTTTCCTGTCGCCTAATGTTTGTTCGATATTAAATTGTCCAATAAGATATGATTACGTAAAAGATTATTCGTGTTTGGTGGATGGCTTCATCATATGGGATGCAATTGACAAAATGATGGATGTCAAAGGTTAGATTAATACAATAATTAATGAAAACAATCAAATTGGTTGGAAATCAATTTTAATTACAGTGGGCGATGAAGGTTATTTATATTACAACTTGCAATCATTGGGTTGCCAACCATTATTCCTAAGTAGTGAACGGTTCTTAAAGACAATACAATCGTGGGATCAATTTGAGGCTAAATACACCAGATTTTTTGATTGGATATCTCAAAAGAAAGTAAAGAAAATATCAATTTGATTTAAGTGTTTTGCTCTGGAAATTATAGCAATTTATAATTAATATCCAATGCTAGGTAGCTCTAAAGAAAATCAATAGGAATGCTTTTTTAATTCATTCTGATTTGGTTCATTCTTAACTTGCTTTTCTGAACATTTTTATTGTTTTTGTAGATGGTCCGAATATGCTTTGACCTGATTCAAAGCCAAGATGGAAAGTGTCTTTTGCAAGCATTGTTAATACTTGTGTCATTGTTAGAAAGAGGTTTAGGGGACGTTGGTGTCTTAAGATTTCCTTTTTGTGCTTTAAATTCTTAATTATTTGTAATTTTCAATTAGTCAAAGATGTAAGATTACATGATGTGAATAATCTGTTGGAGCCTTTCTTTTGGCTTTTAAACTTTGTGTAAATATTTGACCAGGTAATTCTAACAGAATGTGATAAATGTCCTAATATTCTTAGAGATCTTCTTTTAGTTACCCATTTAACTGACATTCTCTCTCCAACAGTGGTAAGTTTCACAATATTACATTAACAATTTTGTTTTTTATTTAGAGTACTGTAGACTTAAATTTAAGTATTTTAATAGCCATTTAACATTGTTTGATTTGTAATTGCATTTTTAGGTTAAGCTCTTAAGACTTTTGATAGGTCCACCGGTATCTCTCAATCTAAGAAATCTTGCATGGCATGGATTTTTTGGATCTAATGAAATACATGGCAGGTAATGTTACTCACTCTTATTTCACTCTTATTTACTTTGAAAATAACCAATACTTTATTTTTACTCTTGATTTATTAATTACATTTATTTGTCTATTAATAATTTTATCACAAATGTTAATTTCATAATTAATTATTATAGATAGTAATAGTACATTTTTGAAAATGTCATTACATTCTTTTGTTCAAAATGTAGTTGCAACATTGTACTGTGCAAATAAATTTATTAAGGTTGCTCGGTGACTTGGCTACACCAAGTGGATATGTTGTTAAATTTTATCCATACCAAGGGCAAAGTGGACTGATAAGTAGGCCAGCTGTGGAAAGTTTGAGTATGTTAACCATTGAATCATCAAAACTTCAAAAGGCAGCTACTATAACATTGTTTTTGATAACCTCCTCATTAACCCTCAACCGCTATGCTTAATTGCCAACAGTGGAATGGCTGCAACATGCACTCTATGTCCATTGAAGATGTTCTTCTGAAAGTAAAGATATTTAGAAAAAGGAGCCTCATAGTTTTTATGTTGTTTTGGAATGAAAAGCTGAAGTTTGTGATGTTCGTTGACATGGCAGTAAGTCTTCAACATATGCATGAGTCCATCCGCTACAAAAGGCTAGGTGTGGATTTCTAAAATTTAGAAATGTCTGCTGCTATTATCAACTGTTGGACCTCACTGTCTTAAGAAAATTGTTTTTGCTCTTCTTTCGGTTCAACCTGTTCCTGTGAGCAAATTTTCTTCACATGAAAGCAGTTCACAATGAAGTTGCCTAACACCCGAACATTCAGAAAATTGTGTAAAACTCAAAGTGACAAAGTAAGTTGCCGATATTGAGCAATTGGCTAAGACCATGCAAGGACAAAAACAAATAAAACTATAAAAAAATTAGTTTATTTCTTTTAATCTGGTTTGCATATATCTAATATATTACATTATAAGCGTTATTATGTGTATACTGTAGAACAGGTATATTGACCTTGACTTGAATAAAATTATGTATGCTGTTAGCACACTGAGTTATTTCAAACCCAAACTCAGTACAATTGAATTAAGAAATTGTTTTTTTGTACAATACAATTTATTTTTTAAAGAGCTTTATAAAATTTGATGGAAATTTTGCTCAATGATCTTACAATTAAAAAAAAATTCACAAACATGCTTTGTAGCATTGTCAGTTATGTTTAATCATCCTAGATATGTCTGCGTTCTCATGTGCGTAATCATTAGCATTGGAGAGATGTTGATCCAAAAGAATGTGATGAGGAATATCAAATTCAGGCAATTTATCATCCTACCAGAGGTCATCCTTTGTGAAAGTCAACTCATACCACTCAGTTAATTAATTAACTGTTTTTGTATGACATAGTGACTTGTTTATGCTAATTTATTTTTTCAGATGACATAAAAGACATCTTTTTCAAGTTTGGGAAACTTTTACCAACGATGGGGGACATATGGCATCATTCTTTGCATTTATTTACACTTGAAAGGTTTTTTTATATTAAAAATTATTTGTATTTATTTTATTTTTTGAGGTACATTTTACTCGATCTACCAAACTGTGTTAAACCTTTTTTGTTAACATACATTGCGTAGCTAGATGATTAGGATAGTACTCCTGCGACGGTATTTGAATCCATGCTGCCTTCATGAGAGGTGCAGCCTTAGCCATTAGACTCATCAATCTACCATTTATGTAGTGCCTGCATGTAGTCTAAGACTGAGAACTGGAAGGAAAGGTGACATGCTGGAGTGACTGGGAAATGCCATTGGAAGTAGATATCCTGGCATGGATTTTCATGGCTACTAAAGGAAATAAATAAACATGCTTCAACAGAAATGGGAGAATGATGAGCCATCAACAGACTGCATGGATGCACAGCTTCTGCCAAGACTCTAAGTTGGGACCTGCTTCTGAGAATAAGTGCACATGTGGAAGGAGCTTTGGAATGAAGAAGGGATTCAACCATCAAAGTTTGAAAGGCCGTCTGAACTGGATGAGACAATGTACTACCATAAATCCTCAAGCATACGTTGGACTTCACCAGGTAGGATGCAGAATGCAATCTTACATGTCCAGTCCTCGCTTCAGCCTGGGAACCTCCTATCCATGCCTCAAATCAAGTTTCAACTGCCAAGAACAAAAAAGCTTGGGAAGAGCTAAAATAAGAGATAAGATGCTTAGACAAGGAATTAAGAAATTGAAGACTGACAGGACAATGAAAGCTTTCACAAACTACATTTGCAAAGAATGCCATAAAAATTAGGGCTTAGTTACAGTGAGGCAGGAGAGAGAAGAGAGAGAGAGTTGAATTGGCTTAAGAGACACGAAAGAACTTGTCTAGTGATCTTATAGAATGAACTCAAGATAAGGATCAGTTCTATCATTTGTCAAATGGAAGAGGTGTAAGAGTAGGTGTGTAGGTGTCAAAGACTCTTACTGGAGATTGTTGATGAACCCCCAAAAAGTCAGATGTGCTGGAACGAACTGGTTAAGCAAACAGAGTTAGAAGGCCACTTAAATGAAACTTACAGAGACTTCCTGCAAAACAAAAACTTTGAGGCAAAGGTGTCACTGCCAGATGTTCCTTTGACCTGAAGAGATCAAGAAAGTTATCTGGCCCAGAAAGTGTAAGGATATTTCAAGGGCCAAAATGCTTGAAGAAGGGGTCACTCTGCTGAGGATTCTATGGGGCAGCGGTTCTCAGCCTGTGGGTCGCCTAAGACACTGAGAATTTATTATTTTTTTTTATATATTTTTTTAAAATATTTTTTAAAGACATATTTTTTGACAAAACCTTGTCCTTAACCCCACATATAATTTTGAGCAAGATGCTTTTTATAATGCAAGCATTTTTCGGCTATTGTATAACACTCAATGGTGCATGGGACCATTTGCTGGATGACTGAGATTCTTGTGGCGATAGTTTGACGTTTCGCAACTGGCTTGAAGGCTGGCTGGATAAAAATTAGCAACTGTAGCAGGACAATATATCTCATGTTTTTAAAACTAACTAAATCTTGCAAGTGTGGGATGTGCATAAAAAGAATTTAAATATAAATTTTCTAATATTTAGAAGTGAAAGGCATAAACAGCAATCCCAATCCCCCAAATGTTTAATTTTGTTATTGGGGCAAGTGCTGCCTGGGAGTCGCGGCATCAGAAAGGTTGAGAACCGCTGCCATAGGGGTTCAACAAGAGTTTTTAATCTCTTTAATGCCCCTAACCAGGGACGCTACCTATTGCATGTTGGGTTGTGAATATGACACATTAGCAGGAATGCAACCCAATTAACCAACATGCTTACTTATGTGAATTCATCCTTTAGATATGGAGAATGCATTGTTATTTTATTGCCATTGATGGAGCACATGATGAGATGTGTCTTTGCTCTCATTCACAATAATTTGGAGAGAGTTATAACAGCAGAGGTGATTACCATAATTAAGCAATATCTATCATGTTTATTAATTCTGGCATTCATTTAAGAGTGATGTTCCATTCACCACCTTTGAGGAAGTAGGTTCAACCTACTTGGCTTTGATTATTACATTATCTAATTATATCCTAATTCTTGAACAAGATTTTGAAGAGTTCTCTTTGTGATGGGGAAGACAACAAATTACCAGAATATTACGGCGAACCTTTAATGGTATAATACATTCAGGGATGAATTTATTAAAAATAATGGTATTCAAAATAACATTGAATTATTTTAATCTTTTGGGAAGTGTCTATTGCCCATATTTGATGCTATCCAAGCTTGACAATAAATACCTTCACATTCACTGTTTTCCATCCAAACAATGTTTACTGATAAAGAAATTTTGGAATTTTAGTCTATGCTGATGGACTGCCTAGTCTATCAGGCCGGTCCAAGAATTCGAGACAGGATTAGTCATGGAGAGATAGATGTTATTACTGTCAACAGTAATGCTGCACATTCTCTAATGACCATATGTTCTCTTGCACAGAGGAGATTGCTTGAAGATATTAAGGTGTGTAATTGCATTATTCTTATTTTTTTAAAGTTTAGCGTAAATAGTCTTCTACAAACAAATAATTGGAATCAAAATGAGATTAAATAAAACTATTCGTAGTTAATTTTGTTTGGTTTATTAAAGTTCCAGAGCGCATATTCCTCCAAGTTCCACCCACTCTCGATTTTGTCTCAAGAGGTTATGTTTACCTAATTAATAATATTAAATTTTATTAAATAGTATATAATACCCTAAAATTTAAGGTATCAATTTTGCTTCACAAATTTCAATCATAATTTATTCATACAGACGCTATCATTAGTACTGAAGCTACAAAACATGAAATCTCATTTATTAAGGAAATGTCTAATTATTAAAAGGTTAGTTTTTCACAGGTTTTGTTGATAAACTGTCCAGGATTGTGTCTAAAGAGTTGTTTTGAATGTTACATCATGTTCAAGGATAGAACTCTAGCGCTCTTGAAAATTAGTTTAACATGTACAGTGCTAGAAAAAATGTTACGACAGTCCCCATTTTTGTAATAACTTAAGTTTAAATTATCGCACGAAGCTCAAATTTAGAAGAACTGTGTAATATACTTAAAGAATATAACTCGTATATATTTTTTTATTTTGATCAAGAATTAAGCGCAAATCCCTCAAAAATCCCTTTTTTTGCATAGAAATATTGTTACGACAGGTTACAAAAAAACTCATGAATTTCAGTATTTTGGCAAAAAATTTTATTTCAAACTAAATGAAATAATGTTTCAATAGGATGTCATTCCTCTTTTCTTTGAAATAACATCTATGCACCCATTCTTCATATAGAAAATCAGTGTTTTGATGACCTTTTTATCCAAATTTCCCCAGGTGCTCCTTGATCTCCAAACTGATCTTGAAAGAAGGCCCCAGACATTTTCAATCGGATTCAAGTCGGGTGAACACGCAGGCCAGTCCATCACTTGCATGTTGGACTCCTGGAAAAATGCTCTGGTTGCCTTGGAAACATGAATAGGAGCACTATCTTGCTGAAATTCATGTTGTTTTGCTTCAGCAAAAGGAAGGAGATGATCCTTGAGCATTTTGATGTACTTCTGAGAGTCCTGCCTCCCTTTCAAAAGCACCAGTTCAGTCCTCCCAAATGCTGAAATTCCTCCCCAGACCATCACAGAGCCTCCTCCATGTTTTCTGCTAAAAAAAAAACATCTCTTTCTTTTCTAAGATCATGCCAGTAGTATTTATAACCATCTGGCCCATCAAGGTTGAATTTTTTTCATCTGTGAAAATTACGCGTTCCCATCTTGTGTCGTAGCTGACCATCTCTTTTGCCCAGAGGAGGCGTTTTTTTCTTGTGATGGACTTTCAACGCTGGAGCTCACTTTGCATTTCGTATTTCAACTGTCCACTTGAATTAAGATAATTGCAGACTGTCCTAACATGGACATCCAAGTCCAGCTTATCTTTTAGCTGTTTACACGAATATTCCCCTTGTAAAGCCTCCCTGATGAGACGTCTCTGAATCTAATTTGAGAGTTTTTTCGGTGTTCCGTCCTTGTACTTCTTCCCATATGAGTCTGGATCATCCAAAAAACATTTGATGACAGCTCTTGACCTATTCAACTCATTTGCAATCTTTCTTATTGAATAGTTTGCCTTCCTAAAGGCCTTAACTTGTCCTCTTCCCCTTCTGTCAAACCTGCTTTCTTCCCCATGATGAAATGAATGTAAAAGGAAGTTTTGAATTTCACACTCCTTTATATAGCCTTCTTAATGACAATTTAATGTTTGATCTTTCCAATAAGCCCTTGAAATTGATGAAACGGAAACTGTCGTAATAATATTTCTAGGCCAAAAATGGCTCATTTGCATAATTTACGGGAACCATTAACCCACATGAAAGGAAATTTTGCACGATGTTTACAAATGGTGTTTTATATAATTGCTGAAAATTTCAGCAAGATATGTTAATGTCTAAGGAAATTATCCATAAAAAGTGGGTATGTTGTAACAATATTTCTAGCACTGTATTAGATCACATACGAGAGAATTTTGTCACAGAACCAATTATGAGAACTGTTGCATTGGATTGATGACCTTATTCAGAGGCAATTTAAAGGATCATGCTTACCGGTTAGCGAATAAATTAATAATAATCAGCACATAAACATTGGAGGCTTCACTTTGACCAGCAGTTCTCAACCTTTCTAACACCGTGAACCCCCGGCAGCATTGCCATGCTGCGGCAACCCCAGCAATAACATTCATTGGGCTACCCTTCACTCAGTTAACTTCATTGTCATTGCCCTTCATGTCTATATATTAGAAAATTTATATTTAAAATCTTTGTATGCCTATCCCACACTTGCAAGATTTAGTTTCTTTTAAATAAGAAATGATAAAATAAATTACAAAAATAATAGCTGAGCAGTGTTCATACTAAAGAAAGCACATTGCTAAAAATTCTATGTAAGGATAAGGTTTGACAAAAATATGTCTTTAAAAAATATAAAATGCTCAGTGTCTTAGGCGACCACTGGCAAAAATGTGAGGCCATGGAGGTCATGACCAACAGGTTGAGAAGTGCTGACTTAGACCATTTACATCAAGCATGTCAAACTCAAATGCCACCGTGGGCTTCATAAGATAATTTCAGTATTCTGGCTGGCCACAACACCAAACAAAAGAAACAGATTATAATTTTATTGATTTATATTTAAGACGCATGTTGCAATGGCTACAATAATCTACCTCTCTACGATGCTAAATTTAGCAGTTGTAATCAAACATTTATTCAAGACAATTCAATCATCTTCAGTGTTTTGTCCTGAGGCTTGATGCCTTTTCATGACAATTTTTCGTATGGCTGGCTGAAATGCATTTGCAGTTCCAATTTTGATCAGGGATGACAAGTGTTCATCAGTCAACCTTGTTCTCTGAATTGTTTTTGTTGTTTTCATGAAGGAAAATAACTGTTCACATACATAAGTGCAACCAAACGTGGCCATAATGCTTGTTGCAAATTTTCTGAAGTTTGTAAACTTTTCAGGAAGATATGAAAAAAACCCAGATATCCCCACTTCCAGATATTTTGCTCTGACTACAGAATCCAACTGCATTTCTGTTAGTTCCATCCTCAAGATTTCCTCTGCCTTGACAACATTAAAGATGAATGGTGCTGAGAATAATGCAAAGTGGTATTCAAAAGATGAGAAATCACAAAACCTTTCCTGGAATTCTTTGACAACAACTCCAGGGGACTCTCATACTTAGCAAAAGCAAGTACAGACTCAGTATTGGCAGGGTTTTTTGAGGTCTTTGAAACCAAGAAAACGAACAAAGTTTTCATGCGACAACTGCTACTCTCACAAGCTAAGTTTTGCAATGAAGCACTTGATGGTGTCATACAACTGAGTGATGGGTTTGCAAACCAAATCAGATGCAACTGAAAAAATAAGAAACAAAATACAAAGAACATAACTAGTCTGCAAAGATAAACCATAGTAATCAAAATTGTTACAACTTTTTCGTTTCATGAGGTAAATTACATTTTATAGATGTCTGTTGATTTTAATGTTCAAACTGCAATTTTTGCCATTAAATGAGACAATTACGATGAACTTTGTGTGCGTACACGTGTGTTCGAAAAGGACCCACACAGGCCACTCCCTTGACATGCCTGATTTATGTAGCACCGCCATCAGTGATGCTCTTTGTAATGTGATGCAAGTTGGCTTGCAAACACAACATGTGCTCTTTTAAGAGGATGTTTGCAGGAAAGCACTTATGATTACAAACATATTTCAAAATAACTTGTTCTACTTCACTACTTAACAGCCCAGGAAACAGTCATCCAGGCATCGCTACAACGTTGAATATGAACACCCTTTATCGATATGAAGTATTTTAATCTTTTTTTACAGATGCTAAACTGTGACATATTGCACTCTATGTTTTTCAGCCATTTCTCTATTTTAAAGCTAAAATATGTGCAAGATTGTTTTATCTCAGCTAGCAATTTCAAAGGAAAGAAAAGAAAGGGAATTCACATCAATCCTCAATATGCTCATTTCCCAAAGCCACAGAAATTGTGACAAGCTTCAGGACCACATCAGCACTTTGGCAGAAAAGCAAGCGAGCAAGCAACTACGGTCCAGGCAAAGGTCAACTTATGATAACCTCCTCAGGATGTATGTACATATTCATATCACTCAAATGAAGTAAACATAATCATGTCAACCATTTCAGTACCCCTACTTTAATAAGCATTGTTGAAGTAATAACCATGTTAGCAAGTAGCTTCATGCAGAACATTCAATCAACAGGTTATATGCCCAGCCCACCACAAATCTCAAACATGATAAGGTAGCTACAATATTCAGGAGCTTTCCAAATTATAAGGGAATACAAATATTTTACAGGTCCTTGAAACAGCTAAAGAAGCTATCTGATAACTTTGAAAACTGTTTTCAAAAACACAGATGGCAGGACCTTGAAGAAATGGCTACTTCATTTTGGGAGATATACAGTACAGAAAACACCATACAAAACCATTAATGCCTAACTTTTATAGCTGTTATCAGCACATAACCATCAATCAAAAAATTATGGATAAACAGATTTTATTGTCAATTTGAATGTATGCACTTGAATGCATAAGATATATGGCTTAACTTATGTGCAATACACTGCACAGTTCATAACAGTCTAACAGCTTAGATTTTAAGACCTTGATCTTGAGCGTGACCTGGTCCTTGATCTTGACCTCCTATTGTATCTCTCATGTGAACGGCTCCTAGACCTAGATCTGCTATATCTTCTTGAACTTCTTTCTTCAGGACAATCCCTTGCCCAATGTCCAGTCCTATGGCACCTGGCACACTCATCAGATCCAATCTAAAAAAAATCCCCAAATGAGTAATTGCAATATATCAAATGTTTAACACCATTGATCTTACCCTGCTCTCTCTGCCGTACCCTCTGCCTCCACTTCCTCGACCATCATCAGCCTTAAAGAATTTTCAATTTACCAAAAAATTCCCAGCTGCATCAAATCAATGATGTCTACCTACCCTGCGTGGCACACCTTTTGACCATTCGACAATTATCTTTGATCCACATAGGCTGCGACCGTTCTCGTATTTTATAGCATCCTATCAAATTAAATTGATTTTAAGCAAAAACTCAACCAATCCAAATTTCATCCAACCAGCAAAATAATGTAAAACAGTAAGCTTAATGCAATAACTCAAGCATTCCAATATTTATATACGAAAACAAATGATCATCAGTCCCCTCCATGCAATGCATTTGCAACATTACCATGAAAAGGATAATGGAATGGAAAGCTGCTGCACGATTGGAAAGGAGGGATGGAATTTAATAAGAGTATGGAAAGACAACTCTGAGGTGGGAAAGGAATATGTTAGGAACAAATAGCTTGCTGAAATAAAAAAAATCAACTACTTGTCATCTAGCAAATTGTATTTAATTAACACCTCGAGCATTATATTTTCTAGCAATATAATTTTAGGATGTAAGATTGCAACTTACAGCAGCATCTCTTCTGTCCTCGAAATCAACAAAACCGTAAACTGTATTATAAAATTGGTCATTAGATTGAGGTAATAAGATATAACCTTAATTATCGTATAAAGATCTTACCAGTTCGTCCGGTATCTGGACCTAAAATAAAAAGTGAAAAATTAGTAATTGGTAATGCAATGGCTCAATTTTATATAACTGGTATAATTAAGGCAGGGAAATGAAGTACTTGTATTTGCTAAATTATAATTCTCATTTTTAAATTTTCGACATGATGAAATAAATGTTGGTCGATGCGCGTTTCGTTCTTATTGCCGAATATATGCACTCACCATTCCCATACTTGATTTCGCATCTTGTAATTCTGCCGTATGGTTCGAATACCTCTTCTAAATCCCTTGTTCTTGTACTTTTGCTAAGACGTCCGATAAACAGATAACCACCATCAGAACGACGAGCCATGCCAATTTTTCAAGCTTCAAACGGTTCTAGAAATGGCGAAACCAAACAAGAAGCTATATGCACCAAAGACCTTAGGTTGAATTAATTCCATTGTATTAAGATAATGTAAAATATTTTATAATTTAATTAATAAGCAATATAATTACATTTTAAAAATAAAATTTAAATAGTAAATTATTAAAAAACTGTAGGATTCCAAATAAACTATTTTGATAAAATGATTATTGTTGTATATATTTTTTAAGTGACCAAACTCATGTGGCAAAAATATGAAACAAAATTTTAGAAATTTTCTGGTTTGTGTCTGCATGGGTTGTCCAACAGATTCCCAGTATCATTAACCCCGGGCTGTCCTGCTATATATGCCACCTCTTAAGCAATTTCACAAGTCCAAATTATCCCAGTTATGCAACAGACTTTAATCAAATAAATAAATGGCAATTTCAAGTGTTGTCCTTGATAAGTCCAAATCATCTCAGTTATGCAACGGACTATAATCAAAAAAAAAAAAAAAGTGTTGTCCTTATCCCAGATCTTTGATTAAGCATCTCAAAACTGTCTCAAAGCCGTGGACGAAGGTTTTCTTGTTTTTTCTTCAATTTGTAAATGGAGCAAATTAAGGTGTTATTATTGCAACATAACGAATTACTAATATAAGCATATTGATCAAGAAAAATGAAAAAACAAAAAGTTTGTTTTTAATTGTTAAAATTCTAATTCAGGTTCTGATTTAACTGATGCTCTTTGTTGTAATTCGAGGTTACTGCCTCTGCTAAATCTTGTAGTTTCTTTGACGATTTGATTTGAAAGCAGGGAAGGTCACTGTTTATCTTAACTTTCAGAAATGTAATGAGATTGTCTGGAAGCATGCTCTTCCTAAAATCAGTATGGATTTTGGACAATAAAAACTTGGAACACAACACAGCCACAAACATTGTTTTGTTTTTGTTTTTTTTTTTTTTGAGGTAACGAAAAATATTTTTTACTAAACCAATTTTCTTATCAGTAATACAATTGTCACGAAAGTGAATGGCTAAGTTGTAGTTTGGTATGCCTATTTTTTTATTGAGTGAGAAATGATTAGTTCATGTTTTTGAATAGTTTTTAAATGAATATCTAAAAGTAAAATCTTTAAAACAGGGAACGATGTATACTTTTCTATACAATTTAATCTGTTTTAAAATGAATCGAAAACCTTGGATTTTTTAAGTTTTTTTAAAATCTCAGACCAAAAAAGACAACTAATAAAATATTGCTATCAAAATGATATTTGTTATTATAAAAGTTTTTTAATTATAAACTTATTGAGCGGGTAGAATGATAACGCTGCTGCCTGCTGCTCGTCACGTGTGACCGTTGTGGTTTTGATTCCGTAGTTCCGATCTTGTGCATCCAGATGTCATGAGATGTACCAATGTTTATTAGTAAGCAGCCAAACATAAGGGCAAACACAACTTATCTTTGCATAAGTTTACTTGTCTTATTGTTTTTCCCCAGAGAAGGTATTACTACTGATTTCTTAATGATCAATAGATTTTTGAAATCTTATTTGACTGGGTTTCCGATCCAGCAGTCATTTTGTTTATTAATTAGCTTAATATTATACGCGGTGAAATTTGTTGGTTAGAAAATACTTAGAGTTCAGATTTCCTTATTACTATTTTGAGTCAGGTTCAACCATTGGGTGCTACGTATGCACTTCTATTAATGGCAGCGATCCCTCATGTGAAGACACATTTGATGGTCATCATTCACTTTATAAAGATCAATGCATGAATGGAAGGAAAGGCAGAAATGGCATGTTTCCTGCAGTTAGCTGCATTAAGTTCAAAGCATGGAATGGTGAAGTTGTTTTAAAATGTTTTTATTGAAGACATTAATATTAATCATATTTTGAAATTAATCATTTTCAAACAACATTTTATGTCATTGGTTAATTGCTCTTTTCAGACACATACACAGTACTTGTTCGTGATTGCAGTGTGGATAATGGCGAGATAACATCAGATACTGAAATGGGTCGTGAGTCACATTGCTGGATGGTAAATATGGTTAATTTTGATGATGTCATAATGGCCGGTTGTAGTTTATCTTGCAGGACTGATGGTTGTAATATTGGCAACGCAATAATGTCCTATAAACAACAAACCTCTAAGTTACTGTCAATTCTTGCATTGTATTTATTATCTTGATTCAATTTTTGTGAGGACTTAAAAATGAAATTCTTTTTTTTACACTTTATTTTATGTGTTTTGTATACATCTAGACTTCTACTAGTGATGTCATTGATTCTTCAGCTCTTATTTCTTATTTAATTACTTGATCCACTGATTTTCATTATTTCATGCATTCAGTATTTGTTACAGCACCAAGTTATATTTGAATCTGAATGAATAGTTAATTTGTCTTAAATAGCCATACATTGCTAATCATAAATCCGTGAATGTCTTGATAAGAAAAATTATTTACAATTGAATTCTGAGGCTAAAATGCAAAAACCATGCTAATTAGCATTAATGCGTTGGTCACAGTTACTTAAGACAATTTTTATGAAATATAATAATAATAATAATAATAATAACAGGAGTTCCAAGACTCAATTTTAATAAATATATAGGAGTAAAGATTTACTTTTAATCATCTTAGGCGGAGCTTAATTGTTGGGTGGAGCTTTATTTTTTCTTTACTCCTTCCAAATATTGTTAAATGTATATCTGTACAAAATTAACTACGAGATACGTTTATAATATTCAAAATTATTTAAAATGATGTATAACTCATCTATCAAAACTATTTATTAATGCAATCTTTTTGCGAAAATCATGTAAAATTTCCATCATGGTCACAATTTGTCTTGTTATTAATTAAATATTTTATGTTAATTAATATATTTTTAAAAATAAATCATATTTTAAAAATAAAATAATAATAAACACACAAAATTTTTAGAATTCTAATTAAGATTCATGCGCTCTCGGATTTACCCTCGTCGCAAGTAAGCGTCAAAGTACATCAATTAAAAAAATTAATAAAAAAATGCGTTTTTCAAAGCTTTATCAGTACAAAAATTAATACTTTTTTTTAGTCAGTTTTATTAATACAAAAATCACATGGGTACAATTTAAAGGACAATTTAAATAATAAATATAATAGTATGAATGGTCCAGTATGCGTCTGATTGTTGATAGATGAGGGAATGGTGTTGTATAGTCTAGGTCCGTAGCATGTTAGTGAAAAGAGCTTGAGAGTGGTTTTGGCAAAAGATAGACTATTTTCATGGTATGACGGAGGAAGTAGGAAGGTTTGATGTAGTTAACACTTTCGGACATAAGACCTAAACATTTATCTGGAAGGGCATTATTATTGTAAGAGAACATAAATAGGGCAATTTGAAAACTGTATTTGTTGAAGATTTAATAAATTGTTATTGATAAAAGTCGAATTTTCGACTATTGCATTAGAAACCTGTAGGATCATGTTATAGCAATTGATTAATAAATCATTTATGTTAAAACATAACCTGTTTCCAGTCGGAGATAGATAAGACGTCCACAGAGGCAGATAGGGGATATGCTTCGTTAGGAATCGCGAGGCCAATTCACAATTCATATTATCATTGTCAGAGGCATTGCTTTCCTAAGTCTCATTAGATATATTGTCATAAATTATTTTATATCTACGATAAAAGAAGCTGCTCGCATACATACTCTCTTTTCCAGTTGGTTGTCATCTGATAAGTCTGCCCTCACGATGCTGCCTGCTAGCATGGACTCCTAAATATGTACCGGGGCTGTTAATTTATGTAATTAAATAAATTTCATCAAAGTACATCAGTAGGCTATGCGCATAGCCATACAGGCTATAACACCAAGCGCTTATTGTTCATTCTTCCAGATAACGCGCCGCTTTCCTTCACCCTCTTCATTAAGTTATCTTCTTTAAAAAGTGACACAAAGACTCTGAAAAATACAAAATGGATGGAAGCTTCAGACTGCTCACGAATAAAATATCAAATCTGGTCATGATGTAGAATGAATTGACGTTATTTAATATTTCACCAAGCGTTTTAAGTAATTGCTAATGTGATTTTCTTTGATGGCTCGTACATCAATCGATACGTCTTACCAAATACAAAATTGAAATCTAGTTCTTCAACGAATACAGCAGAAAAAACTAGAGAAAAAGGGCGGCCACATTTTAAATTTTTACTTACTCCCTCAAAATGCTACCAAGGACGTCATTCCAAGCGGGCTTGGAAATTCTCTCACAAGTAGAGAAGACGACCTTTTTTGCGTCTAGTCTAAAATCAGGAGGGGGGCAATTACGTTTAGCCATTTAAATTCCCCACCTCGTCCCAAATTATGTCCCTGAATGACGCCCCTCCCTTGGTACGCTACTTGATCCATCTAGCCTTAAGTAGTCTTAAATTCATGACCACAAAACTGGGGAGGGTGATCGTCAGCTAATTTCGGAAAACTGTAAAAATATGTTTGGCTCACACACAATATATAACCAGTATATTAAAATATTAGTTTTCTCATTTATCGATTGCAAAAGTTAAAATAATTGACGATAAAAATAAAACAATACCAATATAATTACTCATATTAAGACTTTTGTAAAATATTCAAACCACCTAAATAATTATCATTGATAATTGCATCAGATAGATTCGCTAATAACTTAGATTAATATACTGGATCAGACATAGGTAAATTGGTTCTATTTAAACAACGCCCAAATTAAAATTTACACTCATATATATTTAGGAGTCTATGGTTAACCTAACATTTACGAGCGACATTTCATGGATGTCATTTTATTAATTTCTTCTTAACCAGAAAAATAATTATAATAAAACAAAAATACACATATTTGAACATTATAGTATTATGAAAATACGTAGTATTACATATACATTTATATATTAAACTCTTATTTACATTTAAAATCCGGTGTTTATAAATTACTTATCGAAGGCAAAGAGTCTGGTTGGTTGTTGTTGCAAGTGGTGGTTTATTGTGTATTAGTAAAATAGTTGAAATGACAGTACGATTTACAATTAACGACATTCTCTTATATTCTCTTGACGGACTATGGATTACTTTACAGGATTTATAACATGAATGATATAGAACAAATTAGTAAAAAGTAAGTGCATCAGCCATTTAAATTTGTAATATGTTTTTGTATTGCTCTTTCACTGTGCACTTTCTCCATGTTTTTGGCAATAATTTCTCATTTTACAAATTCCCAATCTATTAATCTCTTATAATATATTGACCCTCATGCAGTTGAAAATCATCGAACCACTGTTTTGTTGTTGCTCCACAGATTATGAATTTTTCAAAGCTCTTCCAAAGGTTTCCAAATCTTGTGCTTGCTCTGAAAACCCATAATTTCACTGTGAGAAGATCTTTTGTAACAACTTCTCAATGCTTCCTAAGGTTAGCCGAAGTGTTAATTATCTTTCTGGCTCAAAATAACCATTTTAAGGTTTAAACTTTTAGGCCTTTATTTTCAGTAGCAAGTATATCAATCACTCAATTAAGAATGATTTGTGAAGTGGTATTTTAATGGACTTTGCTTTCATATCCAGTGAACAGAAAAGAAGGTTGAAGACTGAAAATAAGCTGAAGGAAAAGCAGGGAAAGTTGGAAGAAACTGAGAAGCAGGTGGCAGATGAAAAGAAAACAAAGTTGTATGGGACTGAAATCGATCCGCATGTAAGGAACATTCATATACAGTTTATTTTCGTTATGCATTCTTCGGATATGTGGTTGTGCAGAAACCATAAATGAAAACATGGGTGTAGGAACATTTAATAATATTTCCCCTTTGCAGGAGTACCTTAAGTTAAGATTGGCTCACATCTCCAATTTGAAGGAGATTGGAGAGTCTCCTTACCCTCACAAGTTCAATGTCACAATTTCTCTGAGTGACTTCATTGAGAAATATCAAGACCTGAAAGAAGGAGAACACCATGAAGATGTTGTGTCTGTTGCAGGTTAGTGTTTCAACAAATTAAACCAACTTGTACCAACTTAATGTTCATGAGTTTCAACTTGTTGACTAGCATGCATGAAATTAAGTTGAAATAAATCATTTCAGGAAGAGTTCATGCCAAGAGAGAATCTGGTGCTAAGTTGATATTCTACGATCTTCGTGCAGATGCAACCAAGATTCAAGTGATGGCCAACTCTAAGTGAGTAAAAAGTTGATAGATTATTTTGTCAGTTGCAGTAACACAGCTTTGATACCTTGGGTTTTTGAATATCTGTAGCAAGTACTCCTCTGAGGAAGCATTCCTGAAGGTGGCTGATAAAATAAAGAGAGGTGACATCATAGGCTGCACTGGACATCCAGGTTAACATCTTATAAGTCATTGATTCCAAAAGATCCCAAATGATCAAACATGGTTTTTACCTTTCACAGGCAAGACCAAAAAGGGTGAGTTGAGCATTATTCCACACCACATGGAACTCCTGTCTCCATGCCTGCATCAGCTTCCTATGCTCCATTATGGGCTCAAGAACACAGTGAGATGACCTTTGTGATTTTATTATTTTTTAGAAATCTCTTAACTTTATATCTAAATTTGCAGGAAACTAGGTACAGGCAGCGCTACTTGGACCTCATAATGAACGACCGTGTCAGGGAAAAGTTCATTATCAGATCTCAGATAATAACTTACGTCAGAAAGTTTTTTGATGAAATGGGATTCCTCGAAGTTAGCAGTTTTGATTGTTCACAAAAGTAGAACTAGGGTATGAGAATGTATTTGATGCTTCAGTGCGAGACTCCGATGATGGCAATGATCCCCGGCGGTGCTGCAGCCAAACCTTTCGTCACGCATCACAACGACCTCAACATGGATTTGTTCCTGAGAATTGCACCCGAACTCCAACTCAAGGCGAGTTACCAATAGCTAAATTTTTCTTGTTTCTATTGAGTGTATTTATTTGTATTAAATTATGAATGATGTTTAATGATCTGTTTTAATAATGTGAAATGTCAATTAATTGTCAGATGTTGGTTGTGGGAGGCATAGACAGGGTCTATGAAATTGGTAGGCAGTTCAGGAATGAAGGCATAGACTTGACCCACAACCCCGAGTTCACTACGTGCGAGTTTTATATGGCCTATGCTGACTACAACGACATTATGGAAATAACTGAGACCCTTTTGTCAGGTTGGTGAATAAAGCATCTTTCTTTGCTGAATCTCTTAGTTAATCAGCTTTGTTATTCATTGCAGGAATGGTTGAGAAGATTTTAGGCACCAAGAAGGTTGTATATCATCCCGACGGACCTGAGGGTGAGGAGTGGGTGGCTGACTTTACCCCACCCTTCAGAAGAATCGACATGATGGAAGAACTTGAAAAGGAAATTGGCATGAAGTTGCCTGCAGCTGATCAGTTGCATACACCAGGTTGGATTTTGTTAAGAACCCCATCTGAAAATAATTTAGCACTTATTTTTAATAATTGTTTGTAGAGGCCAACAAGATCTTGGATGAAATAGCTGTTTTGAAAGGTGTTGAATGTGCTGCCCCAAGGACCACTGCTAGATTGTTAGATAAAGTGAGTGGATAATTATTGCACAGACTAAATCTTTTCAAAACCTGTATTTGTGTTGTAATGCTGAATTAAAATTTCTAAATCTTGTATAGGCAACCATGTCATTACAACTCTGATATATTTTTAACAATAAATTATTGCAGCTGGTTGGAAAATTCCTTGAATCACAATGCATCAGTCCAACATTTATTATTAATCATCCACAAATTATGAGTCCCCTTTCCAAATGGTTAGTAATAATAATATGTTTATTTATAAAGTGCCATGAGTGTCAGCATTGGCATATTTTTTCTTACTTGTTTATTAAAGTTTTGAATAACATACCTGATATCTTTTGGTAGGCATAGAACTAAGAATGGTCTGACTGAAAGATTTGAACTGTTCATTTTTCACAAGGAAGTTTGTAACGCCTACACTGAGCTCAACGATCCTGTTGTGCAGAGGGAGAGATTTGCTCAGCAGGCTTTGGTGAGTTATTGGGTTCTATAATTATGAGCTGAAAAACACTTTGGCATTTTATTTATTATTTCTTAATATATAGGATAAGGCAGCTGGTGATGATGAAGCCATGTACGTAGATGAAACTTTCTGCACTGCCCTGGAATACGGTCTTCCTCCGACTGGAGGATGGGGCTTCGGCATTGACAGGATGGCCATGTTTCTGACCAACTCCAACAACATCAAGGTGTGTTGGAATCTCTAGCTCAGTTTGTTAAGTCACTCTAGTTAAATTCTAAATACAGTTTTTCATTTTCATATATAATTAGTAATTACAATTATTATTAATATTTCCGTTGCTGCAGGAGGTCATTTTATTCCCTGCCATGAAACCAGATGGTAACAAAAAGAAGGAAGGAGCCAATGAGACCACCAATCTAGAATTTAAAAAATGAACAATATGTTGTGCCTGATTGTGTGATATGCAAAAAAAAAAACTGGGCATTTTAAATGTTGCCTTAAAGATCGTGTTGGTTATGGGAGCAGAAGAAAAACGTTGTGAAAACTTGGGAGGGCTACGAAATATAAATTAGAGTGGCGGTCAGTTTCTCCAGATATCGAGAAGTGTGTGGCTAATTTAGCCAATAGGTGTCGAATTTCGGTGGTGGTACTTTCTTGCGTTTGGAAATAGCAGTCTCAATATTTTAATAAATGATATATTAAGTTTAGTTTTTGTCAGGCACTTTATAATTTTAAAGAAATTCGGAGTAAACTTTGGAGCTGAATTTTTAAACATTTTTTCAAAAATCATATTGTAAGCTTTATTAAGTTTGAGTAACAATTTAATAATATTATGTTGTTTTACGTTATATTTAAAATAATTTAAACTTTAATGAAACAGCATATGTTATTCATAGTAACGTTTTTGTTTGTTAGCATTTTGTTTTATTTACAAAAATTCCATATAGATTCGTAAACATGCCGGCGAAATTTAAGTTCCAGGAGGGTTAGTTTTTTCAAAGTCTATTTATAAGGAAAATGATTTCTCGGAGAATTTCTATCTAAAAGTATATTCAGTAAACATGAAACATAGTTTCACGTAGCGATTGTTTTCATTAAGTGACTAAAAATATTGTTTAGTAATTGCTGTGCCACCAAATTGAATTTCGCTTTTGTCATTAAGGAGAACATATTCTTTGTTTTCACGGGCCATTGCTATACGAAGCAAAGGTATGAATGCATATTTATATATAAATTTTAGTAATAGGAGTAATGATCTCTGATACATTCTATGAATTTGATCTGTATTAAGTTTTCTTTGTTCAACATATTTTATTTTAACATGTGATTTGTTAATTTGTTGGCTATTCCATCTAATTTCTTGATTTAACTGTAATTTTGCTTTATTCAGTGCTTAAAATGTGAGGTCAAAGATAAAACAGTGAAGTACCTTGTCCACTACAATGGATGGAGTAAAAAGTGAGATGCTTAATTCTAACAAGTACAAACGTTGTCTTTTAAGTTTAGAAATTTACACATTTAATTACTTTGTCAGTTGGGATGAATGGGTGCCTGAAACAAGGGTTTTGAAATTCAATGAAGCAGGTCAACAGAAGCGTAAAGAGCTTCTAAAGGCTCATGCGTAAGTTGATGTACATTTGTATAACTAACATTAATAAGTTTTCTAACATGTTATTATTTGAAGTGTGAAACCAAAGCCTTCAAAAGTCAAGGATAAAGACAAAGATAAGGAGAAAGAGAAAGAAAAAGAAAAGGATGTGGGAGCCAAGGAGAAAGAACTAGGAGAGGGAAGGTAGGACAATGAATATGATACTCTTTGTTAATATTGTTAATATCAGACTGAAATTGCAGCAAATCAAAACAACCAACCTCAAAAGTAAATAAACATGAAAAGAAATCTGATTCTACACCAAACGACAGCAAGACAACAGGTTTTACTTTAAAGAAGTAATTGATGTTTCACCTTGTTCTGGTTTGATGGTTATTGTTGTTTGTTGAAGCAGTTGTAGAGCAACAGGAAAAGATTGAGGTTTCTATTGAAAGTTCAAAGAAGAAAAGACTCCGACAATCAGAGGTAAGATGTTTACAAATTTGTGCTTAGAAATATAGGCTGTGTTCATTTTTCACATAAGTATCAAATTATTCAACCATGTTCTTATATGTAACTGAACACACATCTCATAGAACACTCCTACTGATGGTCCAAAGAAGAAGAAAGCAAAACTTGACATTTCGCATGTTGAGACAGTAAGCTATATTTAGCATATATTGTAATTTATTTTGCATGCTGTCAACAAACATGGCATTTAACATGGCAAATGCTTGTTCATAGGATGATAATTACTTAGCCAAAATTGAAGTGCAAATAAAACTTCCTAAAGAATTGAAAGCTTGGCTTGCTGATGATTGGGATCTAATTACGAGACAGAGACAGGTGAGTAGAGATTTCAACACTCAATTAATTTCCAAATTGCTTGTTATACATATTACGTAATAACAAGATCAGAGAAGCTTAAATCATTGAGAATGTGATTGACATTCCATATTCTAATATATTATTCTTCTTCTTATTATTATTATTATTATTCTGTTATTATTCTGGATATTCCGTATTGAAATCCCAAGGTACAAGATGAGTAGATAGAACCGTTGCTTTATTGTCTCGTGTAAGAATGAGGATCTGAGCTAACTTACCTGACATGTTGTTCATATACAGGGTGATTGGGAAGTAACTCCCTTTTAAAGTAATAATTTATATCTAAACTATAATTCTTAGTAAAATGAATATGAGATGAAAGTGTATAGCATGAAGTTTTATTAAAATTGAATTTGATGAATATTATATTGGTAGTGCTGACATCATCAACAACAACAATGAAAACTACAACAAGAACCCAGATTTAATTGCAAACAATTTGAAAATATGAATATTGCAATATATAAAAAGTTATAAGCATTATAAATTATGGAGTTACTTTCCAATCATCATGTAGATAGATTTAAAAATTAAATAATGATGGGAGTTTTGTTGACATTAAGCAATTCTTCAGGTAAATGGATAAAGCGAGAAGTCTTTTCATTTGTGAAGATGTTAATGACTGAATGAATTCTTAATTAAATTTGTTGTGGTATTAAGTTGTGATATTAATAAATAACAAGTGCATTTTCTTGATCATAACTTTTGCAAGTGACGAATGCTCTCAGCTAGTAGCTTTTTGTTGCAGCTTGTACAACTGCCATGCAAGATGACTGTCGACATGATTTTGAAAGATTATTTAAAGGAAAGATCCAGTTCTACAAAAAACTTTGACAGGTGTTATATTCTTAAATGCAGCTTTAAATTGTATCAATTTACATAATTTTTTTATGTCATCCATGTAAAAATAAGCTGACATTTATTTCAGAGATGCTTGTGAAGAAGTCTGCAACGGCCTCAGAGAATATTTTAATGCTATGCTCAGCAATCAACTGCTCTACAAATTTGAGAGACCTCAGTATTCTGAAGTTTGTGAACATAATTGTTATCATTCTGCATCAGTTGTACAACTTCAATGTTTATACTTTCTACAGACTGTGTCTAGCTATCCTGACACCACACCTTGTCAAATATATGGAGCCAGTCATCTATTGAGGATGTTTGGTGAGACTCTTAAGCATCAGAATTCATTTCTAATTATTACCTTTTTATTAATATTGCTACAAATAAAATGAATATGCAGTGAGAATTGGAGGATTGCTTGCATACACTTTCCAAGACAACAAGAGTTTGCAATGGCTTTTGGAGCACTTTCAAGAATTCTTGCAGTTTGTATATTTTGTGTATATTATGTTTCAGAGACAAACTGAACAACCCTCATCATTTACAATTTGTTTTCATTACACAGGTATTTGTCCAGTCACTTTGGTTTGTTATTCAATGCAAATGATTACATAGCTGCACCCCCAGAACATATCAAGAAGATACTTTAAGCTAAAACAGATTTGAATTCTGAAGAAACAATTATATTTTTTTGAGCTTTCAATAAATTAAAAAAAAAATATTCAATTGAACATCTTGAATAATATGACATCACAGACATTTATAGGTCTATGTAATCACTCTTTACTTCTATTCCTATTTACCTAGGTTTATCTCAAATTTATCTATTACATCCACATGATTCCCTCATCTAATTTATTCCGTGCAGAAACCTCGCTTCTGCTGAATTATTTTTAAAGCTATTTTTTTGAGACTACAAAAAAAAACAGAGGAAAAAGAGGAAGAGCCTTCACCCTATTGAGGCTCTGCCAAAATCTAGCTTTCATGATCTATTTATAGCTCTATTTACCCTCCTTTCCGTCCATTTATGAATGCAGATTCTAAGCATGGATGCAACAACCCAGATGCTTCAGTTCCGGCATCACATTTTATCCTTTCTTAGCTTCTCTTATCATTCCAATCACTTTATTTGCTTTTTTACAACTTCAAAGTACAATTTTCTTTCCCACATTTAAACATTATTAATCCCAGATCTTTTGTGAACTTTACTTTATTATGCAAAAAACAATTGTCAAAAAGCTGATAAGCCCCGACCGATGAAACGTATATACCCTCAACGTCTGCAAGATTTGTGAAATTATTTGTCAAAAAGAAACAATGTCAATGAATTTTTTTATTACACTAAAAGACAATTGTCAAAAAAGCTTGATAAACTGAAAAGCCCTGACCAATGAAATTGTACAAGTGAATGTATAAAAGCGTATGAACCCTCATTTGTTAAGACCATTTATTAAAAAGAAACAACGTCAATAAACATTTTCAGCATAAAATCATCTGCCCGCTTCATAACCTGGGAAAAGATGAAGCAGGGCCTCGTGCAAATTCTGATTCACAACTAATTTTTCGGGAAGTTCCTTCCTGCACATGGGACAGTTTTTAACTCCAGCGGAAAAGGATCGACTCAGACAGGACTGAAGAGGACACAAAAAGATGTATAATCAGATAAATTGCATGACACAACATGAAATTGTATGATCAGATAAGCTCAAACATTCAAAAAAAAACAAAAGTAACCTTGCAAAAATTATGGCTGCACTCCGTTGTGATTGGTTGGAAGATAAGATCCTGACAGCATATGCAAGCAAACAAATTTTCCACTCTTTCCACAAATGACTGAAAATGTTGTTTTTGTTAAGCATATACACGTGCACCAATGTTTTGATATATTTATCTTAACTTTACGTTCTTTGATTTCATAAGCATACAAAATATCATACTTTTTTACTCTTCTCTGCCTCCTGCAATGCTTCATTCCATATTTTTTCGTTGATAGAATCCCCTCTTACCAGTTTCATAATCACTTCATCTGGTTCATAATTAACTGTTTTGCAGCTTACATCTGGTGAATGAATGCCATTCATTTAACTAATCTTTATGAATAAATGCACATCTTAATAATTAAAGAAACTTACTACTAGGCTCCTGAATCGAATTCTTTTTCTCAATTTTTCTCTTCTTGGATTTTGTAGGCTTCACTTCATCTTGTTCATCATTCTCATCCTCTTCGTTCTCATCAGCAGCTTTTCTTTTTCCATTCCCATTATTTCCTGAACTCTTTTTTGATTCCTCCCATCCATCAGGATACTTTATTACATTAACATTCCATGTTAAAAAGTAGCTATGACAGTAAAGTAGCAAAGGTTTTCAAACCTGCATTGTCAGACCAAGGCTTAATGATCTTTTGAGGCCTTCTTCTGTCCAAGGAGCTGGCGTCGGATCATCCCTCCTAAGAAGGTACTTCCAAACCAAAAACCCTGACTTTCCTTTTTCTGGCCAGTATTTCACCACCTATGAAATAGAAATTAACAAATAAATAACAGTTTTATGTGCACAAGTAATTAAAATATCCACAAATCAGACAACTAACCTTGTAGATACCGTCGTATCGATTTCCATCTTCGGGAGAATATTTTGAATGTTTCCTTCCTTTGCAGTTTCTTATCACCCTAACAGGCTTTCCAGCCTTCCAATCTTTAGCTTCAGCACCATCCTTTGCATTTATTGGAGCATCACAATTTTTGGCTAATGCCCTGAGAAGTAACAGCCTTACTATTAATAACAATATTTCATAGCTAATAATAAATTATGTAGATCAGTAAAGTTATTGACTGACCTATTCATTCTAGTGAGTGTCTGATCACAAGACTGACCAGCAGTCCTTTTATTCCCAGACAAATCTCTACCACCACTACCAGTGTAAGTAAATTCAAACCCTTCATCCTAAAACAAGCATTGAATTCTTCAATAATTTATTAATTAAACTAAATTAATTCAAACTTATTTGAAAGAATCTTATTGACAATTTGAAATCTGAAACTTAAATCACACGAAATCACACAAGAGAATCACATACAATGTCATCTTCGTATCCACCGGAGAGCACTATCGAATAAGCGCCCTCATTTTCTCTCCCATGTATGCCTGCAACATGAGGTCTGTGCACACCTGATTCACTGGCCTGTGATATTAAATTTGATGCAATTCATTTAAGTCATATCAATGATGTTTTGCTGCAACATTATGAAATCAACAGAAACCTGCACTCTAAACTTCCAAAGATTTCCAACTTCAACTCCTGGAATCGGACCAAAATGATTCGAAGGAACGATCGTACACATCTTTGAACGTCCTACACATGCCATGCCCTATCAAAAAACAAAATTAACAAGATTGGCAAACAAATTCAAAGAGTCCAAGGTTAACAAACCTTCCCCCAATCTCTGTTTGAAGTAGATTGTGATGAGGCCATCTTCATCTTTTTACTGCTTTCCTTTAATTTCTCTCCTGCCAAAACTATCTTACTTGTGTCAAGTTTACAATCAGGACAGTACCTGAAATTAGTAAATCAAATTAGAACTTGTGGACAAATTATTAATATCGGCATGCGAGTTGGCTCAGATGGTTGCGAACGAAGGCAAAAGCAGTCGTTACGCGTCGCGTTCGCAACTCAGCTCGCACCGCCAGGGAGTGCACTCGGATAGGAGCACTTCATAAATGGTGGATCGATTAAGAAGTGCCTTCACATCTTGCTCGAATATATTATGCACTCAAAAGATCAGCTAAATACAAATTTATAACAAAGGAATTTCAACTAGGAAGGTAATATAAATGTACCAATCATCTTCTTCTGGGATTTCTGAAAGAGGAGGCTGTAAGCAGTAAATGTGGTAGGCAGAGTTGCACTCATCACAAATGATCTGCTTTTCTGGTTCGTTCTTGCCACCGCAAACGCAGCACGAGCAATGCTTGCACTTCTTTCGCGGGTTATCCATGCAGTGGTCACATTCTGGTTTTGTCTCACCTGGAGTGATGAGTTAATAAAAACGAATAAACTCTCAAATCTAACTCCATAATAAACTTAGAAAAGGATGCTTACGAATAGGTAGGCTGGCCACGTTGTTGTCACCAGAATTGGCATTTTTTTGGCTGCCACAGTTCTCAATCTTGAACAATTCATCGATAAATACAATCTTGCAGTTCTCAAATGGAACCAGTTCTTTTCTGCATTTGAATATTTGAACAGCAACTTTCAACAAATAGTAATGGCTAACATTACAGCTTTTAGTAAATAATAACAAGCGTGTCGGTACGTTACCCTATATAAACTGTAGCAATTATATCCTTCTGGGTCCTCGATGATTTCTTGCTGGTAATTTCAGCATCATACCAATAACCTCGTTTGGTGGGTTCGTCGTAGTTGTAGTTCAACATGACCTTATCTCCCACGGCAACATCAGCAAAAGATACCTTCCTACAAGCTCTGGGTCTCAGATGATTGCAGGTCACTTCAGTCACCTCATTTTCCTCCCTGCAAATCACCAACACCACCATCATCATCAATCAAATTCAGGCCAATAGTAAGAATGTATGACCACCAACCCCTCAAATTTTACAAAGTAAATGAAGCCATCGAGGTCATTTTCTGTAGCATCGGAACAACTTTTATCGGGAACCACCTTCACCACAAGACCTTCAAACCAAGCGCCCATCGCCTCATCCCTAACGTCGAGAATGTCTCCAACCTAAAGTTTTTAATAAGTTACAGATTCAATTCATTATGCATTTAAAATCAGGGCATAATATTTCATAAGACAACAACATGCTTTAAGTTGTTCATTTTGTAAGAATAAAATGCAAATCTTGCAAACTAACTTTGTATTTGCTATTGACGCTTAACATGCACTCCTAAAAAGAAAACATTTATTTTATATAAATAACTATTCAACAAACACTTGCACTCACTTCCTCTTCAATATCATTCTTTTCAGACTTCATCACATTGTCCTCGTCATTCTTTTTATTTTCACTCGTGTCTTTCGGCTGATGGTCCGAGGAGATTTGTTTTATGAGAATGACGATGACCTCATTAGGTGCAACATTGTAATCAAACAATGTATGCCCATCAACCATCTGAAATGAGGGATGACAACAGTATTAAATAATTGATCTTATGAGGAAAATAAGTAAACATGTCTGCCAATGCTTTTTCAGAAAACTTTAGTAATGTTTAGAATTATTATAAACAAAAATAAACAAATTGCATAACAGCATACATAATGTTAGTCAACGCTGCTGTGAATACACTGAAAATCATAGGAATGAAATTTAGATTCTAAAAACCTATGACGGATCTCTAAAGAAATTATCAAAAGCAAGATCAATGTCTTAAAAATAAATTATGACAATAAAAATTCGAGGAAGCTCTTGAAAAACACTTGTTTATGTTATTTCCAGATCACTAATTAGTGAAGCACACCAGCATGGACATTTTTTGAGATTGATCTCATGCACAATGTCTTGACCCGTCGTTGCTTGTCATGACATGTTATATTTATTAGCAGTTTGAGTGACAGTTAAAACAAATAAATATGCTATCTTACTTCTTTTCCTTTACAAAATAAACGTTGACGCTCAACGGAGGCATCGAAAAGTTTAGTCAGCTTTTTGCGCAACTCCTCAATTTTCGTAAGTTTCGACAGTTCATCCACTCTAACTGTTTTACTCCCGTCTGTGCTTCTAACTTGGATCCACATTTTATCTAATCACAGAGCCCCGCTCTAAAAATATTTCAGCGATTTTAAAAGTGTAAATACCGCGCAAAGATTTCTTGATGCACCCTCATTAAAAACGAGGCAAAAGCACTAAATATAAAAATTAAAACTTTTTTTAAAAAATAGTTCTTGTAACTCATTGATTAAGACAGAAAAGTTTTTAATAAGGTTAATTGCATTGATTTTTAATCTCGAATGTATAGAATTTTTTAAATTAATGAAAGCGTTTGCTTAACATGAATTACTATTATTCGTAAAGAGCTTTAATTGATTTTCTAATATATGTTAGAAAGTTTAAGAATAGGATTAGCCATTTCTTACTGCTTTTGAATTTAAATAACATTGTTGTATGGTTTCCG
This sequence comes from Whitmania pigra, assembly GCA_021613335.1. Taxonomy (NCBI): domain Eukaryota; kingdom Metazoa; phylum Annelida; class Clitellata; order Hirudinida; family Haemopidae; genus Whitmania; species Whitmania pigra. The sequence goes on from JAJTWR010000159.1 coordinate 756,177, forward strand.
TTGCTGTATTTAAAGGCTTTAATATTGGTTGGATTGATATTGATTAAAAATTTGTCTTTTACATATGAATTTGATATTATATTTTGTCTTGTTCTGCGGGAGTCTGACTAATGGACATTTTGACTATTATTTGGATATAACGAGTGGCTTATGGTACATACCTCCTGCAGAGAAAGGAATTGAGGATAAAGTTGTTAATTTCGTGGCGGGCTTGTTTGTTGCCGGTAACTGGTATTTAACGGAAATTTGGATATACAAATCACACTTAAACATTGTATTCAGAACAGACTGAAAAATTGAAGAACAAACTTTACAAAGATATCAATCGCGAAATTGATACTGCCGAGTTTTATGGCTGTTTTTATTCCAGTTCTTATTTAGAATTTGGTCCTCCTATTACTTCAAACAGATTTTATAACAAAGATCTGTGCGCATGGGAGTGTGCAACAACTTACAGTAATTGTGAAAAACCGAGGACTTTAGTTGGAGTATTTCACAGTTAATATTCGATTAATAATTACGAAAAAAGAAATATAAGAATAATGTCCTTAGATTTGAATTTACAATAAAACGGTGAGATGTTGTTGCTGCAGGGACGGGTTGCATATGTTTGTGCGAAGTGGAAGATTTGTTGGGAGCCAGGAAAGCTCCAAAATCTGAATGCAATAGTTCATATGATATGTTGGAATCAACATACGAATTCAACATAATTATTGGTACCAAGAACACCCCCTTCCGTGTGATGACTGGTTATTATTCTTGCTGCTGTTATTAAAATAATGTTGTAACCATTTTTTTTAAATAAACATCCAAATTAAGCAAATTAAATTACTATTATAAATGCTCACTATAAAACTTTTCACTGGTTGCTCGTTTAAAGCGGGGGTCATCAAACTACTGCCTGCGGGCTTGATAAGCCCCTCGACTTCAGTTCATGAGGCCCACCGACAGTACTCGAATATGCTTGATAAAACGCATACAACGCGAGATATTGTGACAATTTAAATTATAAATATTTAGATTAGTATATCTTCACCTCATACGTGCTTGCTACGTGCCTTAAATTTAGTATTTTCAATTGGTGTATCTGGATTTTCTTCTAATGTTTGCTTATTTCGCTCCATCCCAAGTCCTTTTTCGGCTCGTGTTAGATCAGTCAGGGGCGTCATTTCAGCTTTATCCAAGATGACGTTTTTGGCGTCTAAAGTCAAGGGGGCAGTGGTGACCCGTCATAACAGCCCGGCGACAAAATAGCCCCGTCATAACAGCCCCGCGTCAAAATAGCCCAGGACAAAATAGCCCCATCAAAACAGCCCCGACAAAACAGCCCCGTCATTACAGCCCGGTGACAAAATAGCCCAGGACAAAAAAATCCCGTCAAAACAGCCCCGTCAATGTATTTAAAAAAAATTTGTGATTTGAATACATTAACCGATAACTGGTTCCAAATTTAATTCGAAATTAATGGTTTGAAGATTTATTTTTTAAACTATTATTAAGATTCCGGCTACTTCCTCACTTTACATGGACTTTTCAAGTTGGTATTTAATATAAAGTATCCTCACCTTATCATCACGTCATGTGGACATGTAACAAATCCACAAAGGACCAATTCTACCGCTGTTTTGACGGGGCTATTTTGTCGCCGGGCTGTTATGACGGGGTACGGGGGCAGCAGCCCTCCTGCCCCCCAAATTACGTCCATGAGCTCAATTCTCTTGTTTGAATGCATAAATTTGCTGCTTAATTTATGAGATAAGGACTAGAAACTGTGCGCACTAAGTCTGATGTAACTATCTTTTTGCTAAAGTCGCCTCCTTTGAAAACTTTTTTATTAAATAAATAAGTTGATTGTCTTTGTTTTTGCATATTGCACGCCACTCGCCCATGACTAACACGGAATGCTAAACTCATTTTGTCATCTTTTTTTAACCAGCTTTCGTTCTGACTTGCAAGTATTGTAAGAATGATTATGAAACCCGCGTTCGTGATTTTATCAGTTTTATCCATCCCGCTGTGAAAAAAGTTTGGTGACCTCTGATCTAGAGGTATTATGCAGAGTGCACCAGGTCAATTTTGAAAATTCTTGACTTGCAAAACAATAGCAAAACAATCCAATAGTTATTTCTCTTATTACAATGACCTTTGGAATCACATTTTAAATGCCCTTTACTTTTTAGTAGTAAAATTAAATTATAATGACCTTCCTGTTCAAAAGCCAATCGTCGTTTTTCGATTGCAATTGAAATGGCTTTAACTTGTTAAAGTGCAGGTTAGCCGAATGGGTTACGTGTCTGCTTACGGCGGTAATGACAATAGTCGTAATGTGTCGTGTTCGAAACCCAGCCTGCACTTCCGCCAGCACCTTTGGTAAAGAGCGCTATATAAATGGTTGCAAGAAGTGCCTATGACGCTATGCATATGGCGCTATATAAAGGAAATTACAACTGAAATGAGTTAATTTCAGTATGCAAAAGTGGGACTTGGGGGGATGCCTGCGAAAAACAATGTTATTGCGAGAAATCACACTGCAGAAGATCAACTGGCGTCTGCTTAAGAGGGTCTTGTCAGCGACATTACTTTGGACAAAGTTGCGACAAATACGGTTAATTCTAAATAAGACTTCATGTATTTCATATCTTCTCGTTACCTAATAATCGCTTAATTTCAATTATAATGATGGTTATTTTAGATATTTGTGCCAGAGCTAGATGCGACTACGGAGGGACGTGTGTTGCAATCAATAACACAAATTATAAATGCGAATGTTCGATACAAACTTACGGAAAACACTGCGAAAGTACTTATTATGAGATTATTCATAAAAACCGCTACTAGTTCGCCATATATTATACGTTCGTTCAAGAACCAAATCAGCTGTGTAAATTGCTCTATAATGTTGTGCCAGGTCTCTATGATTGGGCTTCTCATGAAGGTGTGAAATCTCTTTCGGAAGACACAGATTTCGACATTCTTGTCGACGAACTTGCTAATGTGGAATTTGTTGCTGACTTAGTGGGTTTTAATTGTTTTGCGTGAATAGTGCAAAAATCCAATAATTCGTAATAATTCATGTGCTCCATTACGAAAGATGATAGGTTTCACTGTTCCTTGATGTCATCAAGCTATTGGCACATTTAAATTGTCTTAATATATTTATAGATTTAATACGTTGCTTTATTGGTAAGTTTCCAAAAATTATTTTGAATTTCTGCAGTTCATGCTCCTACTTATTTAAAAAATTCAACACATTTCGCCTTTTTTTTATAATTGTTCAGCATTTTAGTACACATTAACAAAATAATACATTGGAAAATATGTTAAATTCATTAACAGAATTTTCAAGAAATTTCCTATTTTGGTTGTTTTACCTCAAATGATCATATGAAAGAAGCCAGAATGCCATATTTTAATAAATCAACATATCATGTTCACTGCGCTGACAGATGTAGATCTTTAGGAAAAACGCTTATCAGTTTTAGAGAGGTTTTTTTCCAATTGGTTTATCTATCCAAAAGTTGAAATGAAATATAATTTTATTACTCAGTAATCGCCAGTTTCTCGTCATTAAATTTATTATCTTTTTGATATAATACTTAAGAATCCTGAAAAGTGCTTTTGCGGTGAACTGTCAGACATTAATACCTTTACCGCGAACAAGTCTCATTGTCCAAGATGTAAATTTTCTAAAAATTATTTTTGTGGAATTCCTTCCAGAAGCAGAAGTGTTTACACAAGTCTGTATTTAACATTTATCGAGACAGATGAATTACGTTCTTAAATATTGCTTTTCGTAAATAAGGTTGCAAATTGGGAACTTACTTGTATCGGGGAAAGTGTCAAAATCGCTGCAAATGTTTGAAACCTGTCCCTTGCAGAGTGACGAGTGGCAGGTGTCCATCTAATTTGTGTAAATTGGGCTTTTACGGAACCACTTGTAACATTGAAGACTACAACTACGACCCCTGTTAATATTGCATTCTATTGTCAGGCAAAATATTTTTAATTTACGTGAATATTACTAATTCATTTAAAAAATAATATTCACATAAAAATAAGAATGTTATTATTATTAATCAAACAATCACCGTTGATATTCCATGGAATTCATTTGGAGGGGTGGTCAGAATAAGCGCAAAGCTTATAAATACAGCTTAAAAATAAAAAAAAATCACCTCATCTTGTGCGAGAGTTTGACGTTTCTGTATTATTCATGTCACGGTACATTAATGCAGACAAGAACTTCAAAGATCCAGGCAGTTTAAAATTAGCACATTTCACGTGTTTCATCATTTTCGTATTTTGTCTGCATGTTCTCTTGATGGCATATTGGACACTCAAGGCCGCTTACAGAATCCTATGTGTACGTTTATTTCAACTCAAGAATTTATAATAATTAAATTAATATGTTTTTATTCAAGGAATTCTATTTTAAACAACGTAAATAACGTTAAACAATCATAAACAAATTTGTAGAGAAATTTACTATTTCGTTTTATATATAGAATAATTTATCTCAAAAAAGTTTTTCATCCGCTGCTTGTTTTTAGTTACTGATGTTTAATTAATGCTAGTCTTTCGGTCTGGATTTTTAAAGACTTTCTATTTTAGTTTAGACATTAACTACATACAAGTAGTTTATGAGCTAACCAGTGCAAGATCTCGAACCAACTTTCGGAGAAGAATCTCTATAAAATCGTGTTTCAGTTTAAGCATTCAATAAGATGAAGATCTGTTCACTATCCACATGTTAACTGTTTAACTAATGCATCTATCAAACTTCTACGGTTGTTAATAACATCTCATTTCTGTTTATTGTTTCCAGGTGTTGCCAGTTAAACTTCGAGATGAAGAAATGGAATTAGAAACGAGTTCATTATTGATTCGTCAAAATGAAGAAATCTGACAGAATTGTACCAGGATAGTTAATTAATGTTAAGAAATTAAGAATCCATTTGTTCTTGACATCATTTTATTCAACTGTATAAAAAAAGCGAACTAATGATAACTCCAAATGAAGTAATGGCTTAACATGTAAACGTTACAAATATTTGATTAAAAGCACATTATCGCGTTAAAATACAGACTAAAATTTATTCCAACTGGAGATAAAAGAGATGTTATTTCAATGCCGTAATGCTTTTGTGAGCTATTAATAGCCATAGTGTGGGAAGCACGGTACAGTTAAACAATCGATTTAGATTTCTCCAATCGATAGCATCTGCTAAGGTACAGCCACACAATTGCATTGAAGACGACGACGACCAGGGAAAGCCACCCAAGAGCCATGGACCAGGACATTTGGATATCAGTCAATCGGCACACCTCCGCCGGGAGTGTTGTGTCAATGGTTAGGCAATCTCCTGACATGTACCTAAATTTCGTCGCCATTATGGTGAGCGCAAAACACAGGAAGGTGCCTTTTTATGGAAAATTTAAATACAGCTGAAAATATTAAGTCACAGGATTCATTCAAGTAGAACATACCGGAAACACAGTTTAGGACACCCGTAACCATGCACACTGCCACCTGTTCTTTCCAGATGCTGAAAGCTCCTGTGCACAATGAACTTGCCATGCACAATATGCAGACAATTACGCAGGATACTGCCGAATTTTGCATACCTGTATGTAATTTTCTAAGGTTACAGTAAGTGAATAAACTTATTTAAACATTTGGAATGTTTTCATAAACTCAGCAAGGAATATAAACTTTTCAAGATTCACATCGAGTCATCTTGAATCAGCCTAATGTGATTCATCGATGCAAAATTGAAATAAATTGTTTGTACGTAACCCTTTTCCGTTTGTTTGTGTGGCACATCAACTTTACAACGTAAAACAATATCAACATGCAAATCTGCTGTCCATATAGTTTTCGGGGTTAATTCCCATTCAGATTATATTAAGGAACTCAGAAAACAAGTTAATTCTTTCAAAACAAACCTAGACAATAGGTTTGTATTTTAAACTTAGATCCATTAAATAATATAATAAAATGCGTTATTGTTCAACTGAACATATAATATCTTTTCAATATCATAGCGCCTCTGACGCTATGCACTTACAAATTAATTATTTTGATCTGTTATAAATTACAACTTATAACATGTTTCAACTGTTACATCATATGCAATCCTTGACTTCTTCCTTGACCATAATTTATAAACCACTTTTTTGAGAAACAAGATGGAATGAACAACGAATCAATGCCGTTTGAAAAGTTCTTATTGAATTTAAAAGTTACTTTAAATAATTATAGTTACTTTTTTATATTTTATTGTTTCCTGTAATTGAAGCTGTGGAAAGGATGATAAGGGATATATATCCGCAACTTATAACTAAAATATCAGAACATTTATATCGTACGAATGTGACCTCACTGGCGCAAATGTTATTAAACGCGAGACTTTTAATGCTAGAAAATACAGGATGCAATTTAAACTCACGTATAATTGATATCCCCTTTTCCGTCATATTGGCTTTTTCATAGTCTTTTATGTAATTGTAACAGGCTATCCGAAATGAAGGCATGCTCTTGATTACATCTTTGAAGTACAAACTTGTCCTGAACTGCTCTACTAACGTTAATCAATTAATTAATAAATATTCAAGAGTGAATTATAATAAATTAATTGATGGCTAATTAATTCAATCTAAATGAATAAAGTAAACTGCAGCGGTAATTTGCGATCCTACCTTGTTTCCCCCGTAATGTGAATTTTCAAGGTGCATGTGATATAAGAAGTCGTCCATGAAGGACGTCCGCAAAAATTTGTCGATTTTTTTTATCCCCCTATTTTGCGGAATCCCTATTTTTACATAGAAATATTTCGTACACATTTATTTTAATAAATAAGCAGTTTTATTGTTCCAACGAAAAATCTGATATTTTTTGTTATTGTTTGCCTTGATTTGGATTCATTCCAAAGTTTTTGAATAATAAATGTATTTTTGAGTTATAAATGTAAATACAAGAATATTGAAATAATGGAAATAAAATCACTAAAGAATAAATTTGGAAAATTTAAAAATTACTTAATTTGTTAAAAGTGCGGATTCCGCAAAAGAAATGATTCCCCTCCCCCCCCCCTTTCTGCATTAGTCCGCTTTTGAAGGACTCCACTTGCGGACGTATTTTATGGATGAACTACATATTCTACAGACAGAGCCACCAAAAGGGGCTAAGGGAAGAAGTACCCGGCAATTTTTAGAGTTTGGGTTTTACAACTTTTATTTTGCATTTCTATGACCAAATTAAATTTAATTACTGATCCCTGGTCATTGATAACGTCAGCTTTGGCACTGGTTTTGGACTCAGTACAATTTAGTAATTTAGGCGTCTTTTCATATATTTTTTTTCAACCATAACCATGTTAAACGACGTTAATTAAAATCGTATCACATCGTTTTTAATATCGTAGCATAACTTAAATTTTGATTTTGCCCCCACCCGCCTAACCTCCGGACCCAGAGTCATACCACTTGTTAAAATCATCTTCAGCCGACGTTTACGATAGTACCTCACTAAGCAGAACACTTTGTCGATGGCCACAAACTGGAACCAGAGGTAGATTTAAGGGAAGGCAAAGCTACAAACATTTTTATCCAAACTCGTATGGGACTCGCATCGACTTAAAAAAAACGCCTCTGATGTACATGCCTTACAAATTTATTATTATTATTATTATTGTTGTTGTTGTTGTTGTTGTTGATGATGATGATGATGATGTTGTCGTTGTCGTTGTCATTGTTGCTGTTGTTGTCATCGTCGTTGTTGTTGTTGTTGTAACTTTGATTAACTTTGAGTCAAACTTTTTAATTAAACTTTGAGTATCTGTCAATGAATTGATGACAAGAGAGCAAAGTCAATGTTATTCAAAACGAGAAAGACCGGTGCACACCTGAACACTTTATAAGGAAGCACAATAAGTCAATCAATGACTAAAAAAATAAAATAAAGGAAAGCAGCTACAGAACTTAGTTGGAAACTTTGTGTAGGATGAAGTAGCATGAAGAATTCACAGTGATGCAAAAATACGGACAATTTCCCAACATATGCCGGTAGATTGTTGTACTTGAAAATATAATTCATCCCCCGAAAATAAACGTCTTTTCGAAGAAAATTAATATAACTTTCTTATTTTCTGGGAAGTACGTTAGATGGATGTTTTTCCACTAAAATACTCAATCAGTAAAAGTTATAAAGATCAATCACTACAACTTTTGTCTCATTTTTATATCCAGCTGCCAATTCTCAGACTTTCTATTTTTAACCGATTGCAACATATTAATTTCTTGAAAAAATTATTTCTTGTTGATAATAATTTAGAATTCTGATTTAGCATACCGATATTAAGATTCTTAAACACTTTAAATTAATATTAAATTAAGTTAAGAATGAAGGAATAGATTAATACTAATTTAATATTTTATTCTATTGTCACATGACACGGTCAGCGCCTGATTTAGGCATGGTCGGGATTAGCAATGGGGACTTCCACCAACTAAATAAATCTTATTTTGCTTGCCAGGAGAAGAGGAGGAAACAGGACTAGCACAGAGGTTTGTGGGTCTTCACACTGGATAAATCCGGGACTGGACACAGAGCAAATCATTGGTCACAAAAAGTAAGGTACGAATAAAAATTTGATTCATAAAATGCTCAATTACAATGGTCTAAAATAAATATTTTGAGAAACCACACTTCTGAGAAATTGCATAAACCGCTTTCTGACCTGAAATTCTGTCGCAGATCTGCCAAATGCCCCCACTTCTGCTCCTTAGAAGGACTTGCATAATTCGAACGTTGGATGATGTAAACGGTGCTAAGGTTGAAACATTCTGAGTTGTGTTATCGGATCCTTCACTGGGTAGAATGTCTGAATGATATGAATTTTAAAAAATTTGTTAAAGTTGCCAGAATAATTAATGACTAAGTACTATCGACAATATGTTGAAAAACACATTAAATTTTACCTATTAGAGCTAGGAAATAATTTAAGACGAAATTACTATAGTAATATAAATCTAGATATAATATATATAGTAATATAATATAAATCTAAACTTGCTTTGCTTCATGAGAGCAGACCATGATATTTGGTAGTTGGTAGAGACAAATGTCGGCTTGACCCTGAGCAGCTTGAGGCTGTAAAATCCATTACGTTCGTCCATGATAGAGTCATTTCTCAAGAGATTCGGCAGAGTTTCCAAATCATGAAAGTCTGTTATTTCCCAGTGGTCAGTTGTTATGACAACCAGAGTGAGAGTGTAGGACAACAAGGTACTTAAAAGAACCGATGCAATTGGTCTTCGAATGCGTTTAGATTTTAATGCATCTCTAATCCTCCTTATCACCTCCATGAGTAATTTGGCATGAGTGAGTTGTTGCCACGACAACCAGTTGATGATGTTATACTGTTATCGCCCGAATATTGGCAAAGTTTGCTGTTAACCGCTCATCTTTATATGAGGCCGATCGCGATGAAGCCCGACAATTATTCCATTCCAACCTTCTCGACAGGCAAGTCATAATTTTATTTTGTTAAATCCGATTCAAAATTACAGAAAAATGAAGTTTTATATTTCGATAAACTCAAAACCCTCAGCAATTTGTCGAAAGTTGATTATGGATGTGTAATTTCGTTGCCATAGCATTGAACAGGTGTGCATTTCTGTGTCACCTGTACCGGAAATTATTCTCGATGCACGGAGCATAATCTTTTACTGACTGGAATAATTAATTTCTTTGATTTTGGAGTTTATATTGCCAGTGATATTTATAGATTATTTGAGGAAAGTCTCTCCTCTTTTAAATTAATTATTAAATACTTTTAACAATTTAATAATAATTTTTTATGGTTCTCTTTAAAGTTTTCCACTAAAGAAAAATGACATGTTATTGGAAATTGACTTCAACCCAATCTATTCAAACGTCAATCGCACATGAGAATCTTAAAAGCAACTTAGGAAAGAAAATCTTTCCAAGCGTGTTTCACAAAAAAAGGAAAAGGCACCCAAGATGTTTTTAGTAATTGGTTCAACCTCTGACGTATGGCCGCTGTACCTAGGAGCCAGAAATTTATATATATTAAAACAAATCAGGAAATGTAAATAAGGACAATAAATAAATACATATAAATAAAACTATTGTTTATTTAAATATTATCACCTTGTACTCTAAATTTAAAACACAATTTCCATAGCATAAACGTTTGTTCTACTTCATGATCGGATTTCTTTTTATCGTAAATAGTTTTCATTTGGTGCGGGAATCGGTGATAAAAAATAATATAACGCATTTCAGTTATTCTTACGAGTAAAGGGGTCATCCATAAAAGACTGACTAATGCGGGAAGTGGGAGGGTTAAGTAAATTTTAAATGGTGAAAATTTGAATTTTCTAATAATTTTATTTGTAAAAACTTTGAAACGAGTTCAAAAAAGGTGTACCTCAAATTAAGACAAACATGTTTGTCACAATCTACTGAATCAATCACCAACAGCCCAGAAAATTTATTATTGGTTACAAATTTTTCAGATCGACCACCGGATTTTTTATTAGAACAATTTGTACACCAAAAGCTGACTTTTGCGGACAGGGAGAGGGAAGGTAAAAACATCGGCAAATTTGTGAGGGCGTTGTTGTGGGTGACCCCTTATAACATTAGTCTTCGATATAACGAAGAAAGCTGGTAACCTCCCTTTCCCAAATAAGGACCACATTTAAGATATAAAATGTCAAAAATCTTATTAAATGGCGGATGGTACCATTTTTAAACACGTGTGGTGCTGCATATAAGACAGATTATTTTTCACCTTACAGAAAACCTTGCAAAATCAGACTTATCGGAAAAAGTAAACCAAAACAAATAAATTCATTTTATTGAAACAATTATTTAAAGTTAAACAACCATGAATTTTGTATCAACAATATATTTCTTATTAAAATCAAAAATATGCCAGGTCATTCTTAAAATTGTTCTGATTGAATTTCTCCCTAGGCTCATCTATTTTACAGCTTATTAAATCTCGTCCTAAAATATTTCAAAACCACAACATTTTGTGATTAGTTGTTTTATAATTACATAATTATTCCAATGCTCAGGCAATAGCGGTTGGTGTATTTTCATGTTGCTTGCGCATTTCGGAAGACTCTACCCGATTGTTAACTTTTTGAAAACATTGATTGCTGACATTTCTAAAACATCGAAGTTCAAACACAAGGTGTATGTCCCAAATATCGTCGCCACTGACTAAAAGCCAAAAATACAAACGAAAGACAGAATGAAGTTAGAAAAGGTAACTTTTTCATTCATACTTTACAAATAAAAATTTTGATTTCACCTTTGACAATAAAACTGAGTAAGAAATGGTCGAAGGTACTGGTTGTGAGGCTGTTCGTATACAAAATCGTAAATGCAAGAATGGTGTACAAATGAGTAGCACATACTTTTACTTTTTGGCTTAAATGTGAAATGTAAAAAAATAATTATCATACTGGTTATTGTTTTCATACATAATATTGATAGAAAATCTAACATGTATGACAGTAAGTTTATAATTGTAACTAATTGACAGGCCCGCTCTTTATTGTTTACATCTAGCCGCTCGGCTGTTTTGGATTTTCTGTCGGATTTGTGTTTTTATAGGGAATGGAAATTTCTAATCCTTTAGTGACTTCCGAAACTGTTTTGATGCAAGTTATTCAGTCCGATGCAACTAATAACGCTGCGCAGTTTGATGAGACAGACAAAATTAAACCAAATGTTGATCATGTTTTAAGCACACAACCCACTAATTTTACTCGATTGGTTAGTTATATTAATACTCATAATAAAGGTTATCTTTATTCCTAGAGAAATGAACCAATGCTTATAAGTTCACAGTCAAAGAGTTTAAAAGTTGTTACTACCTCTTATTAATTTAATATGAATCACTTGAAATCAAGTGATCATAATCCTAAAAGGATCATAAATAATACATCAATGCATTTTTAAATTAGACATAATATGCAAATGACTTATTCAATCAATTTAATAGATTTATTTATGTTGCATAAGGTTTCATCTGAAGAAGCTTTGGAAAGATATAGCAAGCAAATTATGACATTTGACAATGAGCAACAAACAAATCAAGGAACAGGGAATGTGAATGAAACATTGGCAAGGTATAAACTACTTGAACAAGCTCTCTTAGGGTTTTGATTTAATTAATGTTGTTTGAGCAATGAATGAATGCTTTAGTTGCACTTAAATTCACTTTCCCTAGCTTTAACATGAACATTGACAGTTTTAGTAGTAACTGTTGACATGGCTCAAAAGACTTTGATGCAGCTCTGTTAAGGTCTAAAATCCTAGATTCCTTTCAAGGGCTTCTTTCACTCCAACATGCCTAATTGAAGTGGTTCATATTAAGATAAGATTTGAAAGCAAGCGTAATAAATAAATTATAAAATTAAAAGTTTAACCTTCATGTATTATCCAACAGAAACTTAATTTTAGATATGTTGGGCACATTCAAAACACATTGTGGAAAACTTTCAGTCTTTGTGCTCTAAGTCACTGCCAGACCTGCTAAAGGAGTCTCTGTATGCTTTTCAGCCATTTCAATTAACTTTTTCTCCTGTGGATTCCAGACTTGCATTCTGTGTTCTGGCTGAGGTCTGCCAAGTGATTTGTATGACACAAGAAAATATTTTCTCCCAATTATTTTTCCCAACATTTGGTTTTCCAAGTTTACTGTATCAAATGTCCTTTCATTATTTAAAGTCTGGATTTTTTTTCTAAGGGGGGACAAACCCTCACACAACTTGAGAAGACAATCTTTTTTTGATTCTAGCCAAAATTCAGGGTGGGGAGGAACCCTTCTAAAATATGAGATGACCTTTTTATGCATCTAGTCTAAAATCAGGGGCTCTGCTTCTTCCCTCCCCCCCCCCCAAATTGCATCCCTTGTAACAAGAATAGATGTGCTGATAGATTGTTGAATATGAAAATATGACATAACAAAAAAATATGCCCCAACATGACATTTGAAGCAAAAATGAATATAAGACATTGTCTTATTTTCTTGGAAAGATGGTGAATGAATTAATGATCACAAGGATTTAATTATTTTTGACAACTTGCCTTAGTAATAACCAAAATGTTTCTCTCAGAAATGATGATGGGCCCTCTTATGGAAATATGCTTCAGTCTGATTCATCCTCATGGCAAGAAGTTGCTGAACGCAATGATTCTATGGAACCAGGAGAATGCATAAACAAACCAGATTGCTCAGAAAGTCATCCAAACATTTTAAACTTGGAACATATAGAGGGTCAGGTTCTACTTGGTGTTGGAATGCCTGAGTGGGGAGAAGTGCTTCAAAAGGATGATGAAGGGAGGCTCTTGGATATGAGCTTCATGAGTTGTGATGCAGAGAAAAGGATGTTAAGGGCAACAATCATTGAAAGATCAAAAGAAATCAATAGGCTTCAGAAAGAATTGAGCACTGTTTTTCAAATCATTCATCAACTTAAGCAGGAAAATGAATACTTAACCCAACAACAACATTTTGTTCAGCTACAACAAACTTCTCAGCAGTCCAATGTACAACAGAATACTGCCGATCTCCAACAACCAAAGTTTCAGGAAGTTCAACAGAAAGACCTTCACTCTTCGGTAACTTGTAACCAGATGTCTCCAACCAATCAACAACAGGAATTCCTGAATGCAAGAACCACAAAATGCCAACCTCCCCAACAAAATGATCAACTTATGCTTCTTGATCTGCTTAGCCACATGCCTCCTCCTCAAAACTCTGAAATGTAGTGAATGAATGGAACTGTTTGTGTGCTGCTTATTATTTTTTTTTATAATGAAATAAAGCTGAATATCATGTCCAAAATATGTTGCCTCAAATGAACAGGAATTTCTAGAAAGTTGACGTACAGCATCTGTAGCCAGGGCCACATAAAATATTATTTTAGTGAAGTGCACAGAAAAATTAAGGCTCCACCCGAAACCAAATTAAGCTCCGCCCAATTAAAACAAGAATATATAAATATAACAAATGGTAGTTAAAAAAATATGTGTAACCTAACCCTCGGTTTTACCCCATTCAAGCCCTGAAGGGTCCATTTTGCTCTTGCGGGAAGCCATTTAAAGTTAAGCCGCTGCAAGGAGTTTGTGATATTTAGATGCAGTGAACCCACTTATCTCGACCCCGGTTAACTCGCCAACCCTGTTAAGTCGACGTTTTTAAAGTGGAACTATCAAAATCCCTTTGTCGTAGCACTTTCTCATCGTTTTGTCTCAAGGGTAACACGCTGTAGCTATTCTGTTTATTTTTCGTTAAATGTCTGTAGATATTAAGAAAAAACCGGACAATCAATCAATAGAGAAATTATGAAATCATACTGCATCTGGAACAAATACTTAAGGAATAAATCCGAAAGACTTTTGCCGTCAGCGTGGAATTTCAGTAAACACAATTTAAGAATGGATTAAGAAGTTCTACGTGATAAAGCAAATGTACGAGAACTCTGTCTTTGATCCAGCAAGAAAAAAACTTAGGGTGGCTGAGCACAAGGCTGTCGACGATGCCATGCTTCAATGGTTCACAATTTTGCGAGAAACAAACCTTCCCGTTAATGGGGATTTTGTGATTGAACTTTGTGTTTGCAAGAAAAAATAATTATAAAGGAATCGACGGTGGTTCTCATTGCGAATCTGATGTTAGTTGGTTTTCACGTGACTTTTGTTGTTAGCAAACATGTACATATTGCTTTATTAATTACCAAATATCAATGGTAAAAAACAAAAACACGTGCATGTACATTTTCATTTGTTAACGAACATTATGTACATACAGAAATTACAAGCACAGGCTAATACGCAGCCGCCAATTGATTTTCGTTTATCTCAATCATCGGTTAACTCGACGTTTTTGGCAAACCCCTAGGTCGGCGACATAGCCAGGTTCGACTGTATTTAATGTAATATTCTCTAAAGAGAGTAAAGGGCAACGTCACATCGAAGTTACCACTAAGCTTGCTGTAAACGAAGAACATTCGTAAAAACGAGTCTTACTTCGAATTATTATTTAGTCTGTTTGTCCAATCTATGCTTGGTTCAACGTTGCGTTAACACTTCTGCTTACGCTTCATTATCGTTAGTAAATAAATGCTATGCTAGCTGCGATAGTTTATCTATTTTACTGTAAATTAGCTCTTTCAAAAGTAAATGTTCATTACGAACCATCTTCTGGCTATAATTCATCTTCAGAAGTAATTACAGTTTTTATACGCAAATTTTTAGATGTATTACAAAAACTCAATTTAAAGTTTGAATTGCATTGGCATTAAAAGACATTAAAGATCAATGCCTATATATATATATATATAGCAATATAACTATATAACAAAATTAACTTGGTGGCCCATATCGTTTGCATGTCATTTGATGTTTTTGGCATCATCTTATCTCATAGGATGTTGGAAACATCAATATTCTCGGCGGTCGCCAACCTGCGATCTGCGATAAATATTTATTTATTCCAAAAATTTTCGTTTTTTGTTAAACGATTGGAGAAGCATTAATTAAGAGTTGACTATGAGGAAGTTTGGGGGAAATATTTAATGATGCCAAGAAACTGAAAGTAATCCCTCTGTCCTTGCAAGGACAACTAGCAGACGTGTTCATACTACGAAGTAAAATGGATGCATTTCAAAAGAAAATAATGCTGTGGAAAACGAGGTTGTCTGAATATTCACAAATGCTCTTTAACCTTGATGAGAAACTGAAGGATGTCAGCCCTTAAAAAATAATAAGCCATGCTCGACAGCAGTCTCTCACATATGTTTTTGGTTGTTGGGAGGATGACCCTGAACTTGGCAACATGTGAATAATTGATTTTTCTGCAAAAATCAAGAAAAATAAATTGAATATGAAAGAAAAGAAAATCTATCGACCTATCGTCTCAAACGTCATCCTCATCGTGATCATATTTTCGTAAAAAAATGAATAACCATCCAATAGTAATGAGTGAAAATCTCATCAGGATTTTGTTTCCGACAACCTGTACTTGCGAAAACACATTCTCAACTGTTTCTGTAATAAAAAAAACAAAAAACTAGTTGCCAGTTTGAAATTTCAAAGCAGCAACAAATATCACATTAATTAACACGTCATAATTAAAGTATATTAAATATTCTGTAATAAAAATGTTATTATATATATCGAAGCGAGCGAGTGGGAAGGGTCAAATGTCGCGGATTGCTACTAATTTGGTTTATTCTAGTGTTTTTCTTAGAAAAAACTCGATAAAATTAGTATCATTAGACTCGTCGTCGTCTTCCGCTTCTGCCGGTGCTTAAATTTTTCGATATCAGTGGATTATTTTTGCGTGGCTTTCGTTTGTTCCATTGTTTAGTTTTCGCGACTCGACACTCCCCTGTAAAATGTCGCGCAAGAATGCAAAGTGCGAGGAGTTCGATGAGGCTACGGTTGATAATTTGGCTGACAAAATCAAAGCAAAGATTGTGAAATCTATAAGGGAGATGATCAGAGAGGAGATGCCTGGTCTGGTTAAATCTGCGGTCAAGGAGGAGATGAAAACATTGATTGGTAAAGTGAGCGAGCTCAGCGAGGAAAACATTCGCCTCAAGGCGAGGATAGACGCAGTCGAAACACAGTTGAGAGCCAACAATCTGGTAATCTATGGATTGCCTGATGCGTCTTTGGCTGAAGTGGTCGCTACATCCTCCGGTGACGGGACGAGTCGGGAGCGGGGAATGAATCGAAGAGATACAGTTCAGGCAATTATCAATTGCTGCAACTCAAAACTTGGCGCAAATATCTCAGAGGGCGACATACACTCTGGCTACAGGATTCCCAGCAAAAGTGGCCCTCGCCCAATAGTTGTCACCTTCGCTTCAAAGATGGTCAGAGACAGAGTCTATGCTCTGAGAAAAGCCCTGCACAAGGATAGAACATCAAAGATCTACATCAACGAACACTTAACCAAGCCAAACTCAGAAATCTTTGCTAGAGCCAGGAAACTTGTAAAGGACAAAAAACTTTTATCAGCATGGACATGGAATGGTCACGTCTACTTGAAGAGAGGTGAAAACTCAGGACCAACTCGAGTTCAAAACCTCCTTGACCTGGAAAAATACTAACTTCTTTTTGTTTTGATGTTGGTGTTTTGCTTTTCTTTTCCTCTCATCGTGGAGTCTCTGTTTATTGAAGAAGATAAACTTTCAGTTATATTTGTCTCCGCTATTGATCCC
Organism: Whitmania pigra; assembly: GCA_021613335.1. NCBI lineage: Eukaryota > Metazoa > Annelida > Clitellata > Hirudinida > Haemopidae > Whitmania > Whitmania pigra. Next base: position 773,454 of record JAJTWR010000159.1, read on the forward strand.
GTGAACTTAGACCACGTTTCAACAGTTTTGGCTGATGTGAATACGATTTATGTTACATCTGTTGTGGGGAGGGACCACAAGTTCGAGAAAAGTTTGAGAAATGGCGGACTTTGATTTTTCTTCATCTGACCCGGATGCCTACCTGCCGGAATTCTACGAGGTTGCAAATTATGTTACAACTAAAAATATGGCCAAAATTTGTAACTCAGATCTTTCCCTAATGCACATTAACTGCAGAAGCATCTCAAATAAACTCCAGGAAGTAGAATTGCTGTTATCTTCTTATCATGCAGAAATCCTCGGCGTCAGTGAAACTTGGCTGAAAAATGGTGATCCTATTCCTGCTATTGATGGTTACAAATTTGTTTTGAAAAACAGGGACCGTGGCCTAGGAGGAGGCGTTGGTTTTTTCATCCAAGACAATATTAAATTCAATCTCATTGACACGACCAACTGGAAATTTGAAGGTTTTGAATATCAACTAATCTCAATCAGCCAACGTAGAAGGGAAAACATTGTAGTCGCAATTATTTATCGCCCACCTGGAAACAGCTTAAAATCTTTTAACAAAGAGTTTTCAGAATTCTTGTCTTATACGATTAAAGACAACAAAAAGACCATAATAATGGGCGACTTCAACATTAACCTATTAGCAATTGAAAGCAGTCAACCCACTAATGAATTTTTAAACATCCTCCACTCCTTTTTCATGATGCCTGTGTTCCTCAAACCCACAAGAATTGGACCCTCATCTGCCACTCTTATAGACAATATTTTCACAAATATCTCTCTCAGCAAATGCATCTCCAAGATAATTATTGATGATATTTCGGATCACTTCCCTCTCCACATCAACATCAAACTACATGAGACTATTAAAATAGTGGAGCCCCCAAAGCTGCACAGAAAACAAGATAAACAAACAAAACTGAAATTTAAAGAATGCTTGACTGAGGTGGACTGGTCTGATGTGACCAGAGAATGTGAATCCCAAAATATATCTCATGCCTACAAACTTTTTCTATCGAAATATCAAAGTCTATACAATCATTGTTTTCCCTTGACAACTGTCGGTTCTCAATCCAGAATTAAAAAACAGGAATGGATGACCCCCGCCCTCCTAAAATCTTGCAAAGTAAAAAGCAAACTGTACAAGACATATCTAAAGAATCCAACTCCAGAAAACAAGATCAAATTCACAAAGTACAGAAACAGATTCAAAACTATCAAGCAAGCTATAATTCGCCAACATTTCTCATCAAAATTCCTGAGACAACAGGGAAATCCAAAAGGTACTTGGAACATCATAAAAGGTATTTTGTCTAGAGGGAGCAAATCAGTTGAAGCTCCCGACATATTCTATTCAGACGACGGATGCGAACTAAACTCCTCCAACTGAAATAGCTGAACAATTCAACAAACATTTTTCCGATCTTGGTCCAAACTTGGCAAAGAAAATCATCCCTCCATCCAAATCCTTCCATGAATTCCTTACGAGATCTCCCACTCCCACAATGTCTTTTTTCCCTGTTTCGCCAGATGAGATCATCCAAATAGTTAAAGAATTGAAGACCTCCCATAGCTGTGGTCTTGATGGTATTGATCCTTGTATTGCTGGCGAATTCATCCCATTGATCTCTAATATTCTCAGCTCTCTGATCAATTGTTCACTGTCGACGGGATATGTACCAGATGACTTAAAATTGGCCAAAGTGATTCCATTGCATAAATCCGGTGATCTGAACAGGATCTGCAATTACAGACCTATCTCAATTCTGCCATATTTTTCAAAAATTTTCGAAAAGGCCGTATATCGTCGAGTTGAATCCTTCTTATCAAGGTTTAGTCTGCTCAATAACAAACAATTCGGATTTCGAAAAAATCACTCAACATATATGCCTCTACTTTTACTTTATTCGAAAATTGCCGACGCTCTGGACCGTGGTGAGTTCACCATCGGTGTGTTTCTAGATCTATCAAAGGCATTTGATACCGTAAATCATGAGATACTTTTGTCGAAACTTTATCATTACGGTTTGCGTGGTTGTGTTTTGAAGTGGTTCACCAGTTATTTGTCGGGTCGTAAACAATTGACAGAATTTAATGGGTTTGAATCTTCGTTTAGTGACGTAGCTTGTGGCGTTCCTCAAGGGTCTATTCTTGGCCCCTTGCTATTCATAATTTATATTAACGATTTACATAACTCATCATCTTTACTTACATTTTTATTATTCGCAGACGATACAAATGTATTTGCTTCTGGCAAAAATCTCAATGACTTAATTATCAGCATCAATAGGGAGTTAACAAATGTTGACACTTGGTTTCGCGCCAATAAGTTATCTTTAAATGTCGACAAGACAAATTTTATGCTGTTTTGCTCAAAAAATAAGGACAGAACCCATAGTATTCAACCTTGCATCAACAACTTACAGATTAAACATGTCACCTCTACCAAATTCCTCGGCATTATTATCGATGATAGATTAAACTGGTTTTTGCATATCAATTACGTTGCCTCCAAAATTTCAAAAAACATTGGCATCATGTCAAGGGTCTCTTCATTTGTTGATAAAAAAATTCTCATTATGCTTTATTATTCTTTAATATATTCTTATCTCATCTATTGTAATATCGCCTGGGCCTCTACCTATCCCTCTAAACTTATCCACTTACTTACACTCCAAAAAAGAATAATTCGTACTATATTTCGTCTCCATCCACGTGCCCATACAAAGGACTTTTTTATTTCAAATGGACTTCTAAATATATATCAGATCAATAAATTCCAAACTTGCCTCTTCATATACAATTATGAACATAACTTGCTGCCTCCATCCTTTAATAATATTGAAATAACCCGGGGGTCCGCAAATAAGTAAGTTAACTAATAACTTTATTAGAGCAGGTATTCAGTTAACGGAACTGAATAATAGAAGTTAAGCGTTTAAGGAATTGAGGTACTTAAGGATGCAAATGGTTATTTGGGCTTCTAAGTTGTCTTGATTCTCGTTGTTTGTCAGGTGATTATCGAGAATGCTTTTCTGTAGCAAAAATAGATCCCACGTGCCCGGAAAAGATGCCAAATATAATTAAGTACAAATTTAATTATATTAGCAATATAAACTTAATTAATTTCCAAAAATCTAAGTTTACAACATTACACCCTCCTTAAATCTGTTCGTCCCGAACAGACTGCTGCTCCCCGTGGTACTTCGCCAGTCGGCGAATGTGTGCCAGCTTCATTTTTACTCTCGGGACACAATCTCTAACACGGTGCCCATGTACCATCATTGTTTCAATGCGAGCCCGTCCTCCTCTGGTATCTCTACTAAAACGCTTACTGAAAAAGATCAGCAAAACAGCCAACAGCACTAAATGCTCGCCTCGAATCTCCGACGACCTCCGAAGGTCAGAAAACCCGCCCTGGCTGAGAACTCCACAAATGAACTCCTCAGACATTGATCCAACCTTATCAACCACATACTCACGACCGCCGAGTACCTCACCGCCAACATCTCCACCCTCAGTTACAATGACATCCGCAGCTCCAACCTCCACGACATCTACAGCTGAATCAAATTCGGAAACCTCCAACTCAAATCGATCGCCACTGTTTTCTAGGTCCAGTCCCTCCACTGATTCCTCAACGCGAGGAGGCTCCACTCTGGCCTCTACCAAAGTCCCTCCTTCAATTATTTTCTCGGTTTTCTCCACAACCGACACCAACGAGGCAATCGTGCACGGAACTGGCTCATTGGGCACTGGCGCGACATCTTTGGGGTTTGCAAAACTCTCCCTCAGCTCACCGTTGTCCTCATTCTCAACATTTATTGGGAGCTCCACTATTGGACTGTCCCCGTCAACCACCAAACTAGCCTCACTCACCTCAGCAAAGGTCTCCTCAGCACCGTTCTCCTCACCCAGCTCTTCCCTCAGCTCCTTTCCCGATTCCTCACTCCATGGAAAAAACACTTCGCTTCCCAAAGTTCTTCCATCTACAATTTCCTCGGTCTCCTTCTCAACCGAAACCAGTGTGGCAATCGGGTACACTGCTGAGGCCTCAGCTGGCATGATGTTTATGGTGCTTGATGGAGTCTCCTCCGGTTGGTAGCTAGTAGAGGCCTTGTTGGAGAAAACCTCAGTTACTTTTTCCATCTTTTCTTCAAAGCTTTGCATCATTTTATTTATATTTCCCATCGCCCATTTCAGACCCGGATCAACAAACATATAAGCTTCTGGATCCTCACCCTGGTCTACTATCCACGACAGCAGGCGATCCTGCAATTCTTCCCTGGAGCCTTTCGAATCCATTTGCCTCAACTTAAGCTCACGTCTCATTCCAGCAAAAGTTAAATCTTCTAAGACCTTGCTCATGACTTACCTTTTGGGATCCCACTCCTGACACCAATGAAATAACCCGGGGGTCCGCAAATAAGTAAGTTAACTAATAAGTTTATTAGAGCAGGTATTCAGTTAACGGAACTGAATAATAGAAGTTAAGCGTTTAAGGAATTGAGGTACTTAAGGATGCAAATGGTTATTTGGGCTTCTAAGTTGTCTTGATTCTCGTTGTTTGTCAGGTGATTATCGAGAATGCTTTTCTGTAGCAAAAATAGATCCCACGTGCCCGGAAAAGATGCCAAATATAATTAAGTACAAATTTAATTATATTAGCAATATAAACTTAATTAATTTCCAAAAATCTAAGTTTACAACAATATGTTTTTCAAATCATCAGATGTCCACTCTTACAATCTTAGATCATCCAATCAATTGAGATCTGAATTTTCCCGTACCACCTTCAAAAAATTCTCCATATGTTGCAAAGGTCCACTCTTGTTCTCCTCTCTGCCGTCGTCCCTTGTTTCTCTAAACAGTTCCTCACTATTTAAATCCCATCTTAAAAAACACATTCTATCCACCTGTTGAACCTGTTATCCACATTTCCACCTTATCATTCATTTTATTATCCTGGTTTTTTCCTCGTTGATTACATCGCTTATTCATTATTCCGATTATTCATCGTCTCTCAGTTGTTGCCATTAATTTTCACCTGTCGTTACCATTAGAAATTTATATATATGCAAAGACCCTTTCAAACGCCCCTTTAAATTTGTCAAATTGAAACAACCTATCCCCTAGACGGGAATTAATTCCCTTGGGATAGTTCATTAATGAATTTGTGAATCTTTTTTTGGTGTGATTTTTTTTTGGCTATTTGAATATAGTTTTTTGAAAATAAACGAATTCAAACCTGAATTACTTTTATATTTACAATTATTTTGCAGCTGTTTGAAACTATTTTTTTTAAATGACTGATCTGCAGGATTCAAAATTAAGTCTTTAGTAGTCCATGAGGTCTGAAATAAAAGGTTGGCGGAGGCTGTTCTAGGATATCAAGTCCAAATCATTTTAGTTATGCGACGGACTTTAATAAAATAAATAAATAAATAAGAACATACATGCATTGATTAAACTTATCCGATAAGGAATTGTTACTCATTTTTGTAGATCGAGTTAATTGATTCTAAAGAATTTTACAAGGAAGTTGAGGAAAGTGTTAGTCATTTGTTCTGCCATTATTTTTTTTTTAAATATATGAGTGCAATGGGGAAAGCTTGTCCGGTATTTTTTGCCGCCAGGTTTTTAATAACCCTTTTTTCATTTTTCACTGCCATATTTGGATAACATTGGGGTTCGTGGCCGCTCTACCTAAGAGCCAAAACTTTTTGACAGTGACCCCAGCTACTTTATAGTATTAACTGGGGTGGATAAAATGTGGGGTAGAGATTTTAAAAATCTAATAAATAAATTAATTTTGTTAATTTAATTGTATCAATTTGGTCGAAAATGCTAGTAAGCTTTGACCTCATCACACTAAATCCGTTATTGTTGGAAATTTGTGACCCCCGTCAAAGTTTTCTAGATCCGCTCCTAAGAATTAAAGAGTATGAAGATAAATATATAAATTATTTATTTATCAAAGGTTCAATTTCTCGAAAATGCCAATCACATTCAAGGACGAAATGTTCTCAACAAAGGCATTTATTATGTGGTTGTCATCTTATTCTCCCTAGCGTGTGTGATTATTCAAGTACTGATTTTTCTATACCCAGAACACAGATCAACAATCGCAAAGGCGGTTGTTCTATTTTCTGTGATTTTATTTATTTCAATTATTGTTATTAATGTGTTACGAAATTAATTAGTAAGTGTTTGCTGCTTGCATTCTAATTTGACTTTTGCACAAAGAAACGTCGTATTTTTCTTTCTTGTTTCGAACAGTAAAGTTAACACTTCAGTGTTGAAATCGTTGACTGAAGAATTCATTTATTTGGCGGACGACGAGGCAAAATCATATCTTATTAATAATGCCGTGATTTAAAAAATAAAGTCATTAGCCGCAACATTGCAAATACATTACAAAAACAGGTAGTAGTGAAAGTATTTATGAACATAGAGTGCGCCAAATATTTTGTAAATAAATCATGCAATATTGATTTCTATAACAGTTTCTTTACTTCTTTGCCGCTGTTCGAAGTTAGATACGGACAGAATTGCCATTAAGTCAGAGCTTCAACGAAGCAATAATAACGTTTGAATATTATTATTGATACTAAGGAAATAAAGGTATTTCAAAATTTGCCGGGAGAGGGCTCCCCGGTCTATTCCTATTGATATAGCTTTAAATTTTGTGGTATTTGTATTTTGATTAAAAGTATTTTCAAAATACGTATTTTCTATTTTAGTAATTTAAATATTTTATATATTATCTATGATAAGTCTGTAGGAAATGCTCAGTGCCGATATCTTCTGACTCCTCATGTCAATCTAAAAACATTTACGAAATTTCCTTTTTTAGTTTATTATTGACAGTTTAGTGATAGGTAGAGGTAAACCTTTGACCGAAATGAGAAGGGGAAGATTGAGGCATTCAGGATTTTTTCAAAATCGAGGATTGCTAAAGAGCTCAACAGGTCCATACATGTTATTTCGAATTACATGACAAAAGGTGTTTTGATATAACAAAAAATAAAGGAAGCATAATTTTATATTACATAACTTTTTATGAAGAAAAATAAATTTTTATTGTTATTATTGACTTTTGACTAGTGGCGTACCAACAGTTCTTGCCGCCCCGCCCCTCTTGATTAATAATCCGTTAACCTTAATTTTCGAAAAGTTCTCATATATTTATTCTCATAGAACTGCAATCAAATAGGAATTTATAAACAAAATTTCCTCGCTTTTCTTTCCGCAAAGCTTTTTTTAGTTTCAAAATTTAGTCCTTAGGCAAGTTCCTTCTCCGACGGCCAAGTCTGTAAGCCTTGTCTGGCTCACCGATGATCGAAGGTAGTGTTTTATTAACTTAAGTTTGGATAAAGAGCGCTCATCTGGCAGCACTAAGTTAGTCTAAATTGGTGGAAGGCCCCTTTTGGCTGGTGACCCTGGACCCCATCCCTTAATCCGGCAATGTTTCTGCTATATAATTTTCTATAATTTTAAATGGGAGGGGGTCGCAAGTTTGCAGTTCTGCTGCATATGACTCCGCAATAAGAACCAGAAAATATAGCTAGTGATTTAATTTATTTAAATTTGTTTAACATCGTCTGAAGCTGTTTAAAATTTAAATTTTAAATATAAGGGCAGTGAATGTCGTTACACAGATGCTACAATTCAAGTTAAAAGAAAGCCTATCCAGAAAATATCGTGAGTTAACATTTTTAATATGATTGATAATTTTAAACAATTCTGATACAATTAACTTACCTGAATTTCCTTCCACTTTGGTACATTTATATATTTACACAATTCAATCGTATAACTATATTTTAAATACATAAATAGTGTACAAATTTAATTTAAATTTAGTCATATATAGACTTTTAAACATGCCATAAGATTCTCTACTATTTGCTGCGAGGCTGCTTCGGTGTTTTCTCGTGAATATTCTGTTGCTGGGGTTGTTTACCTATTTGTCGAGCGTCAGTTTTCGAAAGAATTGTCACCTTCTTTTGAAATTGTGGTTAGTGTGAACGTTTTGTCTGTTACTAGCTCATAACTTTCCCAAGCGTTATAAACTACATAATCCTTTGTTCTGAGAAACAATTCATATTTAAAAGTACCATTTGCTCTTCAGTCTGTGCGTAGTTACTGGCATAAAGGACAGTAAAAATTACTTTTTGACTGCAAACAAAAGCTTAGGGATGTGTGTATTTAAAACATGATAACTTCACATAGCAAAGAAATGCTTCTGTGAAATATTTGGAACAATTACTTTTGATTACAGAGAATGGCCACTTTAAAGTTTATTTTTATTTATTTGGTCAAGAAATTATTTTTTTGAAAGACTTTGAGGGATTACAAAATCATAATGCTAATGGATAGTAGAGATTAAACAGTAAATTAAAAGTAGCACGAAACACTCTGCAATTTTGGAACTATTGCTATTATATTGTATTTGTTCTTTAAAATTGTATGCTGAAAGGTTGTAACTTTTTGCTTTTTTTCTTATTTTACAATTCTTATTACTAGTTGAGTAGCGTTTAGTATCTGAATATTGGTTAGTATTTATGTAGAAGACAACATTTACATCAATTTTGTCTTTGTTTTTGTCTCAAGTTTTGTTGTTTTTCTAGATTAATGGATAACAGGAAGGATGAATGTGAATCACCTGTCAATACAGAACCTGTATCAGCAGATGGAGACCAACACAATTTCACAGCAGATCAGACTTCATCTGAGTCTCTGAAACTCCCGAGGCATCAATATACCAGGGTTTACATATTTACTTTCCATGATTTTTTTCAACTGAATTTTGCTTCTCGTTTTGTCAGAAGTCATTCAAGACATTGCTTGATATTATTAAATATAAATCTAATCCAGTGTAAACTAAATCCTTTATCAAAACATTTGCTAATAAATTATTCCGGTTTGCTCTTTAGGACCAACTTTTAGCTTGGAGAGATGTGCGCTGCTCGAGGCTGAAGCCGTCCTCCATGTCAAAAGAATATGAGTCGTTAGTGTCGATCGTTGGAACATTGATGAAAGTAGAAAGTAGTCAAACTAGGAATGAACAAAGTGTTTTTGCCAATGTTGTATTTTCTAACTTTCTCAGGAGTGAGGGAATCTGGGACCCGGAAAAATGGTTCAACAGCACAATTGGAGAATGTTCCACGAGTGGCACGAGCGGATACAACTCTCATTTCACGGCCGGAGAAAAAATGTATTCGAGAGGGAGGAAGCCAGAATGGGATGCCGACGACGGAACAAGAAGAATGGCAAACAAGATCAACGGTCTGCATGTTCAAACCACTATCATTTAGGGATATCTGGACTTGTGAATTTCTTTAGCTCATTAATCTTATTAATGATTAGCACATGTAAATTAAGTATGTAATTTAAATTAAGTAAGGAAATAAAGTATGTAAAAAAAATTAAATTAAGTATTATCATCTTATTATGAATTATAATGTTGAATATTTGTTCTGTGGAATTAAAGCAGTTTATAAAAACAGCAAGGTTTTTCCATCAAAGTATTCCATCATGCATATTGTATAGATTGTTCAGTAACATTTTGGTAGCTTAGGATGCTTCACTGAATTTCACTTTGTCATAATAACTTTTTTAATGTTTTTAACAACCAGATAAAGGGCCTGGTTTTAAGCAGAATGTTGGAGATGCTGATGTTGTCCTCATGCCACAGAGAAATTTTAACAGCGGTTGCTATGTCAGCAACAACGACTCTCAACATCGGAGAGATGGGTGAGATTATTAAGTCATAGTTTTTTTTGAGGTTGTTATAACCATTTCTGTCTCTAAAATTTCCCATTTATCCTGATGTCATTGCTTAGTTCAACGCATAATTTGGGATTTAGCTGTGTTAATTGCTGTGATATTTCATTTTGTGATTGATCCAGTTAATTACAATGTTTCTTGTGAATTTAATGGCTTCTGATGATGCTAAGTTTTGGGTATCTCAATGCTTTATTTGGTTTTGTTACAATGGTGTGAAATTAGATTCACTTGAAAGTATTGAAGTTGGTGATATATCATTGAAAGGAGAGATCAGAGATTCAGTCAGAGAGTTGTTGGCAGTGGGAGGATCCCCGTAGTGGACAGATTCAAAGGACGAACGTCTGAAGATGTCTCAGAAGGATGGAGCGAACGAAGTGGTGCTAATTCTGGTCGTCCCAGAGGAGTGGGTTTCATTGACATTATTTCACAGATTATGCCATTTAATGCACTCTATATGTTTTAAATTTATTTTCAGAAAGGTATTGATAAAAGATATGAATCTGGCAGTTAGTATGAAAGGAATTTATTTAGTTTACTTGATTAAAAATTTGTTTGAGACAGATAAATAAAATTGTCTTGCAAAATTAAATTTTATGCTTAGGTCGGTCTGATTACAAATCAAACACCAGGGACGCAAAGAAACAACCAGAACCACTGTGGTATAGGGAAGGCCCTCTTAGCCAGAGTGACACCATAGAACTGCGTGGTTTTAACGAGAGGTCGGACGAACATCATCCTAGTGAAAGGAACAGAAAATTAAGCCTAAAGTTGAAAGAGGAAAAAGCAGATGAAGAAATTGAAGAGCATGATGTTCAAAAGAAAGTTAAGCAAGGTAAATCAGTTGTTCTTTATTTATTCTTTTGTTAGTAAACAAGCAACCAAGCCTGATTCGATAAAAATTATTTGCGCAGCCGGAAACGATAAAGGTACGAATGCTGCAGAAAGTAACAGCAAAGAGATAAGTGTACCAGGTGAAAATATTAAAGAATCAAGGAATGATTGTGAGGGGTCCAACACAAATGAATTTGATTTTGCCATGTTTGCAAAAGCAGTGAGCAATCCAAGCAACCAGGTGAGTTTAGAATCTTCAATCTTGTTGGTAACAAACAGTGACTTGTACTGTCTGGGTTTTAGTTTCTCATTGTGATTTGTTGGTAAAAAGATTTATTGTTAAATATTACATATGAAGTGAAAATTAGTGAGTTGTTGAGTTATTTATTTCATTAATCAGGATTCTGAGCTGGATTCACGTGAAAGTCGTTTTAGGCAATTTTTCCAAACTCAAGTCAGTCAGGATTCACTTGCGAATGGTTCGGAAGTCATTCTCTATCTTTCATAGTTTTCATAGAAATTAGAAATTGTTGTCATTACTAATATTATTATTAATTATCAATTTAATTTTTGAGATGCATCTGAAAATGTTTGTTGAAAAAGTCTTGATGCCTTAAAATCATTTTCAAAAAAAAGCCTGTTCCTGTAAAGCTTTTGGTGATTGCAGGTGTACCCAATCTGGATAAGAAGGCATCATCACTTCCTCCTCCTCCACCCGTTTATGGTCACTCGATCGAGAAGTTTGTCGATCCTAACGAGGAAAAGAAGAATTTCATGCAAATACTGCAGAAGGCACAAATATCTTATCAGAACCACCAGGTTCCCAATTCGGCCAGGACCCCCTCAGTGGATGGCATCACTTCATTTAACCAAAAGCCTGGTATAAAAATTGTGATGATTTTGTCGACTTATATAAATGGTAATTTTTTTATCTTCAGCCTCATTGAAAGAGTTTGAGTCAGACTTAAAGGCCATGTTGAAAGTTAATCCAGACTCTTCAGGTTTGACTTTAATTGATTGTTTATTTTTGCAAAACTATTTTTTTCTATGTTTTGAAATACCTTTTTCTTTCATAATTTTTGGTTGATCCATATCATGGCTCGAATAACTGCGTCAAAACAATCATGTTTTATTATGCTTGTTCCAGATGGAAAAACCATTAACTGTGCATCTGGGGTTTTCTATGGGCCCATTTACAATGGCAACAAAACAGAGGGGGCCATCCTTCCGTCTTCGGGCTCGAACAGGAATTTATTTCTCGGCCACAAATTGCTTCCCGTTGGATCCAAAGTGACTCGCGTTTCGGACCTGGAGGCCGATTCCGTTCCACCGGAGTCTTTTGTGAGCATTGAAGGAAGCCACTCTGAGAAAAGCTCTGATCCTGATGATATGTCTGCTTACAACAAATTGCTTGGACTTGTATCACAGAAGGTTTGCCTTCCTATCTCTAGAATTCAGACCAATGATTTAATTCAAACATGTAATTAAAATCCCAATAGCATTTATTTAGAATTTTTATTTATTTGTATTTATGAATTTATATATAATGCATGGATTTATATATGGATGGCAAACAGTTTGATAAATCAAAGAATGAAAATTGAATTTCTTTTGTTATAATGATCACAATAACTAGAAGATATAATCTTGACAACCAATGATGTGATGCAAATTAACTTCTTAGGGTCCTCAAAATCATTCCCTGGCAAATCATAACTATCATGAGTCTTACCCTGTGAGTGGCAGTCCTAACTACCCTAATAAGATGCCTGACCCCTACCACCCAGCCATGACCTCAAGTGTCAACTCACTTCTTGCTTCCATGAGCAACGATAAGAGGCACACTCACTCCCCCTCTGTCAGGTCGTCTCCTATTGGTTGGTTGAGATTATTCTGGAATTTATTGCTAAAATGTGGGCTGTTTTAGGTGACGTGATTAATTTATATGAATGTGCTGCTATTTTATTTAAGTTGATATTAATGTTGTTTAACTTAGGAACAGTCTTTATGTATATTTTTGAAATAACTAGATCTTGTAATAGCACAATTTTTTGGCTAAACTATCATTATTTGTCACATTTTTGTATTGAAAAATTTCACACTAAAGTTTGAAATAATTAATAACATAAATTCATTAACAATTGTATCAATGCATCTATTTGTGAAGCCTTTGGAACATGTCCTCCGACCAATCTTGCTACTCCAATGCCTATCCATGCAGGTCATCTTATCAATCAATTTAATGTTAGTGAAAACATTTTGGCTCATTTTTCTATTCTGGGTGTCAAATCTTTAAATTATTCCAATTTTAATTTCTGCTATTTCATTCTTGAACAAAGGGCAATCAATGTGCAAAGGTTCAGTTTAACAATCTTGATCCTACTTTGAAGTTTGGGGCTCAAAACAAGTGAGAGAACAACTTATTTATTTTATATAAATTCCTAGGTTTATTATAGATTAGTATTATTAGTCGTTTTCTCTATTCTCAAGTATTGATCACCCATCAAAAGAACCCGTAATTACTTCGCAAAGTCTAGAAAGGATGCATCCAGCTTTTCTGCCTACTTCTGTCATCAGGCAGATGGCACAAGACAAAGCAGGTATGTAAAATGTTTGCTAATTTTTTTATATTCCTCCCATTGAGTGTGAACTATTTTTTAGAAAAGAAAAGATGTCTTAAATTGGATCCACAAAGTTTCTGTCCAGATGTTTTTTCATCAGGTAATCAGTATTGTTGCTCACTTATATATTGTTCATTTGTGTGTTTAGTCATGCTATGTTTTATTTCAAAATTAAAAGATCTTGCTAGTCAAGAATGATGAGATTTTTAGAGATATATTTGAAATTATGCTAACAATATAATAAATACAAATGTATTTTGTAGTCTGAGGAATGTGTTTACTTTTGCTCTAATGAGCTAATTTGCTGTTACAAGGGTAAAGGTTTTCAAGCATGGCAAACTTTAAAAGATGCAATTTTTTAATTGGCTTCAGGTTCAAAAGTTGTGCCACAAGATGCAATGTGGACCATGTTTCGATCAAATCCTGGTGAGGGAGGTTCGGCCGTCTTCCAGCCTCCGGTATACAACTCCCAGGCTCCTCACAACTTTTCTCCTCACAATCAACTCCAGCCTCCTTGTATGTCAGTTTTCGCTCGTCCACCTCAACAACCGAGCGTTGCATCTTTCCTACAATGCTTGCAACAAGGTAGAGTCATCACCCAACCACAGCAGCCACAGCAACAACAAATGCTTCACCCTCTCCTTCAACACCAGGTCAACAATGCTCTTCCTGCCAAAAGGGCCATTGTCAAAGGTAAGAGTAATTCTCAATTATATAGTAACTTGACAAACTTTTGACTTATATTGCTTGCAGGAGCTAACAATTCATCAATTCAACCAGACCAGCAAAATTTATCTCTTGTGGCCTTGCAACACGGACAAATTTTGGGCAATGCTCAAGGTTTCATGGAAATTGAATTTTTAAATATTTGTTAACCGTTAAAATGATAGTCAACCTTGTTGATGCTAAATTTGTAACTGAAATAATAAATGTCAGGTGAATGAGCCTCATGTATAATAAGATTTTTATGGTGTTCTTTAAACTTTCTGTTTCATTTTGTTATTGTAGTGGATCAGTCTTCACCAGCTGATGTCATTGCAGCTCTTCAACAAGCACTGATTTCGAAGCGTCACAATCCTAACTCAGGGTTTGAGGGATGGCAAAATGGGGCTTCTTCTGTCAATGGCTCTTCAGTTGGACGAACACCCAATCAGGTTGGATTGATTGGTCGATTTTAATTGTTCTAGATGGACTCCAACCTCTGAAAATTTGATGGCTTTTCAGGTAAAACTACAGTGATAAACTCGAGCGGCCAACGTTTTGAGGGTTTTCTGTTCCTCGTTTCAAATGAAAACTTGTTGAAACGCCATTTTGTACAGAAGTTTTCCATTTTGTTCTGTTGTACGTTTGCCTTGTAAATACAACATTTAGAAAGTTTCAAAATTTATTGAGCTAAGAAGTAAGAAAGTGAAATCATTTGTCTACCCTTCCCAGTGGAATTATTATTTTGTGTTAATAATCTTTGGGTCGCTGTGGCAACCACAATCATTTTCATGGAGGCTTACAGTCACTGAGTACTTTGTGGACTAAGTTTTTGATTTTAATTTGTGTCAGTTTGATACATATGGGCATGTGGGAGTAGATTAGCTTGAGATGAAATTAATGTTTTGAGAGCAGACGAGGAATATTGATTGTACATTGAGATGATTTTTGTCAGCTCGAATTTATTAGTAACGATATCTGAAAAAATAATCGGATATGTTCAATATGGATCCAGCTTAAAGAGCGTGTAAAAACGTGTTTAACTGGAACGCACACTATCGAGCACATCTATGGAGGAGGCAGAGGACGTAGATGAACCTTTCTCATGGCAGTCGGTTGTTTGTATATCTCGCTAGAGGAGTTTTGTACCTTATTTTTAAAACAAATTTGACTCGATTAAAAGTAGTTTCCGTGTGGAATGGCCATCTACAAGGACACAAAAGGTGAATTTGAGATAACCCTAAGTAAATGTGTAGTAAATATAAGTGGATAGTATAGAATGGAAATCGGATTGCACACTTAACCACTTGCAGTGGCGTAGGGGGCACATATGTCTCCGTGCGCCAAAAGGAGGCTCACAGTTGAGGCTTTTTATGTTTTATATACAGCTGAATAACAAAATAGTGACTGAACAAGAAGATAATTAAAATCCCAGTTGTTTGATAACTAACTGACTGAAGCTTAAATTATAAATTCTCAGGATAGTAATGCCCAATTTGATGTCTCACCCTTGTATTTTTGTATGAATATGTATGAAACAATAGTAGAATCCTGCGAACGAGTTTACTACATATTTCTGGATGGAGTTAAACCGATGCTTTTATGAATTGATTTTATTCAAAAGCACAAATAAGAACTTAGAAAGTTGCTAAACAAATCAATTAGAGTCAATTATATCAATTGTTTTATTACGATCATAACATAACAATTATTTATAGTGGTTAAGAAGACCTGGATCTGTGTAATAACCATTCTTTTTAGTCCTAATAACCGAATTTACTTAAGTACATTTTAAATTTATCTACTGTGTCCGCATGGATGGTTTCCTTATCTAGTTTATTCCATAAGGAAACGCTCACTCACCACGATCACTTAAATTTCATTTTAAAACTTCACACAAAATACAATAGCATAAAGGACACATTCATGTAAGCTTTAAAATAAACTAGTTATTGAATTGAATCCACAAAATACGAAATGAAGTATTTTAAAGCTTCAAATTGTTTATTAATTAAGTGATGTAAACAGGAACGTCATTTGTTGCTCCTTCCGTGAACCCCGTTTTATCATGTATCATGTTAATCATTTCAGATACTGTTCGAAAACTCATCGCTGAGATTTATTGACATAAAATGACAGCTCGACAACGCTACAACCTTAATATAAACGCAGCGGCGTCACTAAGATTGGTGTCACTCGTTGCAGGAAACTTGTGGAAACTTTCACCATAAGGCATAAGTTGGTAACCCACAAATCTGACAAGATTTTCCATAAAAAATGTCCGCAAAAATTGGCCGAACTTTGATCACCCTCCCCCGTCATATGGCCGCTTTTGATGTACCCCTTCGTCTTTGACGAAAGTGATAACTGCCCCTGTTCTAGCCCCTTTTTAGGGCTTTTTTGTAAAGGCGATTAAAAATCAACCGATAGAGATAAAAATGTGCGGATTGTTTTAAAAAATAGAAGAAGGATCAAACTGCCAAGGACGAGCATTCAAAAAAATTAAAAAATCGGGAACTATTTTTAATTAATGCTTGAAAACTTTGATGATTTTTTTAGGGTAGATCCCTGTGTGCGCTAGTCAAGCCCGTTACATATTTGGATTCTCCTGAAAAATATCTATCAGAATATGTATAACATGTAATTTTAATCCCCAGGGACGGGGTCGAAAAAGCTTCCGATAAAATCAAAACAACTTGGGCGAAATTAGAAGATTTACGAGTAATGGAGTACGAAATGGCGTTTATAAACCAACCGACCCAGTTAAAAATACAGCAACTATTTTAAAATAGCTTTCGACGACCTTGAGCAACTCTCTTGTCTTTGACCCTAACTATTATAGGGGAAATCATTTTAATTCTGTGATTTCAGGACTCTTTGATGAGAACTGGTTATCTAATCTAGTTATTACATTTTCCTTAATATCCTGAAGTCTCTTGACGTTACCTACATACCTGTAATGGTCAGCCACCATGCCATACGAAATGGCAAATTTGAAGTAAGTTATTTTACTTCTAGAGCCATGTGCAGGTATGTAGTCTGTCCACTTCTTATAAACAATGAGACGCATTTCTCATGCCACGTTGTAGACCAGGTCAAAAAGGAAATATATTTAAAGCCGCATTGGAATATAGTTGATGAATAGACAAAATACAACTATGGCAGTAAGAACTTCTTTAAACAAATTGACGGCTACAACTGTGGCATATTCCTGCTGGAGCACATTGCCGCTTTAGGCAGAGGGGATGATCCTCTTAATCCCTTCGATCCCAAAGAACGCAGGCAGAATTTTCAAAATGATCCTGATTTCATCGGCAGCATGGCTGAATGTTGTCTTTACTGCGGAGGACACAGGGAAGCTAAGTGAGTGCAATGTGATATATGCCAGAGATGGATCCATGAGCATTGCATCGTGAAAAATGGAGTTAAATGTACAGCCATTAACTTTGTTTGTTTTTTTGTTTTTTTGCGAATTCTTTAAATCCTTTAAATAACTTTCTTCTCAGTAAGCATGTCTTATCAGACTTGGCTTTCATACATCTTTGCTGTTGCTTGTCTCCATTACTTAGGATTTAGGACGGCGTTTGCGTCCTGAGATTATTCCAGTTTTGCGACACTATAACATTACATGTTACGTTTGAATCTTCGTTGCTGCTTTTCAAATAAATGAACAATAAAATTCTGAGTTTCAAAGTTGTTTTGATTTGATCGGAAGTTTATATATCGGATTTCTACGCCATACCGTGGATAAAAAATACATGTCATACATATTCTGGCAGATATTTTTGGGGGGAATTTTATTATCTAACTATTTTGGATAGCGCACACAGGGATCTATCATAAATTCCGCTTCAAAGGTTTTAGACGTTAACTAATAATAGTTCCCGATTTTTTTTTTTTTTTTTGGGAATACTCGTCCCTGGTTGTTTGATTTTTCGTTTATTTTTTTAAAGCAATCGGCATTGCTGTATCTGCATCGGTTGATTTTTAATCATCTATATTATAGAACCACATCTCAGGGGCTGGGTGCGGGGCAGCTCTAAATCGTTCAAAACGCTGAATAAAAATAGTTCTCGAATTTTAATAAACTCTCAAGAAGTAAACCCTGGCTCTCTAAGTTGTGATCTATATTTTAAAATAGTTGTTTTATTTTTAACTGGGTTGGTTGATTTATAATCGCCTTTTTCGTACTCCATTACCAGCAAGTCTTCTAATTTCGCCCAAGTTGTTTTGATTTTATCGGAAGCTTTTTCGTCCCCATCCCTGCGGATTAAAATTACATGTTATACATATTCTGATAGATATTTTTCAGGAGAATTCAAATATGTATCTGACTATTTCTAGCGCACACAGGGATCTACCCTAAAAAAATCTTCAAAGTTTTCAAGCATTAATTAAAAATAGTTCCCGATTTTTTAATTTTTTTTGAATGCTCGTCCTCTAGCGGTTGATTTTTAATCGACTTTACAAAATACCCCTACAAAGGGGCTAGAATAGGGGCAGTTATCACTTTCGTTCTACTTTGCATACATCCGCATTTTTACATAAAAACATTCCATATAAAATTATTTTGATGAATCAGCAATTTTTTAAGAAATAATCCGATTGCAGCTGTAAAAATGGTAACCGATAGTAAATTTTCTAGGTTGCTAGTGATAGATTTGGTTCTAACCACTATAGATTGCGACAAAAATATTTCCCTTAACTTAAGGCACGTCTTTTCTGAACTAATGTTTTCTGAACATAAATTTTCTGATTAATTCAAAGGTTTTGAAAATTTTTATAAATGTAAATAAAAGAATATTTAAATAATGGAAACAAAATCATTAAAAATGAATTTCCAAAATTTAAAAATTAATTTTTTAAAGTGCGAATTCTGCCAAGGGATATTATCCCCTGTGGGTCTTTTATGGATGACCCCTAAGCAAGGAAAAAAGGTTTTCAGCTTGTCGACGGAGAGTAATCTGTTTTTGTTTTCAAGAAGCTGAGCCGACAAGCAAAAAGGCGTGCATCATGAAATATAAAGATTAAGATTTTTTGTGTCACCCTCTAAAATTAAGTGGTTCGCACACCCCCTATTGACGCCAATGTGTAAACAATCAGGCAACAAAGCATACTCTCGTAACCAATTTTGAGAATGAACCAATTTCAAAAATTGTACATTTGCGTTTTTTATACCATCCTTTTATTTCATCTCAACTTAGCAATTCCAACAAGTAATTAGTGGTACCTGATTACGTAGTTATAATCCTTTACCAATAGTTACAAAACACACGTACAAAATTCAGTTGCTTCGGGGGACAGCTGCGGAAGTAAATGTCCCGCAAAATACGTATGCAGACAAACTAAAAAACTTACATCCTTTCCTGCATTTTTATGCTTTAAATTTAATAAAATGTCATCCCATAAAACGATTCCACAAAGCACAATCAATGCCTGCTGATGTAACGTTAATTAACAATGAACATAGTTCATTAGCAAGTTTCCAAATACTTCTTACTAAAAACGAGAACTTTTAAGATACTAATTTGACTCGTGACATCAACAAGCTCACGTTTTTGTAGAAACAACTAAATATCCTCTACTTTTACCGGATGCATTATCCACCGTATTCATAGCATTAAAGAGTTTTGTAGCATTGACCCAAATTTCAGGATTTTTTGGGAAAACGTCCAATATGAGAAATCTATCTAATTGGTAGTTGTAGCCTCCTAAAGGACTGTGGTGCCCAGAAAATCTGAGCTTTGGATCTAGATACTGTTCGAAAATTCATTTAAATCGTTTGATGAAATTAAAAAAAAATTTAGTGAGTTTATAATAACCTTCCCATTATAGTTAACAATGATACATCCTCCAGAAGTGTGATTGCTCAAAAGATTTATAGCATTTTGTCTGAAATCATTTAGAGTAGTGTTTGAAGCAAAAATGAGTTGGACTTTCAGATTGTATGCTCTTAGTAATAGGGAAACCTCCCCTAAGGCCATTCCATATCTTGAAATGTCAGTTGTATTCAACGATTTCAGAGCTTGTTCTGAGTTTAAAATATCCATTTCATCTAACCATACAGGAGAGCCTTGGCTAAATCCAATGTTTTGATTTGTAAGCCTTTCTTCGATATCATTATTTTTGCTTGGTAATTGGTAAGTGGTTGTAATCAATCCATTTGTTACGTTATCTTCGTCATCTTCTTTTCCATTCTCATTCCTATTGAAAGCATCTAAAAATGATATGTGATTAGTCGTGTTTGAAGTCGTTAAAAAATCGGATAGAGCGCTTTTCAGTTTTCTCAAGTTTGTTGTGCAATTTGTTTGTGATTTTGTATCATTGTTTGCTCTTTCCAGTAAAAATGGAAAAGTCTTTTGACGTGTCTTGTTCCCTCTCATAATTGCCTCTTTGGTGAAATCAGGAATGTAATAGTCACACCCCAAACTAAGGGCTGTCATAACAACACAAATGCTTGCTATACCACAGGTCGTGTTTTGCATCTGTTTACGAAAGGAGGTCAGCAATCTTTCATCCACCACACTTTCATTACTTGATAAAAGATTTAGGCCTTGTTCGGAGAGCAGTAAAATAGCCCCCGTCATGTTCATTAACGATCGTTAAAAACACCGATTAGATGGTTTGTTTTATAATGTTATGCATTACGACTGAGGTCTTCGATTCACTGCAAAGTTCGTTCTGAGGAATGAGCTGTAGTGACTGCATATCCCTACTAAGGATGTTTTGGTCTTTTGTTCTCCGAGTTTTACCGCGTTGATGCTTTTCATTGTCGTCAATCCGTTTATGAGTTATACCGACTGTACGTTCGATTAAAAGTCAAGTGTTAGCCTGGTTCATTACTTCAGAGCCAAATAATTCAAAATGCTACAAATTAATTTTATTCATTTTTGTTACTTTAAAAACAGCCCAAAATAATGTGACGTAAGGCACCAGGAAAGGAAATGGAAAAACGTTAATCTGTTAACGTTTTAAAAATATTTAGTTACATTTATAAAAGTTAATAAATGAGATTTTAAATTGTTGGTAATTACTTTTTGAAAGAAATATCAAAAACCTTGAAAACCAGATAAAATCAAATACGGTCGAACCCGGTTATGTCGCCGGCCTAGAGGTTTGCTAAAAAGCGTCGAGATAAACGAAAATCAAATTGGCAGCTGTGTATTATATAGTTGGAATGGTTGGAAATTATTTAAAGGTGCACCTGCAATGTCTTACTATGAAGAAATTGTGCGGGTACATGCAGAGCATACGTATTTGATCGACTTCAACAGATGTCAACACTTTTTTACGACTAAAAGACCTGAGCACAATATTTGGATTTTGAAAATTTCTAAGACGGATGAAATGGGCACGAACTTTTTACAGAAATTGACGATTACAGAATAGTAATTGCTCCGAAAATGGAATGAAGTCCTGTCAGAAACGGCGTGCGAGTTAGTTCAGAGGGTTGCCTGCGAACGGCGGTGAAAGCAACAGTCGTTACGTGTCGTGTTCGCAGCCCAGCACTGCCAAGGAGCGCCCTCGGGTATGGGGGCTATGCCTGAGTCCCGTCCTAATCCTCTAGCTATGAAATAGACGTTAATAAACAACCAACCAACCTAAGAAGTGCCTTCACATCCTATTCGGAAAAAATCGGTTGAACACTAATGCAGTGCTAGAAATATTGTTACGACATACCCACTTTTTGTGGATTATTTCCTTACAAATTAACATATCTTGCTGAAATTTTCAGCAATTATATAAAACACCATTTGTAAACATCGTGCAAAATTTCCTTTCATGTGGGTTAATGGTTCCCGTAAATTATGCAAATGAGCCATTTTTGGCCTAGAAATATTATTATGACAGTTTCCGTTTCATCAATTTCAAGGGCTTATTGGAAAGATCAAACATTAAATTGTCATTAAGAAGGCTATATAAAGGAGTGTGAAATTCAAAACTTCCTTTTACATTCATTTTATCATGGGGTAGAAAGCAGGTTTGACAGAAGGAGAAAGAAGACAAGTTAAGGCCTTTAAGAAGGCAAACTATTCAATAAGAAAGATTGCAAATGAGTTGAATAGGTCAAGAGCTGTCATCAAATGTTTTTTGGATGATCCAGACTCATATGGGAAGAAGTACAAGGGCGGAGGACCAAAAAAACTCTCGAATCAGATTCAGAGACGTCTCATCAGAGAGGCTTCACAAGGGGAATATTCGTGTAAACAGCTAAAAGATAAGCTGGACTTGGATGTCTATGTTAGGACAGTCTGCAATTATCTTAATTCAAGTGGACAGTCGAAATACGAAATGCGAAAGCGAGCTCCAGCGTTGAAAGTCCATCACAAGAAAAACGCCTCTTCTGGGCCATAGAGATGGTCAGCTACAAAAAAAGATGGGAACGCGTAATTTTCACAGATGAAAAAAAATTCAACCTTGATGGTCCAGATGGCTATAAATACTACTGGCATGATCTTAGAAAAGAAAGAGATGTTTTTTTTTTAGCAGAAAACACGGAGGAGGCTCTGTGATGGTATGGGGAGGAATTTCAGCATTTGGGAGGACGGAACTGGTGCATTGGATCTTGTTGGTTTTATGAAAACTGGTAACCTGTGACTTATTTCCAAATCTTCTAAGTTCACTGAAAATTTTATTAACAACAGCAGTTTCAAGAGAAGGTTGTTGCCAGGGAATCTTGACGATATTTTAATTTCTGAAGATAATTCGGAATTATTTTTGTTGGTCGCCATGACATAACTGTTCAACTAATTGAGAAATAGATTTTGTAAAGTTTGTCTACGATTCTTACGTGAATCTAACCACTTCTTTTAAGATGAATTCCGGTGACTTATGAACAATCATAAAATAATCAATCATGTACCTTTTATTTAATTATAATGTCTTAATTCAATTTAGATAGTTTATTAATTTGTATTTGCGGTAGCATTTTATTGAACGGATTTGTTATTAGGAAGAATTCCTTAGTTACTAAAGAAAACTAAATTTAAAATGTTTAATTAAATAAATAATGCATCTGTCCGATGAAATTGCCACGTTATCCATCAATAGCTTCAGGTGGTCTGTCTATCAAACAGATAACGTCCGTTGCTTAGCTAGATGATTAGGAAGGCGCTTCCGCAACGGGGTTCGAATCCGCGCTGCCATCGCGAGAGGCAGATGGTCGTACAGGCAAGATATAAATTACGTCCTTTTTATCTTCCTTCCCTCTCCTCAAGACGACACTTCGTTAACTGTATCATTACTCGTCTAAGTCATTTCTCTGGCATTCACGTCAAGATTCTTTCATGTAAGAAATTCTATCCTCTTAACAATCCTGTCACAAACCTTTGTTGTTCCGAACTTTTCTGCAAATCCTGATTCATATATGTTGTATTTCTCAAAAAGTGAGGTGAGTAGGTGTCGGTTTGTGAAATATTGCGATAAATATTTGGTGATAAATTTAAGTAATAATATTTTGGTCTGATTAAATTGCATGACGCAATTTTCGGATCAATTGCCCACAATTGTCTATTTGCGCTATCGCCGTGGGAATTTGGTTACCAGTGCTGGATTAAGCATCGTGGAGGCCCAGAGGCACTCAAACTTTTGAGGCCCCAGTGCCTACAAGAACGCAAGTTGCTTTTAATCGTTTAAATTATCCTACCAGTGCCAGGACATAAAATGTAAAATGTAGCAATACGACATTATTAAATTAAAAATTTAAGAAAACAAGCACTGCATAAATATTTGACTATTTATCCAGAAAGAAATAATATGAAACTTAAACTACGATATGTAGTTATCGTTCAATACCGTAAACAAATAGAATCTAGGGACAAGAATCTTCTCACCAAAGCTTTCTGCGTATATGTCAGACCAATCCTTGAGTGCAGCAGTCAGGTCTGGAATACTCACCATAAATACCTGATCGAGAACATTGAAAAAATCCAAAAGAAATTTACCAAGACCATCCCTGATGTTGGACAGCTAAAGTACCACGATCGGCTGAAGGCTCTACAACTTAAATCGCTTGAACATCGTCGTTTAATAGCTCAGCTCTGCTTATTATAGGGGATCATAAATAATTTAACATCAACTCACCTTAAAAACCATAATCATTTTGCAAACTACTCATCAACTAGATGTCATCAATTTAAACTAAGGTCATATTTTGTGCAATAGATAACATCAAATATTTTTTTGAAATCGAATAATTAACGTCTGGAATAATTTACCTAATAGAATCGTCTCAGCTTGCACCTATAGTCGCTTCACCTCCCTCCTGAATGAATATGACTTATCACCTTTTCTCGTTTACTTTTTACTGATTGAACCTTTCGTTTCTTTCTTCAACTTTTTGCAGTTTGATAGTGAGGCTTCGGTCCTCTACCCACTTAAAAAAAATTGTGATACTGGCTTCAGGGATGTAATTTTAGTTTTTTCCAAAGGGGCAAACCTTCGCACAACCTGAGAAGACGACCATTTTTTGGTTCTAGCCAAAATTCAGGGGGGTGGGGCAAGTTTTAGACTAGACGCAACAAAAGGTCATCTCTTCATATTTTGTTTGGCGTTTGCCCCCCCCCAAATTACATCCCTGGGTGACTTTGTAAACAAATAGAATTTCTGCGGCTGATTGGAAATGTTTGTTTACAAAGTCGTCCCCTTAGTTTTGTGGGCGGAGGATCATTTGCACGGCTTTTCTTTAAGGTGGCGCTGGTCATGTCATTAGGGCTTACAATTGTTTAATGTTAGACGCAATCGAACAAAAAAATTTCTTTTGTCACGGTCCCTAGAAGTCTCGGGGCCCAAAGGCAGTTGCCTACTCTGCCTAATGGGTAATCCGGCACTGGTGGTTACCATATGAAACTAAATGTAATTGACATTTGTCACTCCATAACATGTTCTATTTAGTTTTATTTTAAGTTACGACCAAGATGCGAATAGGGTTGACATGTATCGTATCCTAATTCATGCACATTTTGACTAAAAGCATGATTATTGCCTAGCCCCCGGAAGCGCATCTACTGAATATTGCACAAGGTGATGAAACACTGAAGTATTAGATGATTCATCATGGTGACTTATTTCAATGAATGTCATTAATTGATTTGTTTAAGATATCGAAGCAAAAATAATAATTGTTGATATAAATACTAGATATGTGGCAACGAATCTCATATCATTATCAATACCTACTTGTAAACAAAGTGAATGCTAGCGGTAAACATATTATAATGTAGAGTAGGTTTTTACCAGCTAAAGCTCTATGATAATCTAATAAATAATATTTTAGTATAAGTCGAAAAACTGTAAAACATGTCATGCATTATCGGATTAAGCGAGCTATGGACGTAGACGAGGTAAAAAATTCTGATAGTTCGACGATGGAGGATATGCCCGAGAGTCTCCCTCCTGAGGTTAACTTTTGAAATTATTTTATTGCAGTCATTTTATTTAATATGTTAGTGTTGTAAAGGTTGAAGAGGGTAACATCGAGTACAAGGTCAGTGTTTATTTGGCTATGTAATTTGATACACTTTAACCGTGGATCCTCCATTTATTAATGTGTAATCAGTTAATAATTTGCCTTCAAAGAGGAAACTTGTTAATCCATCTGATCTCAGATTGGAACACTTGGTCACACAAATGAAGTATAGGTTACAAGAAGGTAATTTATTGATAATTTGAAGTTAATTAGTTAATTAATTAATTAATTAAGTTTCAATTAGTAGATTAACTAAAGACGACTTTGTGATGTGAAATTGAAGTTGATCTATGTGATAGTCTAATTGATAAATTTTAAATTGTTAATTTAGGTGATAGATACGTATTTTGATTTTTAAAAAGAACCGTTAATAAAAAATTGTAATTATTTGCTTTTGGCATATTAATGCAATGATTTAGTTAACTTGGAGTTATGAAGTAAGACAATGAAATAGATATTTATTTTGTTCATCAGTGAAGAATGATATTGATAATACTGTCTATGGTCTGTTTGCTTGTAAAAATTAAATATATAATAATAATAATAATAATAATTAATTTATAAAGCGCCATGTGCGTAGCGTCAGAGGCTCCAATAACAATATTAATAACAATAGTTTATTTGAATCACACTATGTGCTATCAATGGGGCCTAAAAGAAAATTTATATATTTATGTTAATACGCTTAATTATCTAATCATTTTGAACAGGTAATGGAGAGGCACTTTACGAATTAGGAGTAGAAGATTGCGGGAGATTGGCAGGACTCGACGACGATGAAATGGATGCTTCTCTGACAACGATTAATAACATGGCCACCAGGTTAACATTTAATCACTGATTTCATGCTTTTGCATTTCAGAAGTGTCTTGCATGTAGCATGCACCTAGTAATTAACGCCAAAGATTTATTCCCAATTTAATTGAAGTAAAGTTATGCAAGATTTTTACTATTGCGGTCATTTAATACAGATTGGGTGCCTCTGTCTCTGTGATACGAGAGAAATTCCTCGAGGGTAGCCGGAGAAAGAGGGTTGTTGAGGTTTTGGTGAGAAAAATTCAAGAAGATCACAAGGTAAATTGAAGAAATTTCGAGCCAAATATTGTGTGGAATGAAAAAGTTACTTGATGCATAATTATCCAGCAAAACTTAGACTTTTATTAATTCATCAAAGTAAGATTATTAGTAAGTACTGTTATTAGTATTATAATACCTTTGAAAACTGAAATCTGAACATATGAACTTGGAAATAAAGTTCAATAGGATTACAAATGATACATTTTCTGAGGACCAATTATTCTACAATAAACTTAAACTATATTGATCTCTTAAAATAAGGTTTTATCTGTTTACTAACATATTTTATCATTGAATTAATTTCATCATACTGTTCCAGCTTGTTGATCTTAGATTGGCAGTTTTGGGGAATGTTGATTCCGGAAAAAGTACCATCCTTGGAGTTCTGACTCAAGGAGAACTTGATAATGGAAGAGGACGAGCAAGGTATGTCGACCAAGAGATCGTTATGCATTTGCAAATGTTCTAAAGCAGGTTGATTGAATTGTCCAATGTGCACATATGACATGTCTGCTTATATATGGTTGATCAATGATCATAATGTAATGTAATTGAAGGTCTTCCACTGGTAAACAGCTGCTCAATAATTCTAATTGTTCACTGTTTTGAAATAATTTTTTCTTACATTCCTTAATAGATTGTTGCAAAGTAATAAGTTTTTTTTTTATAAACATGTACTATGTCTTTAAGTTGTCTTCTTGAATTATAAAAATGTATAAACTTACTTTGTTTGCCTATGCAGGTGTGATTATGCAATTAATTATAAATTTAAGTTAATCTTTTTATTTTACCACTTCACAAGCCTGGTTTGAAATCAAGTTATCATTTGTGTTTTTAAAAATCTTTATATACCCCCTTTTTAAAAATTGTATGTCTGATTTCATTCCAGAACATATTAAACATCTCATAAGTATTATGGCAACATTTGCTACTCCAAACAAATTGCTACAAATTTGAACAAACAACATGATTAATAAGCACTGATAACTTTTTTGCATTGTAGGCTGAACCTCTTCAGACATCTCCACGAAATACAAAGTGGTCGAACATCGAGCATAAGTCATGAAATTCTTGGGTTTGGACCTCAGGATCAGGTATAAGACAATATCAAATAATTATGATACTTATAAATACACATATTTGAGATGTTTTGCATTTAACTGTAAATTCAACCAAAATATGGTGTACTTGAGTTTCCTTGCATGTAATTTCATAATTTTAATACGGAAGTGTTCAAATACAGGTTGTGAATTATAGCGAGTCGAGAACAGTTGAAGACATCATGGATGGGTCATGCAAAATTGTGTCTTTTATTGATCTTTGTGGCCATCACAAATATCTCAAGACAACAATATTTGGTCTCACTGGGTACTCTCCTGATTATGCTCTGCTTGTTGTCAGTGCCAACACAGGATTAGGTACATTTTTCAAATATTGCTTGTAAAGTAACTTGGAATAACAGTGATGACATTTGTGGCAAATGGTCAAAAATGATGCTTTGGATTCAAACGACTTTTGTGCTCTCACAATTTTATTGCAAGCTATAGCTAGGTTGAAATTACTTTTTTTAGCCATCCTAATCTAGCATAACTGGATTGGCAATGGTTACTTAATTAGCGCACGAGTAAGATTTCAAGTTTTACGGATTGCGTAATTTCTTACTTGTCGTTGCAGTTGGCATGACTAAAGAACATCTTGGTTATGCTCTTGCTTTAAAGCTTCCTGCGTTTGTGGTAGTGAATAAGGTGGACGTTTCGAAACCGGCTCAGCTCGAGCGCACGCTCTTGCAACTCGAGCGACTCATCAAAGGGCCTGGTTGCGGCAAGATTCCCTTCAGGGTCGAACACGAACAGGATGCGATGGCTACTGCTCACAACTTCAACCTGGAGAGGTTTCATCAACATTTACATTTTAAATAAATTTTTTAACTCTTATTTTTGATTCTGATGACTTTTGTTAGGATATGTCCTATCATCGCGATATCCTGTGTAACAGGCCATAACCTCGACCTCTTGTTAAAGTTCCTTCAAGTCCTCCCACCATCGAATCACGACCGAGAAAAACTTGCTAATGATCTTGCAGAATTTCAGGTTATTAAGATTTTTGTACGTTCGAATTTAATCTATGAATTTACAACTGATAATTTTAGTGAAGTTATTAACTATTTTGCCTCAAATTCTGAAAATGAGCATGGCTTAATTGATTACATTGAAAAATATGAGAATGTAATCATTTATTAGATTGATGAAGTTTACACCCTGACTGGAGTGGGTACCATAGTTAGTGGTGCCATGTTGAGGGGGTCATTGAAGGAAGGAGACAGGCTAATGATTGGCCCTGGGCATCAGGGACAGTTTGCAGAGATAAAAGTCATGTCAATCCATCGCAATAGACTTCCATGCAGGATGGTTGCTGCTGGACAGACTGCTTGCATTTCTGTTGGAAAGTTTGAAGAGTTTATTGTCAGAAGGGTAAGTTTGATGTTTTTGATGATCAGTGAGAATGTGAGAGCTCATGTAGCAGTGCCTGAAACATATAAGATTTTGCCAGAATCCTTATTGAATGTTCTGCAGAGTTTGAAACGAACTGATATCACATTGCACAGAGTTGTTCATGTATTTTTGCTAGCTTTCTAATCAAACTTTTAAAAAATGATACTCATAATAGGGCCAGGTTCTCATCAGTCCATTGAAAAATTCACATGCCTGCATTGAGTTTGAAGCAGACATATGTGTGCTCTACCATAACAAGATCATTTGCAGAGGTTTCCAAGCCGTCGTCCACGTAGGAAATGTCCGACAAACTGCAAGAATTATAAGGATGAATAAGGTAACAAGCCTCCGCACATGTTTAATTTTGCATTTTGTTGTTGCATGTCTTTTGTGTTGTTTTCAAAAAATTCAGAATGGAATACAAATGAACGAGAAGGCAGTGGTGACGTTTCGCTTCATCAACAGGCCAGAATATCTAAGAGTAGGATCGAGGCTACTGTTCCGCGAAGGGAGAACCAAAGGAATGGGCGAAATCACAAAGATTATTTAGGATTTGAATCCATCAGCCTTCAGCCATATCCAACTAATGCATTTTAAGCGACTGATACCATTGTTTTATCCCAATGATTCTCCCTTCTCGAATGATGTTAGGCAAGTGACAAATGCTGACTTCTTTTAAGCTACAATGGATGCAATAGCAGAATTTTTTAAACATCTCTGAGTGCCCAGATATCCAAGTTTGGTGTTTTAGCTTGTTTTTGAATGTTGTGTTGGAGCTTGGGATGGCCAGAATAAAGGGCTATCAATCTGGCTGATGGACATGTTTGTTAACGGGGTAATGTTCAATTAATGCACTGCCAAGGATATGCAAGGGGTTCACAAGATCAGCTAATTGCTAATCTGGCACTGTACAAAATATCCAATTCTAATAAGAAACTTAATTGTAAATTTAAAGTATTTGAAATGTAGCTCGATTAGTCATCTTTATTAAAGGTTCATTAATAACAAGAGTGAAATGCAAATAATATGTATAAAAATATCAGTTCAAGGCATCAACAATATTGCACATCATCTCGTCCCTGATGTCCTTGTCAACTTCCATATCCTCCGAAACTTCTTGTTTCACTTTGACCGTGGGAACTTCCGAGGTGAGCAAAGACGAGTGCGAAGCGTTTGAGAAGTGGAAGCTTTTCATTTCAAACGGTTGATTTTCACTTTGGACCGGAAAGTTCTTGCTCACGAGGAGTTTCGACTGGAGCTGAGAATCGTCCGGGAGAGATGAAACGGTTGCATTGAGCAGCCCCCTCACTTGCTCGTTGCATTTCTCAATCTTCTCAGCTTGCTCGAGTCTTTGTTGTTTCTGTTTCTCTAACATCACTCGAAGGGTCTCACGGGCCTAAAAAATCAACAAGTCTATTTATTAGATTAAATAACCTAAAAGTAGAAATTCTCCTTAAGAAAAATATCTATGATGTCAAATTAATGTTCGCATAAGTCATTCAAAAATTTTATTTCATAAATCTCTTGGTATTGCCTTATATTGATACGATTAAAAAACTATTGACCCACATTGCATTGTACAACAAGCTGATGAAGCATCTCAAGTTGCAAGAACACAGAAGCTTTTAATGTTTATGCCTCAAAAATTAGTGGGAGGTGGGCAAATCAAGCTATTAGTGAATTGTACCTGATGGGGTCTGAACTCATTGATGAGGTGATGCATGTGAATGAAGAGAAGTGTAAGATCATCAATCTTTTCAATTCTTCTTCTATGACTTGGAGCCTTCACCAGAACATCTAGAAGATCAAGAAAGTTGACCAGGATGGAGAAGTTAAGTTTCTTGAGTTCCCTTTTGTGGTCGTAATTATGCGGATGCAAACGAAGCAAACTCTGGCTTTCAAGGGGTCTAACAATGTGATCATCTGCTTTGTATTCAGTTCCAAACATCATATAGGAATCCTTAACAGTTTTAAAAATATGATATAATTTCTGTAACTTAATTTGCATCAATATTTATTAATAGGGAGCATTAGAATATGCTTGATAGATTAAAAAAAATTAATTCAGCATCCACATAGGTTACGGACCAGAGGTATTTGAGCTCGTAAAAATAAAGAAAAATAATGCTTTCCAGGAAGTTCTCGAAATTGCCGGATATTTATCCTCACAAGAACATTGTATAAAGTTTTAATACTAATATTAAATAATGCCAATTTTGTAAGCAGATGTTTGAGTTAAGGTAATTACTAGTTACCTTCGTCGGTGGTGGTGGCTTTGGTGCTCGTCCGAGTCTTACATTGTCGTCGGAGTATTTGCTCACATAATTCATAGGTGGCGCAGGAAAGGGACTAACTGAATTTGGTTCAGAAGCAGCCATTTTTCAGCAAACTATCAAATAAATCCCAAAACGGCCCGTGTTCTCACGATCCCACTAGACGAGCGACGAATCTAAAGATTGAAAACAACGTCAAAATGTTTTAAAAGTAAAATTTATTATTTCAGACAAATTTATATATGCCTTGTTTTTGAAACCGTTTTAGTTTCTTCATTTACAAAATAAATATATTCTTTGCTAGCCGGTTATTTTACTTACTATAACATATCATTAAGAGTACAACAATGTCTATGTGATAAACCACTTAGTTTATAACTGATCTTTTGGTAACTTCTCACAAGACAAATTTATTGAATAATTGTTTTATTCTTTAGTTCATAAATAAAACTAGCTGGTCAACATTCAAGAATTAGTGAAACTTAAAATTAGACCATAATAAATTAAATTATACCAACTAACCTAAATAATTCAGTATGTAAACATTTTTTTTACAGAAACCGTAATATCTCGAACAGACTTATAAAATTATTATTCCATTTATTGAACTAATACAAAATTTCAGAATATCTGAAAACATATTATGGAAATGTTCATGTTCTTATGTTTCATATTAATATAAAAGTTTTCATATGATTTCAAATCTCTTCCCAAAATATTCTCTGTTTTTTTCATATCAAGCAATAACTACAAAAATCCTTCACACTTTCTAAGTAATACATACGATTATAGTCCTTCTTTTACCAAATCCACACTTAAATTATTCTCAATTCAATGTTATGGGAGGACTTTACTCCTCCATACCTTCATCTATCAAAGACCTAACTCAGTGAAACACATGCCCTTTCAAATTACTTTATTTACTACTAAAAATGTCGTGCAAACGATATTTATTGAGTGGAAGTGTATAGCTTATGATTTTGAATATAACTATTTTCAGATTCAGTCCGACAGCGGAAGCGTGTGCATCCTTAAGGCTGGCCCTTTGGGTTTATTTGAATTTATTTGCTTTCGCTTTATGTTTTTTTTCTATATATATAACGGCTTGTTTGTTTGTTTGATTCAATAAACTCATAAACAAAAAAAATATCAATATGGACACCAACTCCCATAAAAGTTCTTCAGTAACTGTAAGTGGTATATAAACTTACAAAATAGAGTTTTGTCAATTTGGTCATAGAGCAGCAAAAACCCGGTTGAGCAGATGCCCTCCCAACTGGATATAGACGCGTAGCTATAGGTTTCGGAATCCAGGGCGAAGTTGATAATTTGCTGCCCTTTCCCTTTGCTTAACAACACCAATTTGGCGCCCCAACAGGCACAGCGCAACTCTATTTTACAAAAATACCTTTACATCAACATCCCACGCTGGAAGACCTAGCAAAACTGGAAATTGATGGCTAGCTAATAAAGTAGCTAGTATGATATATCCCTAACCAACCAGAACCCATTTTTTATGCTTGTCAGGTTATGATATAAAATCTGGTTTGCGGGATTAAATCAACGGCCTCGGCTTTACCTGTTTTTTTATCGGTTTTTTCTGCGCACATCACGGGAAGCTAGGGGCTCAGCGGCCATATGCTACCTTGTGACAATGAACGATAGATATATCGACGTTGTTGTCTCGCCAATCTGAAATAGACCTACTCTATCAATGACACACACTGATCCAGCCGGATTTGACACTACCTTAAAAACCTTTAACTTCGATGAAAATTTATCCTCAATATTGGTATTGAAGTTCTGTTTGAAAAGGGTCCACTACAATAAAATTCTGATTCATTATCATTCACTAACATTCTTTTGTTGTAAAACTATATCTTCAATTGCTTTATTTCTCTCTAGGTGGCCATGCTAGCGGGATGTGAATCGGGTTGGGCTTTTGCCATTGATTATTGTAATTTGCTTGTAGTTCGTTTATCTTTGCGTTTTAACGTTGTCTGCATTTATTTGGTCTTCATAAAATATTTTAAAAAATCAACTCAAGGAGCATACATTTTATTATTTATTGAGATCACGTGCTCCTATTAATACATACGATAAGAAAGTCAGTGGTGTCTGTCATTTTCCTGAAGAATTTGATTTTGAACGCGAATTTTCACTAAAGAGAAGGTTTTACCCTTTTGTAGTTAAGCTTTTGAAAGGCATATTTCTACGCTTTTATTTTAATCCTTAAGCATTGAAACCCCTTTTTGAAAATTTTCTTTTATTTTTCTATATGTTTTAAATCTGAATAACAGAGTTTAGCCACAAATAAACAGAACCTTCTAACCAGTGGCGCAACTAGGGGGGGGCAGGGGGGGCGCAAGCCCCCCCCAGGCCTAATAGGAGAGACCCTGCAATTTTTCCAAATCCGATCAGTTTTTTTTTTTTGGTGGGGGGGGGGGTAAGGGGATTTAACTGGTTTGAAACTTTGAGACAGAAGATAGTCAAACTCATTAATAAATTATTAAAGATACAAAATAAGACTGTAGACAGAAGATAGTCAAACTCATAATAATAATAATCTGTTCTATTTTTAATTCTTTATTAATTATAATTGGTAGTTTTGATTTAAACAGTTTCAAAAATTTTTCGACTGCGTCGGGCTTTCGTCCCTTGTCTAAACTTGAGCTCCCCCCTCAGCATTTTTCGCTGGTTATCTGATGATCAGATAATGTCGTTTTGACAACCCTGCCTTGGCTGCTCTTGATGCTTTGCAGAATGGCACAATGACTCCCGAGCTTTCGGAATTCTGTAACCTTCATGGAAAAGACGCTGAAACTGTGCAAAGACAGCTCCAATTCACATCGACAAGTTTACGTGCTGATCAGTCTGACCCCAATGCGTGTATCGAACTACAAGATCTTTTCTGTGCCACAAGCATTCAGCCCGAGTTGCATATGCTCGATGTTGCTCTTACTCAGACATTTACGTCATCAGATGCAGAAAGGGCATTTTCTAAACTTCGCCTTATTAAAAGTCATCTCGGGACGACTATGTCTGCCTGTCGTTTGCAAAGTTTATTGAGAATATCTGTGACAAAAACAACTACTGCACTTCTTCCAGTAAATAAAATGGTGAACAGATTTTCACAGATTGATCGAAAAATTATTTTGTAACTGTAAAACACATCAAAATGTAATTTAGACTACAACATTTCAAAATTGTTTTAAACTGTTTAGGATCTTAATTTTTTACATAATTTAGATTAGGTGAAATGTTTAGGATTCAATCATATCATATTACAATTTTAAACATATCATAAACTTTTTTTTACAGTTGCTTTAACTGGCTTGAAACTTTGAAACAGAAGATAGTCAAGCTCATTAATAAATTATTA
The DNA here is from genome assembly GCA_021613335.1 of Whitmania pigra. Lineage (NCBI taxonomy): Eukaryota > Metazoa > Annelida > Clitellata > Hirudinida > Haemopidae > Whitmania > Whitmania pigra. The sequence goes on from JAJTWR010000159.1 coordinate 808,100, forward strand.
AAGATACAAAAAAAGACTGCAGACTTATAAATAAAAACTTATAATAATAATCAGTTCTATCTTTAATTCTTTATTAATTAAAATTAGTAGTATTGATTTGAACAGTTTCAAAAATTTTTCGACTGCGTCGGGCTTTTCTAAACTTGAGCCCCCCCCCAGCATTTTTCGCTGGTTGCGCCCCTGCTTCTAACTCATTTGCCAAAAAACAGTTTTCGAATGTTTTGAATCGTTGTTAAAGCATTATCGAGTCACAGAATTAACATTGAGAAATTTGTTCATAGGATGAACAGTTTCTTGCTTTATGTTTCGATTCATTTTGATGAATTTCGTTTCCTCAGTAATTTAAAATGATTGTAGTAGGAAATATTGTCAATATTACAAAGTTTTTGATTTGGGAGTCAAATAATATCGAATATGTATTTAGATATTTATTCAACGTTTAAAAAACTTGAGCATCACAAAATAGTTAAATTACATCACATCCGACTTTAAAATAAAATACGAAGCACGTGAACAAAATCTCACTTAACACCTGAAAAGAAAAATTCTAGATTTAATTATCGCCTCCAGTTAAACGCGCGAGAATGGATCCGTTAAATGTAAGGAATCCCCCTTCAATTGCTTTCTCGACCATTATTTGCCTCTGTCGATTTTGTTTGGCACCATTTACCAGGTAGTCGATGAGGTACATTTGAGACGTGATGTAGTGAAACACGATTGGAAAAGGGCTCAAACACTCTCTTGTCTGCCACGTTATGAAAGGATGTAAAACAAAGAAAAAATAATATTATATCAAGTAAATTAACAAGTAACTATTATATTGACCTTGCAATATCCCAGATGAGTCCTGTAATGGTCGGTGTACCAGCTGGGAAAATTACCCGCTAAGGTGTTTGACAATCCGATAGCTGGTAGGAATGTCTCTCGACCACGTATGTCTCTGGTGTCAATCAAGTAGCCTCCTCTCTTTTCGAGACAAACGATAGTCTTCAAATCTTCAGCTGTTGAATTAGTTTCAAGTTTTCACATTTACTTAATTAGCTAGTTGATTAATTTACTTAATTAGCATTTAATAGATAATTTAAGGACACTATATGTAGAGAGAAAAATGTTATATTCGAGAAAAATATTGTTGGACGAAGAACTTCGAGGTAACTCTCTTGCTAATCGAATTCTTTTAAAAGTATTTTGCTAACAATATCTTAACATAAGCATTTTGAAAATAAAACATTTAACTTTAACCATAACCAGTTAATGAAGGACACTAACAAATCAGAGTTATTATTTTCGATTTGAACTTTTTATTAAACGTACTTGAGACTTAAAGTTTATTTCTTCACAGATTTGAGCAAACATTAAATTTAAATTCTACCTTAATTGGTTGTGATCAGTAACAATTGGGTTTTATCGAAACATTTCAAATGTTCACCAACATAACTTGCATCAAACCGATTGTTAACAATTTAATTAATATTTAATTATCTATTTCATAAATTTAATGTACAAGTTTTCACTTAACATGTTATTAATGCAATTTCTCTAATAACTACAGGGCGTTAGCTGCCGTCAACCAGAACACGAGCGATGCGCTTAAAAGACTAAAGGATAACCTTCAATTTCTATATATAGTAATACCCCGCTTAACGAACGCAATTCATTCCATCGTCACGTTAGCTGTCGCTAACCTAATTTCCAATAAGGCCCGAGCCAGAAAATGATTTCGGTGGGGGTTCATTTTTGTTATTTTTCAAAATCAAAATCAAATGATGATTAATAATAATATTATTATTAATAATAAAAATAATAATAAAGTTGGTTTTAAGATTTTATGATATTACATAAGTCAATAAAATTTACAATTGTAATCCTTTTTTAATATTTCATGGGGGGGGGGGAGGTTTGAACCGGTAAACTACCCTAAATACGGGCCTGTTTACAATAGATTTCTAAGTTAAATTGTGTAATAAAAATATAAGACACCTCGTTCGCCCGCATGGCATAATGGTCTGCGTCTCTCAAGATGGCAGCGCGGATTCGAACCCCGTTGCGGGCGGACCGTCCTAATCATCCAGCTATGCAACGGACATTAATAAAACAATATAAGACACCTCCCGAAAATAAGCCCTCTTTTGTAGCAAAAATTAATATGAGACACTGTCTTATTTTCGAGGAAACACGGTATTTAACATCAGAAGACAGGGGGAGGCGTTCGTTATGCGGTGCACCTGCGCTTTCTCGACGATGTTTATTATGTGCGGCGTTCGTTAAGCGGGGTACCACTGCACAGCTCTCGAGTGTAAATGCGTATGGTTTTCGAGCTGAGAATCCATTTGCTTCATCCTTTCATGAAATTGTAATGCATTTTGGAGGCATTTTTTAGACTTCGTGGTCAGCTGAAGAGAGTAACACTTAACAAGCAAGATTAAAACATTGCTTGCTTTTTTTGCGGACATCTGCTGCCAACTTCGTAAGCCCCTATGTTGAACGTAGATTGGTTTTTATCACCGAATGAATTAATCGATATCGAAGCAATGTGACTTTATGTTAATGTCCGCTTATTTTCGTTGTAATATCGGAAGCAAATTTGAGTAAAAAAGATGACTAATGGAATAATTAATTGGATTTGTATCTACATATACAGATAACTATACATAAAGCACTGAATATGTTGAAAGTTAATTTTTCTGACCTTGGCCATCAACGAAGTATTTGTGATCGATTCCCCCTGAAGCCAGTCTCTTCAGACCTTCCCTGGAGAGGACAACGCTTTGACCAGCAGTATAAAACCCAGAAAAATTTCCAAGCCATGCCTCTTGTCCGTAGAACAATGCATGACCGTAAGCTTCAGGTTCATCTGGACTTCTTTCGGCGAGGAACAGTTTCAGGTTTTCCACGATGATGTACGAGTCTGGATCTGCCTTCATAAAAAAGTCTGCCTGATCAAAATAGTTTGCGAATACGTATGCCCAAGAAGCTCTGGACTTGGCAGCAATATGGTTTCTCCCTGGTGGAACTCCTAGGCCAACTGTTGGAAATTTTCGGTCCAATTCTGAACTCATGAACAGTCTTACGTCGCATTGCTTGGTCCACGTATCTTTAACATTTCTCGTCTTGTTCAAAATATTGGGATCAGTCATGAACCAGCACAGGATTCGAACACGTTTTCCTTTATTCCAAACCTCTGAAGAGTTGCTGAGAGTTGGATAAATGTCTTCTGATTTTGCTGATACATCACGGCGTCATATTATTAAGTAATTCATATGAAAAATAAATCATTTTACCTTCATCAGATAGCGTATTGTGAGATTCAGGTTTATATGAATCGTTAATGGCTTCCGCTGGCTGCATAACCTTTCTGCTCATCGAACACTTCCACAAATATTCATCAAAATTTTCTCTATCGAGAATTATAAGCTTCATCCATGGAGCAAATAGTCCTAACAAAAACCCCATTAAAACAGAATTTCTATTTAGCATGTCAATGAAAACAACTGTTTTCAAATTAAAATTAAAGTTAAGACTTATTTCAATATTCTCCAATCAAATGACTTAATTTAAAGAACCAACTTAAGCCGCCCTCTAACATTCAGCCACTCTCAGGTACAACTGCGTACAGAAGCTTCGTGAGGGGACATATATCATCAATAATATCGTCTCGGGTACATCTTGTCGTTGATATCTTTAAAACATTCTGCTTATCAATTGGTAATCAATTTACGATTCTTACGCTGAGCTTTCTACGATTAAACTCCACTAGAAAACTTATGCTTTGGTACAAATGTTTAATGATAAATTCTCTCCTCGAAATGTATCAAACCGGGTTTGGTTTTTAAGAAGAACTTACTTCTTGATCAGTTCGTTTAAAATGGAATTGGGAACTGCAAAAAATTTTATGATAAAAGCCATTATTGTACAACAAAATTTACTAAAACAACTGCAAGTAAATTGTGAAAATGAGCAAACGTAACGACATGAGTATGAAAGCACAACTGGATTAAAGCTCGTAAAGACACAGATGTTGTTCGAAACACACGAAGAATTTCTTCTCATCTACGATGTCCATAAATTTTAAAGTGTTTGATGACAAATTTTTCAGCTTTAAAGTCGAACTTTCTTCGAGATTCCAGTCCATTTTGAAAATCTGATTTTTCTTATTTTCAATAAAGTAGAGATATTTTAAATGATCGGAAGTTAAGTTGGAGAGCTGACTTTCTTTATCGAAGTTGACTTTTCTGACAACTTTGCCGTCCAAATTAATGATGCTTAATGTCCAAGTTTTAGAATGTCCATCGAAATTGGAAATTGCAATTTCAGATCCTCCAAGAATTCTTGAGAATTGCACGGGACTAATAATTTCGTCCAGTAGAATTTTTTTAGCCATTTCCCCAAACTCTTTTTCTGTGAGATAGAAATTTATCGAAAATTTTCCTTCATCAAAAACAAGCAGCATCACCATGGGACTTTCAGGCACAGAAATTATACTTTCTCTCGTCTGAATGCCATCCAGCCACTTCCGTTTTTTCATTTTCTGATTGATTTTACCATCCGGAAGGACAATCTTCCAAACTGAGGACTTGAAAATTTCACTGTTGCTTTTAGACGATGACTCCAGAATAAACAGTACACTTTTCTCCGCTCTCGATGTCATGCTTAATGGGTTTGAAATTTCCTCAATTAAAATTGTTTCTTCTCTTCTCGGCGTTCCAATGATGAAAGTTTTAGTCGAAATGACAAGAAGTTGGTTGCTCCTTTCGAAAATCAAGTAAATCTTCTGCTTCATGAGCGCCACTCCCTTCACTCGTCCCTCTTTTAAAGGAAAACGTTTTGTTTCCCTTGGTTCTGTCGAAATGATCAACAATGAAATGAAATTTAACTTAAACTCTGAATTATTGAGTTCACACCTTTCACAACCAACGTTTTGACATCTGAAACCTGAGTCTGATTTTCAGAGCTTATTTTCAATTGAGATTTCAGCTCCTTTTCTGGAAGTAAAAGATTGTTTTTGTTCTTTGGCATGAAATAGCCTATTACGCATATTGTATATGTTATATAATCTACCTATTACACAGTATCAAGTATAATTAGCATATCAATGAAAATAAAATATATTTTGTACCGAAAATAATTGTTGAAAATATACAAAAAAAAGTTAACATTGACAAGAATTCACCATTTTTAGAGGAAAGTTTAATTGTTTCCACAAGATTTTTCACGACAAAATTTTTTGTCAGATATTTCAAGTCGCTGGAATAAACAATGGTTTCTTCTCTGCAAATTGGACAAATTAAGACAGCTTGTCTCGAGTGTCTGTGCATCCGAACGAGACATTTCAAGCAGAACGTGTGTCCACAGTTAAGTATTCGTGGATCGCGGAAGATTCCAGAACAAATTGTGCACGAAGTGTCATCACTGAACATATCAGGAGCTGCATAGGAATAATTTGACAGATGATGCACGTGTCGGCATTCATTTTTAAATAAGTTACCTTTTACTTCGTCGTCATCCAAGATATCATCGAGAGGTCCATAGATTTCATTCTGTTGAAGTTGTATCAACTAGTTATATCCTTCAGAATACTAGTTCTTAATATTTATTCAAATAAAGGAATAACTTTAATAATGATAAGTTAATGCATACAAATGTTTAAAGTTAAAACAAATTCTTAGAGGTCGAAGCAACCTCCAACAGCGAAGGAGTTTCAGAACTTGTAACACCCGTTATTAAGTCATTCATGAAGAGAGAATCATCAACTTCGTTCACAAATGTTTCAGGCAGCGTGATTGATCTGGTCACTTGCTGATGTTCCTCTCTGCCGAAGGGAAGAACCGGAGATGACCTGACCTCTAACCCTTGAACTCCAATCACCAAAGGTTGCAATAGGACAAAACTGCCCACCGGCTCAACCATATTTTGGACATTTAATCCGAGATTTCCATTGCTGCCGGGAAGGCCCGAAACTGTTGTACATTAATAAATATAAATGATAAAATGTTTACATTTGTTTTAACAATTTACATTTGTTAAGACTTCGATCACCAGGTACCGTTAATTAAAACTCAACTGGTTTAAAAACTAATAAAAACACCGCTACTCTTTTTCCAAAGCAATTCATTCGATTAAATACCCGATCGTTTAATTTTGTTGACGATAAATCTATCTATAAATTCTATCTCTCACTTTGTTGAACTTCTCTTCTGGAGGGTTGTCTGAAAACCCAGGGGGACCTCACAACTTCGTTTGTTGAAGGCGGATAAGGACTCAAAAGCGTTCCATCGCTGAATGTTATAGGCTCCGACTGCAGTCTCTGACTTCTGAACATTTCTGATTCGGGAGGACTTAATTCCGTCAGACGTGCTCGACGATGAGCCACTGTTTTACGGTTGTAAAAGTCCAAGATTTTCTGATTTCTGTTATAATCTGATGGTGGAGACACCGCACTAAACATAGGAAGTTCATTCTGATTGGCTGCAATGCTAGGACATGTAGATGGCTGGTTGTTTCTTCTTCTGCACAATCTGATATTCGACATTTTAATTCACTCCGAACATTGAAAATGGTGGATATTTCGTTTCAAAACTATAAGCGATCAACATTTTAAAACGCCCATCAAGTGTCTCACCGCAGGCTGTCATTGTTCGTGGGCTAAAAGCTCCCTTTGAGAAGATCTTCGAATAACAAGTTAAAAATGTCATAATTCTTCGATTATTAACAGTTTTCTTAGCAAATTAAATATTATCACTTATTATTTAACAACAACATCATTAATATTGAAGTGTTTATGTAAAAAAAAATTTTTCAAATTAAGAGAGATGCTTTGTGATTTACAGCTATGACTCAGTCTTGATCAGTTTTGAAAGTTTTGGTGAAGCCACAATGTCAGCTTATGAGCGAATAGAAGGCAAACAAATAAAAATGTAAAACCTGATTGAATCATTTAGGCTGATATAAAAAATGGCAATTGTGTGGGCTGATTTTCAATTCTAATCCTTTAACAATTCAAAATATTATATTCACCATAAGCAAGTAAAATTCGACCCTCAAGTTCACAGCCTTAATGTTTTTATCTCCATTACTCATTTAATTGTCAGCATTAGTTAATTCCACGTTTATTTCTATTTAATATTGTCTAATATTAAAACTTTTCGTCAATTATGTCCTGTTTGTTATATAATGTTCTAAATATATTATCAAATTACCAAATTTTATAATAATCCAATAAAATCCAAAAAAATGGTTTATATTTGTAAAGATATTTTCAGCAGGTGCTGACCTATGATAAAATAGGTTTTAATGAAGATTATTGATATACTGTTTAAATCATATGACGATGAAGAAGATAAATGTTATTAAAAGCGATGCGTCAACACTTCAGTATTTCATTTACCTGAGGTTACTCGTGAAATCAACAACATTCTAATATTTCGATAGCAGTAATATTTCAAAATGCTGCATTAATGGCTAAAAATTTCTTGAACTGAAGATTTTGAATAAAATGCTTGAGGTAATTATAATGAGACCTAGCAACATCTCAGGCGAAGAAAGGAAGTTTGCATTTTAAAACCAAGATAGTATAAATATGGAGTATAAAATTAAATGAAGTATAAAATTATATGAAGTATATATGAAAAATTACATGTAATCTAATTCAATTAAATAGGCCACAAATAAAATGATTAGTATTACAAACTAAAGGCATTTCACTCGCAAGTTGCGATAGCAAGTTGAGTTAAAATTATTAGAAATAGTTAGAAGCGCCGTAAAGCGATAGAGTTTTAAAGTCGGATGCCTGCAGGGACGATGTTTTAGTGGATTTCAGTGAATGACAATGTTTTCTTCGTACACAGCCAACAGAATCATGGTCATGAACCCCACCGCCACTCCAAGATTGGATAACAAAGCTATGACAACGCTCTTGTAATGACGAACCAATTCCATAATTTCTGGGACCTTGAATTGAAATATTACTTGAAATATTAATTGAAATGTTATAGAAACTTCTAAAAATTAAAATATTGTAATATACTATCAACTAAAAACTTCAAGCTAAAGTAAATTAATATACCTGAAAATAAGAAAACATTACCGCATCACTGAGCGCCACATAAAGAAACATGCCAGCTGCTATGGAAAAGATCCATATCTGAGCGTCTTCGAAAGCATTGGAGAGTGCAATGCCGATGTAGAGACCAATGAAGGCAGTCAGTTGAGCCAGGAACTGGAGAAGGAGAACCAATTTGTACGACCAACCAGCAGACAGCATCAGAGCTGCATCTCCTGCAAGAACGTGAATTATTGTTTGTATGTGTTTGCTTTTGTTATTTTATTATTCAAGTCTTTTCGATTCAAATTAATAAAAATATTCAATAGCTAAACATTGTAAACTGTCAGCTAATTAATTAGTTATTACCAAATTCATGTGGTAATTCGTGGCATAAAACGGCAATAGATATCGCAAGTCCCGAGGTAAGGGATTTGGAAAAAGCTGCTCCAATTGCCAGTCCATCGGTGAAGTTGTGAAGTGCATCTCCAATGGTAACCATCCATGCCACCGAGGAATGCGCTGGAATAGTTTTTTTTACAATAAAAGAAAATGCTTTCTCGAAGTTGTATCGTCTGGTACCGTATGAGATAAATATTAAGATAAAAATAATTTATCGCTTCTCAACCGTGGACATGCAAGTCACTGTCTTCTTTGTCAACATTGTCACTCGTTCCATCGATCTTAGAAAGCAAATTAATGAAATAAATTGAGAGTTCATCAACTTATTTCTATTTTGAGAGTATTCTCTAAAACACACAAGCGAACCAAATATTAAGTTAATTAAATTTTATTTCTCTTAATCGACGAGTTAAACATAAGAATGTAGCAACAATTAGTTATCTAACCTGGGAAGATATGGTCTCATTTTTATCGTAGCTAACGGTGTCAATAATCATTGCATTGTTTGAGAAAACTACGTCGTTCAAGGTGTTATTTCTCATTTGCTGCGTGAAAAAGCGTTTAGCATAATTAATCTTTTCATAATTATAATCAATTTGTAGTACCGTTAATATTAACTGATGTTGAATACTAATGAAGTATATACGAGAGTAACACAATAGCCGTGAAATTGTGAATAATCATCCAATTGTAACATATTTGAACCTTTTTCTCTTTTCTAGATCCAACCAATTGACCTACACCTTGAATGGTCATTTGCAAGATGATAAACGCCCAAACACTGACACAAGAAACCAGCATCTTCCAAACGTACGTCTTGTCATGATTATGTTCCTCATCTTCACCTTCTTTGTGGCCCTCTTCGTTGTGCCCATGTACTCCGAGAATCTGGAAGGAATTCATCACAAGGAGTTGGTTTAAACAATTTGTTTTCTAATAGATTAAAAAATATTTTAGATTTATTAAAATAAAGTTCTCTCAAGTGTTGACTGGTACCTTAACGGAATATATTAGCCAAAAACATTAATGAGACCCATTGGCATTCAGGAAACATCGCAAATCATTTCATTACATTTTTAGGTTTCAATAACTTTACATCAAATCCTGTTTTCATTCTTTTCTAACAATGCCTTCACGTGTAATAAATGTAAGCTGCCGATTCTTTTTTAGGCGGTAGATGCATTTTCATAGGATTACTTCGTCAGGCTTCAATGTAACATTCAGGGGCACGAAAATGAAATGAACACTCTTGGAGTCAGACCTCGGAAAGGACGCATGGAATTAGCCAAAGTAGGAAATGGGAATTAATCGAAAGTTTGTAAAAACTGTAAGACGTTTTTGGAATAAAAAACGAAAAGTCAACTGACTGACAAAAACTCTAAATATCATGGTTAGAAAATGACATTTACATATCATTTTGCTTATTTAAGTCCATATTTTAGATACACAAATAACAGCACAAGATGTAAAGGCTTCATAGCAGTCACGATCACAAGTCAGCTTAGACAAACGATTAAAAATAGAAACAATTAAGGGCAAGTTAAATAAATGTAAAATAGTGAAATGAAGTGTTTTGTCTTCACATTAGCGCAATTCCTACTATTTCGTTAAAACGACATCAAAAGAAGGCCCTTAACGGACAACCAACCTGTGGCACAAGATGTAACAAGCTATCTCCAACAAGCGATCCAACACACAACCCAAGCATGGCTGAGATGACAAACTTGTACAAGAAGCTTTTTTTGAATCCGACAATTGCCACCGATATGAGAGGACAAATACTTATGATGACGACTGCCAAGGTCCCAAAACCATATTCTAAGGCAACATATTTTTAATAAATTCATAAAACTAAAAATTGAATTTATGATATACAGTGTGTTGCATAAACTTGTCCCAAGTTCAAGAATCACACAATTTACGCTGTGATCTAATAAAGTAGTGCTGATTTTTGACCCAAATGTCCTATATGTCATTCACAAAGTTGTATTTAATTAATATACTGTAAAATTTAGCAGTAAAATTTGAAAATTATGGGATTTCATCGACAAATGTCTTTGATGTTGTTTTTTGAGGTTTTTGCCGCTGAGCATAGGGTCTTTTCATGTCTAGTTAATAATTTTTATTACAAGAATCACAAAAGCTGATTATTATAATAAGGCTCTATATAAATTGTTTTATTTCCAAAACTTAATTATGTAATATAAATGCGGTTATTTTACGTTATTATAGATGGGTTCTGGAAAGAGTCTTAATGATATTGAAAAAGGACAAATAAAGGCCTTTAAAGACTTGAATTTGTCAATTCCAGAGATTTCTGGGAGGGTTAATCGATCTAAAAAATTATAAAACTTTATTTGAGTAATCCTGAAAATTATGGATCAAAACCTAGTCCAGGAAGACCTCAAAAACTTTCTGAACGTGAGAAACGAGTTGTTCTCCGTGAAGCTTCCAGGGGTTTAGCTCAACAAGAGACTTACAAAATAAGTTCAATTTGGAGGTTAGTCGATGGATCATATTCAGGTGCCTTCAGAAGAGTAGTTTTTTAAGTTTGTTAAGCGTCAGCACAAGCCACTTCTAACTGAGGCTCACAAGAAGATCCGGCTAAACTGAGCAAAAGAGATGATGAGATGATTGGAGATGAACTGGGACTCTGTTATTTTTTCAGATGAAAAGAAATTGAATTTGGATAGTCCAGATGGCTATAAATATTATTGGCACGATGTCAGAGGGCTCCAAAAACATTTTTTTAAAGGAATTTCGGAGGTGGCTCAGTGATGGTCTGGGCTGCCATTTCTTCTCGCGGTTCATCCAAACTCGTTTTCTTAGAAGGGAAGCAGAACTCACAAAAATATATTGAAACACTGGACCACTATCTCTTTCCACTATGTGATAAACGTGGAGATGATGAAGTCATTTTTGAGCATGACAATACACGCGTCAAGACTGACAACTTTTCTCCAGGAGAGGAATTTAAAGGTTCTGAAGTGGCCATCTCGATCTCCAGACTTGAAAACGTATGGGGACTGTTTGCTAGGAAGGTGTACTCCAATGGGAAGCAATATTTCAGTGTTCAGGAGCAGCTTTGATTAAGGCCTGGAAAGAACTGGATAAAATGAGCTCGAAACCTTTCTTGGAATCATTAAAAAATAAAGTTGAAGAGTTAATTATTAAGAAAAGAGATAAGATACATTATTGACTTTCATATAAATAATAATTTAAAGGTTCGATTTTAATAAATATGAAAATTTATGCTCTCCTAGTGTTTCATGTTACTATACATAATTTTGGGTATTTCCAGTTTTTTGCGAAAATCGCACGAAATATATGTCTGAGTTCAATAAATTTTGTAAGTATTAAATCTAATGCGTTTCAGCACATTGTGTGAAGAAATGTCTTATGTAAATTCAGTACGTAAAAAGTTATCGTCAAGAAACGTAACGGGCCAAGTTTTTGCAATGGACTGTATATTATAAGTATCAGTACAAGTAATGGAATCGAAATACTTTGAGCATCTGTAGGTCCTGGAGAAGTCGTATTTTTTGTGTTTTCAGTTACATTTAGAATATCCATCAACGATGCTTAATAGAAATTAAATGATGTACACATTCGTCAATGATTTACGTAATAAATTATTTGGAAATACTCACTCGTTTCCATGTTGACAGTAAAATCTCTTCTGAAGAAAAAAGTAATCTCGCAATAGCTATTTCTACCGACCTTAGATCATCCACCGGTCTCAATGCTATCAGCAATGCCGTGCAAGCTCTACATTGAGCCGACCCATTGTTGCTAATTTTAAGTAACATCGGTAAGTTCCATTACGAATCATTGCCCGTAAGACCGTTTTACCTGAAACACCGTGCAAACGAAGTGCAATTATTTCAAGTTCCTGCTCAAGAAACTTTATTAGGCAGGTGAGACTACAAAACTCTTGTTCTGATCAAAATGTTGATAACTTATCTTTTTATTCCGAGGTCGACATAAATAAAAAGAATATGCCTGATCAAATTATTCAGTAATCGCATATTTGTATAATAGCAATATTGTTAAATAATTCAATCTAATAAAGAAGAGGTTGGTCAGTCTACAATCCGCTTAAAATAAGCAATAAGAATACAATCATTTAAAATGTAAATTATTCAGATAGAACGTGAGTAGGTAAATAATTGTAAATTCTCAGTTATTTCAGATCAAGGATTTTAGTTTATACGAAAAATAATGCATACATAGATATACATAAATATAGTATTTATTGAACTACAGAAATGTTCTGCTAGATATTCAGTTAAGTTCTGATTCAATGTTATAATTCGGTTAAGATAAGTCACATTAAGTTGTAAAATGATTCACAAATGTTTTGCTGGGCACTTCCGTCTGAACTCTGCCGTCGTTTTATTGCTGGATGCTTAATCACGAAGCTGACTTAAGATCTTTCATCAGCTATTTACTTCTTTGGACACATCATTTTAATAATAATAATAATAATAATAATAATAATAATAATAATAATAATAATAATAATAATAATAATAATAATAATAATAATAATAATAATTAATAATAATAATAATAATAATAATAATAATAATAATAATAATAATAATAATAATAATAATAATTAATAATAATAATAATAATAATAATATAATAATAATAATAATAATATAATAATAATAATAATAATAATAATAATAATAATAATAATAATAATAATAATAATAATAATATAATAATAATAATAATAATAATAATAATAATAATAATAATAATACTAATAATAATATAATAATAATAATAATAATAATAATAACTAATAATAATAATAATAATAATAATAATAATAATAATAATAATAATAATAATAATAATAATAATAATTAATAATAATAATAATAATAATAATAATAATAATGTACCAATATTAATGATTTTAAATTACAACTTCACTTGCTATGGATACTCCTCAACCTTAGGATTTCTATTAATTAAAAATTTGAAACTTTTTCAATATAATATTAGGGATTAAATTATTTAAACTATGTATATTTGAACAAATTTTAACGAGTCTCAATAACGAATATGAACATGAGTCTTTTTTTTGAAAAATCGATTATCGAACTTTATTATTGGGTTTATTTTAGCAATTGAAGACGAAAATTCGTGGTCAAAGCAAGGTTTTAAACTCTCAAGAAAGGAGTGGTTTTTTTAATGTTGAAAGCTGTTGTGCATCTTGTCTTCGAAGACTGCCAAAAGAATCATTACTGTCAAAGCCAAACCAATCCCCAGGTTAGATAGCAGACATATGGTCAATGTACCGTAACTGTTTGCTAGCTCTAAAATTTCTGGAACCTTTCAAGCAAAGTGAAAGCAGAATTATAATGAATGCATATGTAATTAGAGAAATTGTAATATTTAGGAAACCTGAGACCTCATAAACATTTGTATGGCAAATCGCTACTCAAACATACCGCATCGCAAAGCGCCACATAGAGAAACATGCCAGCTGCTATGGAAAAGATCCATATCTGAGCGTCTTCGAAAGCATTGGAGAGTGCAATGCCGATGTAGAGACCAATGAAGGCAGTCAGTTGAGCCAGGAACTGGAGAAGGAGAACCAATTTGTACGACCAACCGGCAGACAGCATCAGAGCTGCATCTCCTGCAAGAACGTGAGTTGCAAACCACTAGGCTAGTTTTTTAAATTTAATTTGCGAGCTAAGACTTGTTGAAATTACTAATTACTTAACGTAAAATTTGATTTTTAATGAAGCTTAATTTCTTAAAAGAGGTCCTAGGATTCAAACAAACATAAATCATAAAATTTGCCTTCATGCTATTATGGATTAATTAAATATTAGCCTTCTATTTTATATTATTGTTAAACCACAACATCAAATTGCAGCAGAAAATAAAATTTCGATTATTCAGAAAAAAATGTCACAGAAATGGAAGACAAAACTTATACATACTGGAATATTAGCAGCTGGGTATTTCTAAAAATAAAGCAAGCATTTTGAAATACAAGATTCAACAATAAATTATCAACCAAATTCGTGTGGCAATTCGTGGCATAAAATGGCGAGAGATGTCGAAAGTCCAGAGAAATTTGATTGCGAAAAAGCTGCTCCAATTGCCAGTCCATCGGTGAAGTTGTGAAGTGCATCTCCAATGGTAACCATCCACGCCACAGAGGAATGCGCTGGAAAAGTAATTATATCTTCATGTGATTTGACCATAAAATGTATTATTGGCGTAATATTCAAAAATATAAAATATAATGATGATAATAATAATAACAACAACAACAACAATATTAATAATAATAATAATATTAATAATAATAACAAAAGTTCAACCACTACAAATAGTTCATTCGTAATACCTACCGTGAACCTCCAAAGTGTCACTTGCGGAGTTTTCTTCGGGGGAATTGAAAACTTCAGAGCGAACGCTTCCCATTGGTTGAGCGCCATCCACCTATGTCATCGTCTTTGTTAATTACCATCATCATCGTGCCATCATTATCGTTGTCAGCGTCATCATCGTCGTCGTCGCTATCATCATCCTCATCAGCAGCAGCCTCGTCATCGTCATCATTATCATCATAATCATCATAAAGTAACTTATACTTAATAACACTAATTTTAAATATCTTTTTGCACTTCTAGCTAGCAATTCAAATAAATGATAGACGTATTGTTTGAGTGTCAAAGGTTATTAGTCACGTTGTTTTCTAATATTGAAGCTGGTTATGCAGTGCTTCTTCAGAACCAGTAAAAACCAAACGCGAACTCCACAATTTCAAATAAACTGAACACAATACTGCTCATAATATAACACTAAATCTTTCGGAGTGGTTTTTCGAACGATTTATATTGTTAATGAATGTATGGCCAAGAAAATAAAAAAAAACAATAATAACATGGTATTATTATTAATATTATATTATTATTATATTATTATTATTATTATTATATTATTATTATTATTATTATTATTATTATTATTATTATTATTATTATTATTATTATTATTATTATTATTATTATTTTAATTCATAATAATATAAAGATCACTTCTAATTCCTTGAATAAGTTGCTAATATTTTATACACAGCCTATTGATGTAATATCTAGTAAGTAGTGGATCGAATGAATGTATGAATGAATGATCGAATGAGTTAAGTTACCTGAACGCCATGGGGCTTGTCAATGGAGGCAGCAACATTATCAAAGTACACTAATTCGACTTTCTGCTTAAACAAAGAACAGAAAATGTTTTAAATAATTAACTATTACCTTGAAACTTAGAAAGTTAACGTAGAGAATAATTACAAGTTGCAGCGAATTAGTAAACATTTATGTATTGTCACGTCTCGGCATAAATCTAAAAATTAATCTATGTGCACTTCTGATATTCAAATCAAGCAAGTGATAAAAAAATTGTTTGAGTGCTAAAATGCGGTCACGTATTATTAATAAATATTAATAATTAACAAATATTAATATTTGATAATATTAAATGATTTAATTTAAATCTCCTCAAGTTTACCTTTTTCAGTTTCCTCCTTTCAATCATCTTCCCTGCGCCATGAATAATCATCTGCAAGATGAGAAATCCCCAAAGGCTGACGAACACGCACAGCATCTTCCAGATGTGAGATTGATCGTGATCGTGACCTTGATCGTGGTCATGAGGATGATCATGGTCAAGATGATGCTTGTTTCCATGGTGATCGTGGCTCTGACTGCGAGATGGTGTAGGTGAATGGGAATGGAGTCCAAAAACCTGGAAATAGGAATTTATTTCTTGTAAAGTAGAAAAAGTTAAATTTAAAATACTAACTATCTTCCAAATGTTAAAAATTATAAATTAGTCTATCAATTTGGTGTTCCCAATTCAGGAACAATTGGTCAAACGTGAGAGGGGCAGTTGCCCGGGGTGCGTTTTTTCAAACTCTAACCGGCACCAGCCATGACTGATTAATATTCATAAGCGCACGCTATAATTGGTGGAGATCCTAAATGGGTCAGAGGCACATACGCAGATGTTTATTTGTGTCACAGGTTCCAAGTCCTAAAGCTCTGTTTGGTATTATCTCTCTAGTATTATTTGTCCATGTTTGCCGGAGCCGTTTTAGTGTATTTTAATAACTCAATATTTGAGGTTTAGGGTTTGTTTGGGTTAGAGTTAGGGTTAATAATTTAACAATTTTAGGATTTGAGTTAGGGTTAGGTTAGGTGTCTACTTTTCTAATTAATATCAAATTAAGTGCATATTGCAATGACAGATATTAATGTTTAAACCAAAATATCTCCAAAACGACTGCTGCGGTATGAACCAATTTCAGATCTAAACTAATCACTTGAGCGCTTACGAATGTTAACCACCGCGGCTGGTGTCGGTTAGGGTTTGAAAATACGTGCCTAGGGTCCTCCAATTTATTTGGGAGGGATTTGGGCTTAAAAAGATCTTTTTTGTTTTTCCATTATCAAATGGACGTAACTTAAAGACCGTGGCAGCTGTGCCTAGTGGTCCAAAATGTCTGAATTCTGCCTCGAGTTCAAGACAACATTTTGAATTCTTTAATATTTAAAAGCACTTGACAACTTGCCCTTGACGCATGCAAATCAACCTGAGAACAAGCATTAATGCTTATTTGTATCTCCGTAATATTTCATCGTCATCGTAACCCTCGAGTTTCTTGAAATTGTGCTAAGTGCTTTTAAGCTTCAAGTTGAGAAAGTGTTGACAACGATAAGAAATTTTTTTTTTTAATTAAAACTGAATAAAACATAATCTTTCGGCCTCAAATTGTTTTAACGACTTCGTTACTCCTTAAGGTAGATTAGCTTGAAAGTGAATCTAAATAGGGTTCAGAAGAAATGCTTTTCAATCGTTGTTGAAAGTATTTTTTGCCTTTAATTCATTCAGTTGCTATGCTCATTTGAATGAAAAAAGAGTGGTTTGTCACACAGACATTAAAGCTATTAACCATCTTCTTAAACAACTATAAATAAAATGCTGTGAAAAATAAATGTTAGGATATTTTTTTTTCATGGTTCCATATATTTTATCCAATACTTTGATATGGAATGATGGACGTTGCCATTTTAACAACTGTTTTTAGTAGACTTTTCAAATTTAAACATTCTATTTCAAGACTTTACGTTTCAAAAGTTGAAATCGTAAACTAAAGGGATTCCTGTCGCTTATTGCAATTAATCTAATAACTATTTAATTGTTTCAAGTTTATGTAAACTTTGTAACCTTAACATAAATATTTCATTTAGAAATAAAATAAAATAAATTAATATTATCTCAGATGTTCTTAAGGTTGTAATTAAGATTCAGTGTCTCGATATTTTAAAGCATTGTTCCCATCGATTGAGTGGCATTAATTCTAAATCCATGTCGGAGTCAGTTCGTTCGATTACAGATCTCAAGTAGTGATGATGACGATGACGACGACGACGACGACGATGATGATGATGATGACGACGCCGACGAAGACGACGATGATGATGAGGATGATGATGGGTTTGTCGATGATAAAAACCTAAACTCACGACAGGCAGAAGGTGCAAGAGAGCATCTCCGCATAGTGAACCAACACAGAGCCCCAACATGACGGTGATGATGAACTTGTACGATGTGCTCTTCCTGAATGCAGCGATTGCCACAGAAACGAGTGGACAGATGCTCACAATGACAACTGCCAACGTTCCAAATCCATATTCTGCAGGAGAGGTTCAATAACCGATAAGTGATAACGATGATGATGATGATTATCCTAGAGATGGTGATCGTGATGATGATTGCGAGTGACGGTATTTCATTTTATGAAGTGGACTGAAATACATTAAATTCAACTTTTTCTAAAAAAAATTAATTGCGACTTGACTGATAAAAGATACAAAATAAGCTAATAATAACAATAAAAAAACATGAATCCTACTTTGGAGATCGGTTGGTGTTGACCTTGTTTGCAAATGTTTCGCATTTGATTGGCTGTCACAAAGCTCCCTATAAATTTGGCAGAAGTTATGGGCTTCTGTTGTGTAGTTGGCCAGCATTTCAGGTGGTTCTGACATTTTGAGTTTTACTAAAAAATGATCATTATTGATCTTTTCATTGTTTACTATGATTATTAACAAGTTTTTATTAACCAACCCAATTTACCAAAACATTTACTTATTTATTAATCCAATCTTCTTAAACTCATTTAATTTTAGCTTTCAGAGAACTGATGCGATTGTGAGCAAAAATATCAGAATATAAACGTATTAATTTATATATTTTTAAATAAAAAGAATACAACGAATTAGTTTATATATTTTTAAATAAAAAGTTTTGCGTCACAACTTTCCATCCTCACTTTTAAACCAGCTTCCAAAGGAATCAATTGAAATGTATTTTTAAAATCTAATCGTTCAAAGCGATAAGTTAAATAAGTAAAAGCTCTCTTAAAAGATATTTTTGCAATAATTGAAACACCTTCATTGAAACAACTTTAAGTGAAGGATTCATTTTATACATCTATCTCATGAATATGCATGAAGCTGCATTCCGCTATTCATTGAAGTGACCGTGATGTTTACGGAATGACTAACGTCAATGTTTAACTACGAACTTCACTCAAACTGATCACAAATTTGACCGGATTTACGATTTAATTGAAATTTTGTTTTAAATTAAACAAATAACCATTCAGAAATTGTGCAATCGCTCACAGCATGAGATGATCGCTTTCATCGTGCAGCAAGTCAACGAGTGATATTCATGAAATGTTGTTCGCTTAGTAATTAAACTGGTGTAGAGCAGTGAATCCATTAGCCTCCGTGTATTCCTGCGCCTTCATGTGTTCTTGCGCCTTCATCCTCAAACACGCCAAACTCGACTGACGATCGACACTCCTGTGCAAGCTGCTGACGTGTACGATTGGCTGGAAGGATTTGTTGACGCCTTCAAGGACGTTGACAGGCGTTGGTCTTATGACTCCTGAACAGTTACAATTAGGAGCAGCTCTTTGAAATATTTCGTTTTTGCTACTCTCGCGAAATGGAAACTTAATCGGAATGGAGGCCATGTGGAAAGATGAAGATGATGATAATGTTGGTGACGATGTCGATAATGATGGTGGTGGTGATGATAGCGATGCTCCTATAAGGTTATTCAGAATAAATGGGCTTGCAATTCCCGTTGCGAAAAATTGAAGAGATGTTTTGTGGAGGTGAGCGAAGAAGCTGGGAGAGCGAAAGGACAGGTTTGATTTGTCTCGATGTATCAAGTCCTCCACAAGTGGAGTTATTGGGTTGAGAACGTTGAATGGGAGACCTAAATTGATACAATATAACATTAATTAATTATTATTACTTTATTTATTTATTAGAGGTTAATTATTATAACCACGTTTTTAACCTGGGAGGTTCCTGTTAAATGACATCTGCTTCCTCGCCTTGGCTCGACGATTTTGGAACCAAACCTTGTTGAATATGAAATTTCAATAATTGCTTATTTGCTTATTCGTTCATGCATTCAAAGTTTTTAATCTCTTAAATAAATTCTTCAGTGCTTGGTCTGTGTGCACTATGATCAAACATTGAATCTGTGACATTAAAAATGGATGCGATCCTTATTCTATTATTTGAAATTCCTCTCCATTTGAAACCTACCTGAATCCTTGCCTCTGAAAGACCGAGTTTGTTGCTGACATCTTCCCTCAGATATGCATCAGGATAGTGAGTGTCTCTGAAGAGTTTTTCCAGTTCATCCAGTTGGTCTGAGGTGAAGTTGGTTCGACTCCTCCTCTGTTTCATCCTGCGACACTCACCTGATGATGCTGATGATGTTGATAACGAAGATGCAGTTGATGATGATGATGATAATGATGATGGGTCATCGTGCTTTTGTTGTACGTTGTCTGTACACATATCTGCTTGATTGGGTATGGCATAATTAGAATTTTCATTAACCATTTTGACATTTAATTAATAATTACTTTAATGACATAACTTTCAAAATTAAATTTTTTATGCTTAATATGGGTTAGCAGCTTATCTTAAAAGGCCTTTTATAGGAATTTCCATCTTCAACGGATGCGGATGCTGAGAAATTGACCAATCCCGAGAGGAGTCTCAATGGAATCGTCCAATAAGAAATCGAACATGGACAGCCTCTTGTTGGTAGTTTTTGAATTCTTTTCACCGAATTACTATTGTAATTAAGTCTAATACTGAATGTTATCGTTTGGTCTCTTTAGGGATGCTGCATTTATTAAAGAATGATTGTAATATGGCATCAATAAAAACAAATGAAATATTTAGTGTTATTTGCTGTTGTGGAAGGCGATACTCAAATCTATTACAGCTTTCATGACTACGCCTGAATTCCGTCAATTAAAAGATCTCCTGTCAGAAGATTAAATAAAGCCCTCCTTATCAGACGTGGTGAGAATTGTTGAAACATCTCCAAGAAATTGTGATTAAAAGACGAACGAAGTCGTGCGGATTCCTCGGGCTACGAAGAGGAATTAGCTCAATTTGTGATGTAATTAATGACTTTGATTAATGCAATAATCCTCCTCTCCTTAAGGTGGCACCGAATGTCAACCAATTAAGCAGGAATACTCAGCCGGTGAAAATTTTCTCTTGATTCATTGAATATTTTGTCACTTTAGGAACATTAAAGAATTATCGTTTTTTCCATAATTTATCGTGCTTAAGATCAAAATCTGTACGATGTTGAAACTCAACCATGGAATCTAAATATTTCCTGTCAATCACAAATTTGATGCATTTGTCCACTTTATCGTAGGAATTTGTTTTGATTTCGCCCACTTAAATTCTCTTTTGTTCATTAAATGATGTCAGAAGACCTCAGTGTTTTCCAATTGGAAATTTAATTCAAAAATCAAAAGTCAACGCTAGTTTGTCTTAAGTATAGTTCGTTAGATGTTGTATCTATCTGTCTGAAGTATCCATACTAAGCAATTTTGCGATTGTGGACCTCAATTGCAGATGGAAAATGTGAAAAGCGGAGTCAATTAAATAGTTAAATAAAATAAGGGAAATAATTTATTAATATTTTAATACACCTACTATTACATTAATACATATCTTTTCCTTTCCATAACTAACACCGATCATCTAAATCATTTTAGTTATGCAACGGAATTTAAATATATGGTAATGGGTTGCATTACATTCTAAGATCGTCGAGAGCAATTTCCAGAGAGTATCCGACGGCAATGTCTGCATGAAATAATACATTCACTTCGACTAAACTGAGACAACTTGCTGGCTTTTCTCTCATTAAAAGTCAGGATAGTTCATTGTCTTCCTCTCTCCCCCTCTCCAACCCTCTAAACGTCGCCTTAATATTAGTAGCACTAATTAACTATCAATTAAAAATAATTATTTCAGTCGAAATGACCCAAATATGACAATTAAACGGTGACCAGACTGTTGCTCAAATGGCGATAACTCACATGGCGATTGCTCAAATGGCAGTTGCGCACATGGGCCGTGTAACCTGAGCTCGCACCGCGAAGCGAACATAACCAGGATACAAGAACCATACAAAACAACTCAATGCACACCCGCTGCAAGAATCGACATCAAGTCATCCGATTCTTAAACTTCACATCCGCATCTCAATGCTTCAGTCAACTATCGTCAAAACCAATTCGCAGCTCCCAACCTCAACAATTCAAGCCTGGTTCCGAACCTGAAGGCGTTAATCTCAGAACTCATCAAATACAGAGTCGCACCCGCAGTCCAATTCCCATAAAACTGAACTCCACAAAACCAATTCTTATTCCATTCCCTCATTGCCAAGCAATCATTCTTCAAAACCGCTCTATAGAATTATTGCTACAACACCAGATCCGAGCAATCGATGACAAATAAACCATTTATATCAAAATCTAGCAATTAACTGATAATAGAATCAACAGAATCTGATTGCCTTTAATTAACTCGTACTCAATACATGTCTTCATCATCACTTTTATTCTTTGTTTGTCCTGCAATTTGATCCTGCGACATGTACATGGTTGCTAACTGAAAAAAAAAGTTAGATGGAAAACATAGCAAAAGCAATCATTTTCCTAAACAAGAGAATCAAACTTGATTGCTGCTTGTCGCTTCATCTGGTTTCTTATCCTCGCGAATCCTCAGAAAACGAGGAAACCTCAGAGAAATACCTTTCTCTGCGTCAACCTTCATAAAAGGAGTTAAAAATCAGTCTCTCTCTTAATAACCACAATAATAACATTTTTCCTTAACAGAAATATTAGCTGTCAAGAATAAACAAAATAAAATTCTAGAGCCTACCAGGCCAATGGCTGCCTTGTGTACAGGAGACAAGGAGAGATCAGCAGCTTTGACCTCCCAGACTTGGACAGCATCAAACCATTTGTCAGGACAGTGGCTGGAATCAAATCTGTAGTAGTTCTTTGGCTTGTCAATGACATGATTTTTTAGGAAATCAAAGTGTTTATCCAAGTCTGCATCTGTAAATCCTGTGCCAATCTGAACATTAAAAAAGCCAGATATAAAAAGTTACTCAATGCAAATACATCTTAATTTATGATTATGATAACCTTGCATATGGTCTGATATTCTTCATTTTCAGGATCGTAACATGCCAGCAAGAATCCTCCAAATTTTCCTGTTCTTTTGCCAGTTCCGTGGAAGCCTCCGACCACAACAAGATCAACGGTGTCTCCGATCCCCTCCAAGTAATCCTTCTTCAACTTTGAGTACAAATTCAATTATATGTCACATTGTTAGCAATGAATTTTTATCTCAATACAATCAGTTCACTAACTTTGAGCCAGTTGTGTGATCTCTTTGCAATTTCATAAGTGGCTTCCTCATCGAGAGTCTTCACCATGAGCCCCTCGCAACTGCCTTTTATGGATTCTTCCAGAAATTCAGCAATATCTTCAGTGTTACCAGACACCATTGATTTTGCAAACATAAACTCTCCTAAACACATAAATTATTCCACTGAAGTCACACTAACATCTACTTTACAGAAAAAGAATTCACGAATTGAACAACCTTCAACTTCAGCAAACATTTCATAAAGGAGATCCCTCCTCCTCCTGAGTGGAGTTCTCACAAGGGATTCCCCATTCAGATACAAAAGATCGAAGGCATAAATGCACACTTGAACCTTTATGTCTTGTGAATCGGCATCCTACATATCAGCAGTTAAGATGTTTATAATGGCCTCAATAAAAGAGAAGCTAGTCTAAGAATCATTTTTATATGCTTAAGCTCTGAAGTTATTAAGGTTTCAATAGAACTTATAACAAGACCTTGAAAAAAAAACAGGCTGAGAAACAACATTGCAAACTACCTTTCTTTTTCTTGTGCTGAGCACTTGGAATGGTAAGATATGTTTGTTCACAGAGTCCCAAGCAACTACCTCGGCATCGATGATGGCAGACGTAACTTTTCCTTCTGCATTTGCACTTCCAGTAATGCGAGAGGTGACGTCCGGATATTTGGACGTGTTGTTCTCCTGGTTGCGGCTGAATATCAGAACTTTCCCATCTTCGAGCAGATGTATCTGTGAATGTATCAATATAACCGAATTGATAAGTTCAAATCCAAAAAAGCAAACAAACCAACCTGTGCTCTTTCTCCATCGTACTTGTACTCACAAACAAATTCGGATTTCTCAAATTTTGCCAGAACTTCATGAATTCCTTTTGTCGGGTGAGCCAGCATGGGCTTCAGGGGTATTCCTGGTGATTAGATTTAAGGATAGTGAATTTATCATCATAATCGATATTATAAATAACATTTAACCTGGGGTGAGCTTGCAATGCAAAGAGAGCTCATTAAATGGATGCTGAAGAAGCAGTGGGAGGATCTTATCATAGTTTGGGCATTCACTGTTTAATATCAATGAGATAAATTTAATTAAAAAAATAATCAGCCATATATTGATAGAAATTCAATAATCGTGCCTAATTTAATGAATTAAAAATAAATAAATTTGTAACTAACTTAAATGAATTATAAAAAATAAATTTGTAACTAACTTAAATGAATTATAAAAAATAAATTTGTAACTACCAATAAGAAGTCTTGAGAATCAAAGCAGCTTCATCAACTTTTTTCTTTAGACTTTCCTTTGACAATTTCTCTGAAATAAAATCAACATGAAATGGAAATAGATCAATAACATAACATAACAATAACATTTTATTTATAGTGGTTTAAGAAGACTAACAAACCACTGTGTGAACAAAAATAATTTCTGATCATTAGTCAATTAAAGTCAAATGCACCAACTATCGCCAGAGTTCTGCACGACGACAAATGCCTGAGCGATGGACTGAAGAACCGACAACTCGGCCATTCCTATCCTCAACTTTCCGTTCAACGAGCGCACGAGGTACTTGGCTTCCGGTCCTTGGCACAAAACAAACATGGACTTGATTTTGTCGGTTTTTTTCGTCATGGACTTGGATTACAAAGCAAACAATGAGTGCTTAATGGAAGAATGAATTCTTAATTCAATTGACTTCTCACAGAACGACCGGTAATTAGCGCGACCTCTTTGAGATTTATAAACACCGATGCCACAGTCAACCTTCCTGTGGCAAACATGGTTCTCTGCGTCGACCTGCAAGTCTGCAACGAGGATTATGGATTTATTGGTAGTCCCAAGAAAACCTGTTTAAATTACCTACCTCTGCTACAATACCAATGTCCCCTTTCTTTTCAACATCCGATTTTATCTGCTCCATAGATCTTCCTGAAATTAATTAACTTTCAATTAATATTACAAAGTTGTCTTCAATCAATAAGCTTCAATCAATAATCAATAAGTTTGAACCTGTAGCCTGCGAAACAACTTTCATCAGCAGGTTCTCTCCGATACCCAACTCGATGCCCTCGTAAGCAGGCGCGAGCTTGTTGAGACACAAATACACGCACGATACCAAATCGTCAGGAGACAGAACTATCACAGAGCTCAAGAAATTGCTTAGAATCTCAATAGATTTCAGCCTAGGAATTAAAAATGAAATTGAAAGTTAACGACTTAAAGAAATAACACGTTGCATTAAAAAGAATAATCCTCCAAATGTAGGCACCAACCTGGCTGAAACCTTTTCAATTTCTTCAAAGGTTTTTGCAAGTGCAATGTATGGAACCCTGATTAAGTTGAAATATTGATGACGAGCAATTTTGAAAACAACTCACTCAAAAATGTAAACATACTTTTGCCCTTTCGCCCAACAGGCGTTTTCAACAGGATCGTAGTCCTCCAGTGCAGGATTGTACGATGATCCGTTACGTTCACTGAAAAATAATTAATAAAGAAACAATTAAAAACACGAACATTTACATAAAAACAATAATCAGCCACAAGATGAACAATTTAAGATAAACACAAATGACTGCCAGCTAAACTTACCTTGAATTTGAGACTGCCTTATCAGCTGAACCAGCATCAATCTTTTTCAAGTTTGGCTTCAGAGGGGCTTAAGAAACAAGATGGTTACACTGACGGCCAGAAAATGTTAAATGCAACAACATGCCGAAGACATAGCAATTGCAGCTCACCAAAGAAACTATGCATAGTTGATTTGCTTTCTTCTACATTGCAACCCTTATTCGCTGTTTCAGCCTCCTTCTTAGGACTTGTTATCATTGGAGGTTCGTCAAACAAACTCTTTGCAGGACTTTCAGGTTCGTGTTTGACACTCTTTGAATTAAATGCATTACTAGCTTCTGCTTTTAATGAATGAAAATTATCCTTTTCTTTCTCCACTGTTTTTCTCCTTGGTGCTGTCAAGTAATGAAATTAAAAACAAATCTTTCAAGAATCAAAAAGGTCGCATTTTTATTTTCACCAGTTTTTCGAAGAGGTATTGTGTTCTTTATATCTTCATCTTTTGGCAAACTTGCAAATGCCTGTAAATGAGTTGTTTTGTTGATGAGTGTTTAAAATATGTTTGAATTGATGAAACTTTTTTAAAGGATATAAATAACAATGTCATTGTAATGATGAAATGCATATGAAAGATATAACTCGCAATGTGGTCGGATTCAACTTCTTCTGTCCCTTCGGATTCATCCCTCTGACAGTCATCATCATCATCACTTTCAATGATTGTCTTCCTGATCTTAATTGGTTTGCAAACATCATCATCATCATCATCCTCACCCTCCTTTTTTCTCTTCAGATCTTTATTTTCACTGCACAACAAATATTTAACAAATCATAGATTCATGTGACAATGTAATAAATAATTCAGCAATTTCATGTCCAATTTCATCGTCAAGTCAATATCACAAAAAATTGAAAATTAGTGACCTTTTGTCCACAAATCTTTCAGCTGAATTCTTGGGAAGAAAGTAGGACCTGTCATTGATTAATTAGTGCAGATATTCACAACTTATACCCATTACATAATTTCAGAATATTAGAGTAAGTAGGTTCCATTTTGCCTCTTAATGCTTAACCAGTCCAAAACACTACGACTTATATCACAAATAATAAGTTTTTTCACTCATTAAAAGCAAATTCTTAAATATTTTCGTTCTATAAAAAATATTCCTGCTAGGAGATCTCTGCATCGCTTAATTTGTGAAGCAAAATGATGAAGACAAACAAATTTAATCATACCCGATAAGCCTCTGAGACATTTCGAGCTCGAGATCAAAATAAAAATTTTAATGGCGCGAAATTACACTAATACAAATAATTATATATAAACATATGTAAATAAATAAATTGAAATGTCAGCAAAAAAGCACAAAAATTTGAATATATATTTTTATATATTTCTTCATAAACTAAAAATACAAATTTAACATTTTGCGAATTTTTAAATACACACATCAACAATTACTTAATTTATTAATTTGACATGCTTTTTTGGTCGCATTAAGTCAAGGACATCAGCCAATCTCAAAAACAAGACACTTTGTTACACAACGCCGGAAATGCGGGTAACAAACCGCTAGCTTCAGTATCAAACTAAAATAGACTGGCAACAGTACCTCAGTTACAAATTCGGATGACACAATCAGGGGCGTCATTTCAGCTTTCTCTAAAAGGGGCAAACCCAAAACGCAACTCGACCTCTATTTGCTTCTAGCTGTTGTCGACCCCTTGCTGGACCCACTTAAAAATATATCTAGAGATATTATTTACGACCACTAGCCGGAAACCATTGTAATGCAGTTCATGACCTAAGCCTTCATCGTCAGACACATAAGCAAGGAGACTGTACGCCAGTCCTGAAGCACTCAAAAAACAAAGTGAGATCTTCGCCCACGTTTTTCAACTTGACCTACTCATAAATTCAATGCCAAGTTATGAGACAAAAAATATTTACCTTGAGACACGAAAACATTAAAGTAGCATTAGGCATTAAATATTTCAAGTCTTATGAAATTATAACTATTGAAGAAATACTATTCTGCAAGGGGCTAACAACAACCTGGCAAAACACTTAACAAGAAAAACATCAACTCACATTATTTCACAAAAGCAATCCAAGGAACTTATTTTCCAGCCTTAAGGTAGCAGTGAGCAATCAACAAAAGTTTAAACAACAAACATGATCAAAAATCATGTCTTTTTTAAAATAAAATATTTTGATTTGTGGAGTGATTTCTTAACAACTGCATAAAGATACAAAAGCTCAGATAATAGTTGAAGCCTGTTAATACAAAGAGCAAATGAACATATATTAGTTGGAATTAACTTTTTTCACTGAGCAAATCAAGTCCCAAAACTTTGATAACAATATCAATAAAAAATAGACCATTATTACAAAATGCTTGTAAATCTAGAGTGTCAAGCAAGCACTAATAGATTAATCTCTCCCCTTTTGATCAAAGCTTCTTTTTGGAAAAAATTTTGTAGCCTGGAGTGAGAAAAAAATGTTTAAAAAAACAATTGGTGCAAAAAGATACACCTTAATTAAAGCAAAAGTTGACACCTTTTGTTCAATAAAATCAACTCATTGGGTCTTTGTTTTCTTCAACTTGGATTTGACAAACTCACAGCACTTGTCCAAAGCACCATGCTTACGAAGTCCAGGGACAAGAGTGACAGTCACCACTGAAATACAAAAATTAAATCATAAAAATAACAGCAAATACTTCAGACCTTGAGAAAAGCTGCATAGACTAAATCAAATCAACCTAATCAGGACTATAAACTGAATTTCATCGTATCATGTAAAAAGTGGTCAACTTTCACCATATCTATTTTCAATTTCATTTCAATTCATTGAGATTTTTATGTATTAAGGAAAGGTGACAACATTCCATAACTCTAATCCAAATAAACAAGCATTTATATTCAACACACAAAGACGTGTACAATTACAAACCAATGAGATAGATGAGGAGCAATGCATCAATGAGACTCCCAATCCATGCCAAAGTCAGAAAAGCCCCAACAACAGTGAGCAGAAACTGGATGATATCAGAACATTGTATGTTATTAAATTAAAATTGGTCAACTGGAAAAAATAAACAAACAGTATTTGGCTTATCCTTCTTCAGTTTGAATAATTTGTCCCATAATGATTTCACATGCTTCTTTCCATTCAACAGCCTCTCACAAACTCTTTTAAACTGACCTTCTTCAGAGTGTGTCCTATTTTGAAACAATAGTAGGAATTCTAATAGCATCATCAAATCAGGAAATTCAATTCAAGATCGTACCATTGTTCTGGTTGACGATAAAATTGATTGCTAACAATGGGAGCCACATGATCAAGAATGCAGACAAGAATGCAACTAAGTGAAACTACTGTGAGTACAGTAGGTTCAATATACCACATTATTCTGAAAATAAAAATCTTTTTCAGTAATCTGTGAAACATTACAAATTCTGTCTCCACAAACTGACGAAAATATTAATGTGACAATGAATATAACAATTCCAGGAACATAAGCAGGATCCCATTCTAGAACTTTGTTTAGGGCTAACAAATAGCCTCTATGGTCCAACAAGTTTTCCTCAACTTCTTTCAACTCTAAATCCTGCAAAACATTAAATTTGTATATTTTTTTGCACTCGTGGACATATATACCTATACGTAAACTAATCTTATGTACACCTTATATTACATAAAAATTGGTCTGCACAAATAATTGCTTTACAACTGTTATCGCGAACGTGTGATATGGACACCAGCCACGACATCAATAATAAACTGTTACTATCACTAATACGTCTTGTGGCTGGATGCTGTTAAACTTTAAAAACTCACGTCATTTTAACTGGTAATGATATATCAAGACAATGTTTACCTTAAGGATTTAACAAAACCATTTTAAAAACATCATCCTCTACCAATATAGCCACAAAAATAACCCATCAGACGCACCTGACCGACCACAACTTCCTCCATCTTGCTCGAGTTCTAATGGCGAAATGAAATGTAGGATGAACCTAGTAATCTGACAACATGATAACCATTTAGCTTATGTTTCTTTTTTAATTTTAACTTTAATTCTAGTGCTTTTTGATGAATATCGTTTTATTTAAATCGAAATATTTCCTGGTCTCAGAATTTATATTTAAAACGAAATAGTAATGACGAACCTACATGATCAAAAACATTTGTTATCCTAAGTAATCTAAATATATCGTAATCTCTCTATAGCAGACATTACCTTATAATTGAATGCTTGAACCAATACTAATAACATAAAAAAGGATAAACATTCAAAGCTGCTTCATGCATAAATAAATAATTTAAAGCTATCGAATTAACGTTATTTAATGTTTCCTAATGTAGAATAAAAACAAACCTTAATATTAAAATGACTAAGAGGACATCCATAAAAAAAAAATCGGCAAATTGGAGAAAAAGGGTCCTTCAAAATCGGACTAATGCGGACAGAGGGTAGAAGAGGGGTAATTGCTTATGCGGAATCCTCACTTTTTAAAATTAAAGTAGTTTTTAAATATTTCAAATTTATTTTTTAACAATTTTATTTCCATTATTTCTAGTGATTTTAGAAAATGATTTAGCATTTTCATAATTTGCTAAGGTCCGCCCTTAAATGACACCACGAAGTTTACTATCACTCCTGTCTAAATCATCGCAGTTATGCAACGGACTTTAATCAAACAAATAAATAAATAATACTATCACTCCCCTTCCCATTCGTCACGTTTCGTCTTAAAAATATTTACATCTACCAAAATTTTGACCCCACAAAAAGATATGACAATAAATTTTCAATAATTGCATAATAAAGTTAAAATTAATGGCTTTTACAATAAACAGCGCGATGTCATGTATTTTATTCCCCCTCCCATCATCGCTACTTATCGTCACAGATTAACACAACATTAATTTATAGTGGTTTAAAGAGACTAATGTCTATGTGATAAACCACTCAAATGTTTGAATCCCATCCCTTTAATTGTGATGTCATTTATGGATGGCCCCAAGAAATTACAAAAATTCAAGAATAATGTGTGTCTGCCAAGAAATTACTGTCGATTTTGTGTTAGTAATCATTTTATGGACATATGTAATGACGTTGAAACTAGGGAGGGACACAAATTAACCTCTTTCTGTACTTTATGCTGTGGATTTTAACAAATCACATATCTCCATGAGCAAGACTTGATTCATGAGCCCCAGAATCGCACTTTTTTACTTTTGCTAAATGAATATGATGGATCGTGTCGTAGGTCGTGCAAAACATTGCAACATCACGAGAATTAAATTGGAATTTTAAGCAAACTTTTTTGCATTAGCTTTAAAATAATAACCATTTACGTGTTATGAGCCATCCGAGATATTTGTAAAGTTTGTAAAGTTAGTAATTTATTAAGATGCCAAAATATTCTGCAAATGCTAGGAAACGTTAAAAACGACTGATATTCAAACTTGAGTTGCCTAAGTTGACCAATTGTGCTGTTATGCTTTTACTTAAATAATTTATGTCAAATACGATTAGGTTATTTAGTAACAAACACTTCCATTTCAAACAATTTATAAATTTGTTATAATATTACTAAAATAAAAGTACAACTTAGTTAAAAAATAAAATAACAATTACAGTGATGTGTATTTATATTAATATTTAACCTAAACTTGTTTTTGTTTCAAATTGATTGGGCGCGCGATCGGTGAGTTGGTTTTCGTGGTCATTTCTCAATAAGCCATAGGTAGTCATGTGTTTCTCATTTAATTCCGAGTTGGTTTAGTGATATGGTTTTTGGCAATGCTGTTGATTATAATAAAATCATAGACTCTTCTTTGTTTTCCTGCATGTGATGATTCTATTGGTGAATCATCAATTACTTTTGAAAATGTGAGGAGCTTCTCAAACAAAAGTTAATTTTAATATTCATTTAATTTAGTATACTTCAAGAGATGTTATGATTGAAATACCTTAAGACCTGGAATTAAACAACCAACCAAATTTCCAATGTAGATTGAGATGGTTTGAGGCTTTTAGTTAAAAGTTGTTTGGCCAAATGAGTTTCATTATTGCATGAAGCGGTAATGCTTGCAGTTATTATATAACGTTTTCACAACCTAGCCTGTGATGCCAGGGAATGCCCCTGAGTAAGAGTAAATGGTTGAATGTTTAAAAGAGTAACTTCACATCATATTTAGATACATAAGGCACTAAGGCGATCAGCTACAAGTAAACAGATTGTCTGCATTGTTATATCTTTTGATTTTTTTTTTTGAAGCCATTCAATTCATATTTTATTTTGAATAAAAGAGTTGTCTTTTCAGCTGAGGTAGACATCGTTTTACAGCTTTCATTCATCTGATATGGTACGCTCTGAGACAGATAATGACCTGAATGAGACAAGTTTAGATTCAGATGTGGATGTGTCATCTGCCAATCTTCAGCGGCTTCAATGCAAAAGCGTTATTTCTTTGCCTGCAGATGCAAAGCATCTAGCTTGTTGTTTGCTATCAAGGAAGATATGCATTGTTGCTGAAACAAGTTTAAAAGTCTTTGATTTTACAGATAGCGAGTATGATTACTGTTTATTATAAAGTTAATGAAGATTGTTGATTACATCTGTCACAAATTGCAGGATAAGTCTCTCATTGACATTTAAGAGATGTCTGAGGCATATTTCGTGCTGTGAAACAACTCATGCAACTCAGCGTAATAGCACGACACAGGAGTGGATTGCAGTTGCAGACGAGGGAGATGACATTTGCGTGCTGAATATAGGCACTGGAGAAAAAAGTATTTTGAAACAGGAAGATGATGAATGTGGGTTGCAAATTTCTCAGGTGAATACTTTGGAGTTATCAACCAGGTTAGACAGCCTTCAGCAATTTTTCTGTTGTTACTGAGGAAGCACTCAATATCACAATTCTCTGATAAGATTGGAGTGATTTTCATGTTCATATAAAGCTGCAATTTTTGCAGTGTTTTTTTTTTAATTTTTGTCAATTTCAAATTTTTCAGCAACATTCAAACACACTGCATTAGAATGATGATCTGTTGTGAATCAGGAGATGCATTCGTCTCAGAACTTTACGATCCTCTAAAATTAGGAGGAATGCCTGCAAGGGAAACCTTTGTGAAGATTAATTTAAGGCAGGAACATACTAAATTGCTATCATTTTCTGTTACATTTCTTGATGTGGATGCAGGAGACATCATATGTGCTTCAATGAAAAAAGATGGAGCATACCTAAGCATCTTGAATCCTCATCTTGCATCTGAGAGTGATAGTATGAACTCTCATCAAATAGTGTCAGAAAGTATGTATCAAGGTAGGAATTTTCATTCAAAAGACATCATTGATAGCCAGCTGAGGGTATTTGTTGCTGACGATGATTGCAAGAGGGCCATGGTGGCTTGCCGTGATGTCATTTACATTTGGAATGCTGAGACAATGTGTTTGGAGCAGATATGGGAAGCTAAGGATGAATTATTGGATGTCATCAAGACTCGGTCTGATGTTGCTCTGTTTTTAAAGAGAGGTTTGTTTCTCCAACATATTGTTCTGTTGCAATTGTATTTTATTTTGAGCGTGTGACGAGCTATTATATTAAAAGTGCATTTTATAATAAAAATAAATGATTTTGTTTTATTAGGTGACAAAGATTCTAATAATGTCAGCATAGAGTTGAGGTCATTTCCAAACATGGACTTAAAACGGAGACTTGAAGTTAGCGAGGCAGCACCAAAACTTTTTGCATCATGTTGTCTGCCTCCAGGATTTAACACCAATCATTATGAGTTGGAAGAAAATGTTTATTTCTTGTTGGGAAATGAAGACATGAAGCTCATGGCTTTAGAACAACCTGACGTTGCATCTCGCATCTTAAAGCTGATATCCAGAGGTGACTTTGACGCTGCAGAAAAGTTAGCCACTGCCTTTGGAGTTGACACAACACCTGCTTTGAAGGCAAAGTTGTCATATTGTGTAAATTACCTGAATGGACTCTTCAAGACTGTCAACAATGGCAAAGAATTTCAAGAAGATCTTAAGTATAACAAAGTGCTCTCAGAATTATTTCAGTGTTTGAAGCTAGCATTTGTCTCGTGCGATGATATAGAGAACTTGCTGATTTTGGTATTACCGAATTTAGACCACACAACTCAAATGTTTTCTGCCATCAGGTCTAAGTTGGATGAACTGGAAAATTCTCCAGACTGCAACATCAGAAAGATCACAGCATTAAGAAATCATCTCCACAATATTCTTCACAGGCTTGGAACATATGTTACTGTTTGTTGTGATTTTGATGTTAGAGACTGGAAACAGTTTTCCAAATCTCCTGCTAGAATTCTGTTCATGAAGTTTATCAAAAAGGGGTGGCTTGAATCTGCTGAAGTGATTTGGAGCAGACACAGGGCTGAAATTATAAGTTTAGATGCTCATAAATTGAATGATTTAGTGAAGATGGAGGTGTGTAATATTCTTTCATCAATACCAAAGCAAGTTTCATCTTTAAGTATAATCAGGTTTCTAAAGAAAATTATAATTCCTGAGGTCATCCATCAGTTGGAATCAGTTCATCACATAGCACTCTGGATTCAGGACAGAGCCAGGCAGCTTGAACTTTCAGAGCCATATCTTTGGCCACAAAATGCCATTTCTCTTTGCAAAGTATTTGATTCCTGGGAAAATGAGCTCAACATGGATCCTTTGAGCGACGACGTTGATCGAAGCCTGAGTTTCAAGGAACTAGCTGCTAAGATGTGTCACATGTCTGCTGTGGCAACTAGCAATAGTGCAGACATTGATCCTCTTACTAAAATCCAAAATCTTGCTGCTACTTTGCATGAAGTGAATGATTTGAAGATAAAATATGGTTGCCCCTTCTCATTATCAACTCTTGAAGTTGAAAGTGTAGAGGTCATTGCTTTCAGAATGTTGGATAGAATTGTTGCAGTAGAGCTGGTGGCACAAGTGGTGAAGGATTTTATAAAACCCTACTTGTTGGATAAAAACTTGAATCCTGATGAAGTTCTGTTCAAGTACATTGAGATGAAATTAGCTGCAGATGATGCTCATGTAGAGAAAATGGTTCAGATAATAAGGTTATTGTCTTTTATTATATTTTGGTATCATATGTTTTGTCAATATTACTTTATGCTTGCCCTAGTGATCAAGCATTTTATTTATGCATAATTATTATTAACCAAGATTCACAATTTGAAGTTGTATTATTAATAAGTCGTTGAATTATATTCTGTTAATTTCTTCAAAATATATTTATTTTTAATTTTGTGTATATTCACATTAAATTAAATTGAATTTGATACATGATTGCAATGATTCAACATCTTGAGATACCATTTTATTGAATGAAATATTTAAGTGTGTTTGTATTGTTTGCTTTTTAACTGATCATTAAGAAAGACTTTATCATGGCAGATGCATTGACAGTTTTGCATCGAAGTGTGCATCGACAGAATGCCTCTTAAAATTTGCGTCCATGCCGTGGAATGATCAGCTGATGAGTCTCGTTAATGAATTACTTTCCACGGAACATCCGCTTGCACTTTCAATAAAGGAAAGATGCTTTTCTGCATCATTGGAAATGATGCTGGCCAGCTATGGTTTCTCCAGATGTCAGCAGCATCTTATTAGTACTGAGCATATTATGGAACGAATTGTGAGTACTGAGGGTGAACAGTGCATTGAGGACTGTTTGAAGGTGGCAGAACATGGGAAGCACGCAGCTTCAGACGTCTTCTATTTGAAAGCGGATTATCTTTGCTCAAAGGGGGCTATAGATGATGTAATGGACTTGTTGGATAAGATGGATTCTTATGCAATTAGTTTTGGAGGTATGATTACCTTTGCTGTTATTAAACGGCTGGTGTTACATTTTTAATATTTTTCTCATGTATACAGATTCACCTCGCATAACAGAAGATCTGTCGGATAGATTGATCGAATTGGGGGAATTGAATGGATTTTCCAGGTTTTCTTCGAAAGAAACCAGCAGAAGATATCGTCAAAATGCCATCAACGTGTTGTCGATGCAATCAGAAAAACATGAAACATCCTGCGGAAGAGAGTCGATTTCTTTTGACAGAAATCCTCGTGCTTGTGAATCTTATAAAAGGAGACTTTCTCAGGATTTGCAATGCCATTCGGAGGAGTTCGGCTCTTACATGATCAAACACGAGCCGCA
Source organism: Whitmania pigra (assembly GCA_021613335.1). Taxonomy (NCBI): domain Eukaryota; kingdom Metazoa; phylum Annelida; class Clitellata; order Hirudinida; family Haemopidae; genus Whitmania; species Whitmania pigra. Next base: position 844,192 of record JAJTWR010000159.1, read on the forward strand.
AGATTGTAGTTCTCGATATGATTTAGCGGTTAAAGAACTGCATGGAACATGCACGTCTGGTCTTGACATGGATTTGCTGCCAACTTTGATTGAAAGCATGGCTAAGTCTTTACCGAATCGTTCGGTGATGGATGTGGAAAGGTGGCTAAACAAGCACAGGTGGATCAAGATGATCATAAAGATTTATGAAGCTTCCTCCAACTATATTTTGCAGATCAGTGAGGATGAAGCAGAACTTAGGAGTAAATTGGAGATGACATTTGATGCAACCGGTCTGACATTTGCTTGGTCTGATGTTTCCCATGCTGTGAGAGATCTCCTACAACAATCTAATACTTTGCCAGTCCAGGAATTTGTTGCTATTGCTGACATTTTACTCAGGAAAAAGCACGACCAGTTGTCTCTGCAGATATATAGCATTGCCTTCTTTGAGTCATTTTGCAGATTGAAACGGTTTGAGGATGTCGCACAGTCCAGCATGCTGGGAATATCAACATCAGAATTTTCAATTGTTGGAGTAGAAAGAGGGGAGGGTCAAGAACTATTTAATAGTATTTATGACCATTTAAAAATACCTGTTTCGAATGTTATCACGAAGCTATTTGCTGCATTGCGATGCCCCGACACCGTTCTTTCTCTATTGTGTTCCTGTTATAATGAAAAAGATGCCATCAATAAACTTGGAAAATCATATGCTTCAAATCAAGGAAAACCTAAGAAGCAGAAGTTAGTGGCAACAGTAAGTCAATGAAATGTTATTTATTTTAAGCAATTGCAATTGCATTACTTATTCAAACATCATAATTAATTATTCAAACATTTTGAACGATGAGTCGTAAGACCTTGGTTTTGTTTCAGGTTGCCCTTGCTTATCATTATCTCAAGAACCTGCACCAAGAATTTTTCCCAATCTTATCTCTTAACTGCAACTGGAGTTATAAGCTTGCACAATATCAAATTGCTTTCAACGATTCGGCAAAAATAGATAGCATTCCAGCAATGGCTCGATGTGCACCTCTCAATGTTTCTTACGTCTTTCAGTTTTCAAAAGACTTTGATTTGGATCTGAAGGATGTCTGCTTGCTCTGTCTCCAGACTTTGCTATCTTCTGAAGCACTAACTAATCCAACCATGCTTTGTAGGGCAACAGTTTTCTGTCATGAATCTTACAGATATTTTGAGTCGCCTGAGCCTTTGCTCAAATTGTTGCAGTCGTCACTGGAGACGACCGATGGGAAAAATTATGAGAAGATTGAATTTATTCTGTGTCGAATAAATGAAGTCGAATGTAGATTCATATCCACCTCGGAACATGTACCGTGCATCACCACAAACAAATTGAATCTGTTAAATTTCCTCAAGTCATACAAACCTGCCACGATTTCAAAGCATTCAAGTGGAAATGGCTTAATTTCCTTTGCTCCAAAGAAGATTAGAATGGAAAAAACATCATGCAGCTCTGCAAAGAAGGAATTGTATGGAGATAAATCCAAGAAGAGAATTGATGACAGATTGTCGTTCCATGCGTTCTTTACCAATGAGATGTGGAATGTCATCAAACAGGAGTTGAATCATGATTCTGTGGATCTTTGGCGATCAATTGCTCCAGTTTTGAAAATATCTGAGGACAATATTCTTATTACAGCTATGATGAAAATTCTGAATTCGGCTCTCAGCTTGGTCGAGAGATGCGGTGATGAAGTTTCAGAAGAAACAATTACTCTTCTCATCAGCTTAAATCAATCCATTGCTTCTCCAGCAGATGCTGTTAAGGTTGCTATGATTTCAAGTTTAACACAATCTCAATTTTTTTATATTTTTATACTAATATTAATTTAATTAAATGATTATCTCTAGGTTTGTGACACTGTGATTGATTCTTTGCCAAAAAATCACTTGAAACAAAAGCTGAGACTGTATGAGTTGTGCGAATCTCTCAGCAAAGTCTGGATGAAAAGTGGAGGCTCTGATGCAGCTGCTAAAGTTTATTCCAATTGCTTGTACAATCGCAAGAAACTTTTTGCGACACAAATCTTTATTGAGAAAGGATTTCATGATCTTTTGAAGATATTACAATCAGATTTTGTGGATGGATCTGTTTTACAAGCCAGCCATGCAGAACAACTGATTGAAAGGTTGTATGAACATGAATCAATTGATGGAATCTGGCAAAGAAAGAAACAATTTTCTGTAGAAGATTCAAGGATATATGTTGCAGTTGAACATTTGGCTATCCTCTTTGAATTGGATCTAGAAAAGATTCAAATGGATCTCTTGGCAAAATGGATGCCTTCTACTCTTCAGATACAACAAGAAGTTGAAAATGTTTCAATGGTGGAGGGTCTTGAGGTTGAAAGCAGGTATAAAACTTTTGGAAATTTGATTATTAATGATATTAGTTAATAATTGATTTAGACTAAAGATGTTCTAATTAAATCTTATCTTGAGCTAGAAATGCTTAGCGATATTATTAAATATTTCCATCATTGCATGTGATTGATTCCAGGGAATCTGATGATATTGATGAAGAAAGACGTTTACTGCTCGCAGTTCATATTCTCTGCCACATGAATACAGACAAGGCCATGGCCTACCTCAAAGGCATTATCCTAGATAATGAAAGGTTTTCTGAATGCCGAATTAGGGCATTAAGATGCCTCCTCAGACTGTTTTCTCCCAGTTTTGCTGCCATTCACTTAAGTTATTCAAGGAGTCAACTAATTACTTTTGTAACCAATTTGATTGCACACTCCAGTCTTGAAAAAGTGGGCATCTCTGAGAGGGTTGAAGAATTCTCTTCTCAGGTGGACAAAATAAATCTTTTGAAGACTCTCACAAGATTTAAATCCAGAGGATCATCTGCCATAGCTCCAGCCTTGGCTGCAAGTTTTGCAGTTTCTTTTGAAATCTTTGATGTCAGCATTCTAAAGCTGTTGATACGAACATTATCCGATCACGAACATTTTGCTTTGTTAGCTGCGCTTGTGTATGGATTATTAAGGTCAGTGAAGATTTCAAATATTGATACCTTAAATATGTATATTTTTATATTTGAATATTGGCCATGATTGCAGATATTTTCCTAAACACATCGTGAATAATGCCACCACACTCAATTGGTTACAAGAATTGACTGTCACACTAATTTCCAAGATTATGGCTAGCAATTCAAGCAATACAATATTGTGCTTCCAAGCCCTGAGAATTTTCTTGGCATATCCTGGATGTTTTCTGATGGACGACAACCACAGGAAATACGTCATGGATGCAACGTCCAACTTCTCCCAGCTCGACATGGAGCCATGCGCCTACGCGATTGCACTTATAGGGAAAGATTTTTCAGAAATGGATTTTGGTCACTTCTTGAGCCAAGATTACAAGAGACTGGTTTCATCACGTATGGAAAAATGGACAGGAGAGGGACTGTTAAATCCTCTGCGTGACCAGATAAAATTTTCCATTAAAAGGGGAGAAGCACCATCTCAAATCGTAACTTTATGCAACTTAAATCTGACAATGTCGGACTCACTCAATGCAACTTGCTTCGAAGATTTAAATACTACTTCGGAGAGATACTTTTGCAGTCAAGAATCCTTCATTCAAGAGTGCCAGAGTGTATTAAATATAACTGCTCTCAATAATACTTTGAGCCAAATGTGAATGTGAATGTGACTCATCAATTTGATTATATTGTAATAAAAGCTTTCAGACAGCTGTTTCAACTTGATTTGAAAATGTATCAGTTTTTTGCCATAATGGGAGCATCTTAAAGCTGTGCACAATACACATTAAATTCATCAACACTAGAAAAATTATTTACAGACAAAAAATGTACATGTTTATAAAAAAATCCAGTATGCAACTGTTAGTTCAGATGAATGCAAATTTTTGAAGCCCACATTTCACAAGTGGGTCCATTTTAATCCATGTAGCGGTGTGGCTTTGAAATAATGCGTCCTCTGGAGTTCAACCTTTGAGCAGTTCTTGGAGTTGATGTTTCTTCGTTCTCGTTGGCACTTAAGGAGTCGTCAGCGGATTCTACTTCGCCATCGGAAGGATGCACTTTAATGGAATTGCTTGATGTGTTTTTCAACTTCTCTTGGAAAATCTTAGATTTATCATTTGTTGACCCTTGGACAGAATCATTGATGACTTTAGAACTGTAGCTGTGGTCGTCAATGTTCTGATCATCTTCATCATCTTTTGCTGTATCCTGACTGTGAATCGAGCTGTCATCAGTCTTCAGCTGAAAAAAGGTAATTGTCATTAATCTATTTAGCTAAAAATCAAAGCAATACACATTATAGCAAAATGTACACCATTATAAATGGAAGATAAAAGATTCATGCAATCAAATAAAAAGAAAGGTCACTTAATTGGTACTGACTCTAGTTAGCACAACCCTTGACTCAGAAAGCTGAATATCTAGCTTGATTTTGTCTTCTTGCTTGACCTTTTTTGCAGATGTGGTGGCATTCAAATCTGACCCCTCTCTTCTCGCCCTCTTCGTGGACCCTCGTCTGGAGGTTGAATCATCCAGGATGCTTGAATCGCAATCGCTATCACCATTAATCTCTGAAGCTGCATCAGCAGCATTTCCATTTTTCTTTGGTCCCCTTTTACGTGCTTCTCCCGGGCCCACCATGGGAGGTCTGAATCTTGTCTGAATTGCATGAAATTTGCATGACATGCTTACGAAGCAAAATTACAAAAATGCTTAGAAATACTCACTCTTCCTTGACCTTGTTTACCCTGTGAGCAACACCTTGAACATTCCCAGCTGCTTGGAAAATCTTCATCAATACAGCCTTGATGGGTCAGGGAGTCACCTGATGCATTCTGCAGACATTCCCTGTGATGGACTTCAAAGCAGATAGTGCATTCCAAAAGGCCAACTCCAGGTTCGATACAGGTCTTATCCTCAGAAGGTTTTTTGCAGGTGAAGCAAACGGCAGTGGCAGGTAGAATAGGCTAAAAAGTAGCATAAAATAAAAATGGTGAATTAGGATATTGCTGGCAACAGTATTCGAATCCATGCTGCCATGCAGGCACATTGATGAACAGTGTCACTTACCTGCATGCATTGTCTTGATAGACATGGCTTTTTCAGTATGCCAGGACCTCCAAACTTCTTCATGTCAACACATGCAAAGCATTCTGAACAGTCAGTCCTGGTGCATGGCTCGCATTGTTTACACCTCACTCTTCTGTAGTGCCATACACTTCCTCCGACAGATGAACTGCTGGCTCGAGACTTGTCTTTGGAAGAAGAGCCACCTCCACGACATCCTGTAGTGTTGTACTTCCTTGGTTTCTGCAAAAGTGTTTCAGTTAATTATGCAGATGAATCCAATACAAAGCTTGCAATACTCACCTTAGGAAGAATTCTTTCTAAGAAAGGAATTCCAGTTATGGCTTTGGACTGGTTATTTAATTCTTTGAATCCAAGGATTTTCTGAAGGATATAATTACAATATCATATAAATTAAAGATTGTTCACATTTTAAAAAAAAAAACAATTTGAAAACCTCCAGATCACAGAGCAACTGTTCAGTGTTTATAATATCCCTTGGAATGTTCAGCTTGTTTCGAGGAATATTTTGTAGCCATAAAGTGATGAGTTTAAGACCTAACAACTCATACGAAGTCAAAAACTTATTGGGCTTCATTTCTAATTTGGTGCTTGGGATGGTTGATGATGCCACTGCAAAGCTACATACAAGAATTAATTTTGCAAATTCTCACATGTCTTTAAATCAGCTTAGCATACCTGTCACTCGGGTTGTCATTAGGATCACCATCCATGCTTTCATCAACAGATCGAATCTCTTTTAAAATTAATAAAATGTACATTCAAATAACTTGACATTATTTCACATGAACTATCATCCGAGATACTCACCATCCTTCACTTCCTCGTTCAACTTTATGGAGTATTTTCTCCCACTTAAGACATACAAATATCTCTCTAGGACATACCAATGTAATTCCATGAAGAATGGATACCTAAACTTCATAGGAACCTGATAAAGAATGAGACAAGTGGTTAAATGAGTAATTAGTTGAAATGTTAATAAATATTTGAGAAAAAGACTCACATGAGTTTTTGTTTCCACTTCCCATATTCTAAGCTGCAATTCAATGCCAAAAGAGTGTAAGAAGTTGCCTCCAAATACCAATGAATCACAAGGTGTATAGACAGCATGAATCCAGCCTGAAAGTTTCAGAGATATCAATATTTAATCATTTATTTGATAAGAATGTTTCAAATTAAGATCCACATTGAACCTGTTGGAATGAAAAAAGTATTGCCAGCTTCCAGAGTTATTTTGTAACAATTCTTCACCAAATCTCCAAAGAAAACATCAGACTGTTTAGCAGAGAGGGTCCAATTCTCATACAATTTCAAATTTTCTTCAGTTGGCTCAATGAACCAAAATACCTGCAGATATGAAAATTAAAACAATCCATCCATGCAAAACAGACATTAGCAATGATATTGTTGGAGATCTTTGTAACTAACCTTTTGACCTCTAAGGATATGGTACCAGACAGAAGTTCCACCCATGTCTATGTGAAAATCTGTATAGCATCCGGCCACACTCATCAGGCAATATCTAGTAAAATAATTCAACAAATTGAATAACAAAGACAACATTTAAACATGACTACATCAAACCCAAATGCCTACTTTTGTACTTTAGGGTACATCATCGTTGTAAGGAGATTTGTTGCAGAAGATTGCATTTCTTTCAGGTAGCCTGGCCATGCAAGGTCAACCCAATCCAAGTCATGAACCTGGAACAAAATATTCCTTAACAATGCATCCAAACTAATTGGAATCATTTACAAGTAATAAAAAATCCAAATATATAATAGTAATATATAATCACAACTAACAACTGCAGGTTGGTCCACATAATTCTCTAATTTGGTGTGGCTGAACTCCAGGCTGATGACATTAAGGAGGCGATCACGCTTTGGGTTTTCGTAATAAGCCACCCACTCCTTCATGGTCAGCTCTAAATCCTTTTGAGTTGTTACATCCATCACATCAACCATTCTCCAAGATCCTGGGCACAAAATTGTTACCTTATTTATCTTGCCAAGTATGTGACAGATCCACACAAAAACCACCAAATGATACTTACCAACACATTTCTTTACATCGCTGACAGTGAAGTTTTCACTTGGCATTCTGAATAAAACAGAATTTCAGTCATGACACAAAATTATTAAAATCAACTCTAATTGAATAACTTTATTCCCACCTCATTCCAAGTCCTGCTTTCTCTTTAACTAGAATTGGAGTTTTGAAACCATTTTGTTGAAAATATGTCAGAGTCACATCTGTGGAACAAATCAAAAATAAATTGACAAATCAGTCATGTAATTTAAACCGCCCTTTAGCTCAGTTATATATGCTAACCAGATCCTTTCATGTCGTTATAAAAAGTATTGTTGTCAGGATATGAATCAAGCTTTGACTGTAAATCAAATGTTCTCTGCCCATATATTTCATCATCATCAATCCCATCATCTTTATATGAATGGCCCTTCTTATTTCTCTGAAAATGTTAACAATTTTCAAGCAGACTAATATTGCAAATTAATAGTTGATATTACCAAAATATAAGCTTACTGAAATGAAAATCTAACAATTAGACATAAGCTGAATTGCATACATTTACAATAACGCAATCTCATTCTGTACAGTGATGCATCCTTTTCATAAGAGTTATAAGACCACAGCTCAAAAATCGATAAGCAAAACGATCCATAATATCCAACAATTTAAACAATTTAGTTTGCTACATGTAACGAATCCTCTTCACAAGACCATAACCTAAGCACGGAAAACGAAAGACTCGTATAACTCTAACACTCTATAATTTGCTGCATTATTGGTTTGCGAAAAGTGCTCACTAACATGAATTACATCACATGTAGGTGAATGCGTGACCTAATGCATGTACCGACGAATTAAGATTTATATATATCTAACCAGGCAGCGATCCCTCGAAAAATCCTCAGTCATTATATATTTACTGATAATTTTGTTTAACAGACTTCAATTTTGATCGTATCAGCAGCAGGCGAAACTATCCAAAACACTTTAAGAAACAAAAACAATAAATTGAACGCCGCATGCGCACAACACTTATGCATAGACTCTAGATTTTAGCGATCATAAATATTTAATAATATGCGTTAAAAATTATTCACGTCATTAAATAGAAGGTAATAAAGTTTTATGTAAATGTCAATTATATTATTACAATCATTCTAAGCAATACCATTACCGATCAATGATGGATTGTATTATAATCAACGTATAGTTGAAATTGGGATTGCAGTTGTTACAAAAATATCGGAATTTGATTTTAGCATGATATAATTTTATGTCAAATCGTATGTATTAATTTGAAAATTTGTTTAATATTTGATATCTAGCAACGAGTTTCCAAAATTATGTACAATTATATACGAGTGGTTATTATGTAGATCTTGGTCTTAACCACTAAAGATGGTTGTGTTGTGGACGATTATTAACGGCACCCGAACTAATAGGAAAGCCTGTCTTCAAAATTTCACTCTTTGATCTCCCATTTTTACGCTTTTACATCACATTAAAGTACAATTATCTTTTGTAACTCCTGCCGGAAGTTTTAGCACATTATCTATAAAAGTCCCGATTTATTTAGGGTTTCTGTATCATTAGTAAATAAACTTATTTCGCCACACTCTAACTAGCAGATACTACCCTTTTGGTAAGAATGGTAAGGGCCCTCTTTGGCCTTTTCACGCGGGCCAGCTGTTGGTGTGCCAATTGTATATGCTGGTCATATGTGGCGGTAGCCCAAAAGTGGTCCGCTCAGTCATCCAAGTCATCCCCCCGCACCTTTGCCTCAACCCCGGCTTTAATTTTTATATTACAACACAATCAAATTCAGATTTATACAATTATCACACAATAAGAAAAGATATAAAATGTCTAATTAAGCTTCAATTATCAAATGTTTTCCTTCTTTTTTTTACTTACTACTACTCTATCTCCAGCTCAATGAATCCAACTCCTCATCCTTTCCCCAATTACTTCTTTGATGATTTAATTCCAATTTTTAAAGTTGAATTTTGTTTAAAAAAGTAATATTTGCTCAAACTAATGAAGCTTTATAGCAAACATTCATACCAATTTAAAATTAAGATTACAATCGTAGACAACATAGTAGCAATGACGACTTAGCTTTTTTTGCATTGGCTCCCACCTAAAATTCTTTGCAAATTCATTTCTAATATGCTGTAACGTAATTTAGCAAACTGAGTCTGTCAATGAGCCACTTGAAAAAGATTTCAACTAAGTAACATGTGGATTAGACATTAAATTAATATTAGTGCAGAAAATCAAAAGTATATACACACTATTTGCTATATTAGCTTGACTCTTATTTGATGTAAAATGATTACTATTGTAAATATTTAAATAACCATTTACCTCATGACATCATCATCAAGCCATTTTCCCTTGATGTTCATAAGGATTATAATTTGCTCTAGAAGAACTTTGAGATAAAATCTTTTTAAATTTTGTTTTTGGTAGATCAAAGACACCCAAAGTAATGACAGTCATAATTTTTAACAATACTGATACTTAGCATAAAGAAAGGATATTTTGATACTTATCCCAACACAGCTTCAGCATTTACTGTGCTTAAACTCTTGTTTATCGCTAATAAGGCAATGTAAATATCTTTTTTTTCTTGTTGAGTCTGATATACGATTTTTTGCTGTTTTGTTAGTCATGTTCACCAGGAAGTACATCTGATCATTGATCACTGATCAGTTGCGTAGCCAGGTTTTAACACCAGGGGGAACGAGCATTAAAAAAAAAAGGCCCTACAACTTTTTTCATTTAATTAAATTCATTATGCTTATCTGTATTAATATCTTGTATACATTTTAAATAGAAACACTGAACACTCAAACGGTGGCAAAAAAAAAACAATTTTATTTACAGTAATGTAGAGTCGGCATAACGCCTAAATCGACTACAACAGTCTTTATCATCTAGGTCTCATCCTAGTAAATTTATCAATTATTTTGCTATAATCCGCTTCACTAGCGAATTGTCTTTCAATCGCAACCGAGGCTAAACCAGACAATCTGTCCTCGCCCATAGCAGTACGTACGATTTTATGAGCTTGAGTCGGCTGAAGGATCGTTCCGCACTAGCGCTGTATATTGGTAAAGTCAGAAAAATGCGATACAGCATGCTCAGGCTAGGATAAATGGAACACATGTCATTGGCAATCATGAATGTTTGAGTGCATTAGGAGCAATCTCCCTAGCTCTTGTTTGGAGATCTGCTATTTCACCCGACATTGTACTAGCTCCATCATGTGACTGACCACAACACATACTTATTGATCGATTCTGCTGATATCAATAGTAGAGTCAACAATCACAGCAAAGTACTTAGCCACTTTGATTTCATCAACAATTTTTGGTAGGATTAAACAAAGGGAATTTTGTAAGAAAAAGTTCTTTCTCTGCTTTTTTGCGACTTCCACTACCTTCATGCTTTTCAATTTTGTGGATACCTTTAGTAAAATTTTTGCAATCAATTTTTGGATCATTCCAAGCATCATATCGATTAGCAAAAAGGCATCAAGCAAAACAGATCATATTATTAGCTCTCACTGAGTAAACCAGCCAGTGTCTTTCAATTTCAAGCTCATTTTTCAATATTTTTTTATACCAATTAGCAGTGAAGTGACGTCCAGTTTCATTTTGCGAAATTTTTTAATTTATCTTTAAGACCCGGCTGACAAGGGCCTAACTCAATTAAAGCGCGTACAAGCTGAGGTGTTACAGGTGTATCACAAAACAGATGTGGATCTGTTGGGTATTCCATGGTTATGTAAATTGTTGCATGAAGCCTTTCTCTTACTGATTTTCACCTTCGTCCTCCCCATGAGAGTCTGTTGAAGTGATCAGGTTTCACTTCCTTAACAATCGCAGCAGCTGGAGTCGGGATGTTATCAGTTCCTAGGCTCATAGAAAAATCTGACTCTTTTGCACGATCAATTTCTTTTTTTTTTTGTCCAGCCTGACGGTTTGAACCGCTTTTTTTTTCAGTATCTTTTTCATTACTTCTCATAAAAATAAAAAATATATATTATTACAAAAATTGTTCTAGGCTTAGCAGCAATACGTAATTACAAAATGCATGCAAGATAGGCAATTGACAAACCAATGAAACTTGTCATGTGCGATGTTCGAATAAATTTCTGATTTACTATTTACAACCAAATGTCATTAAGCTGAGCCACCACCAATCGTAATTTTTACCTAAATTAAATAAAATCGTACTTATCCTGTGTATCTAGATCAATGTTTTTGATTTAACGACGATTCGTCTAATTGTTTTATATTTTTTTAAGTAGCAGACGAGCTCGTGACGGCGATAATTAGAATGACAAAGATAAACAAAAGTTATAAGATTCTGGTTATAAATATTTTGGTAAAATGTGGATTTGGCTTTTAAGATTCCTCAACGCATATTACAAAAGACATTAAACAATGTATTATGTAGAATATTTGAGTAGAAATTTAATCTTGATCTTAAAAAGGCCCCACTTTTTTTGAAGATGGTCATAGATATGTGGCCACAAAATTAAATATAACTTTTACTTTTTAAATAATTTGCAAATTAAAGACCTAAGTTTTTCTCCAAAGTTGCAATTTTCACAAAAATTCAGAATCAGAATAATTTAATGGGTTGCACCAAAATGGAGATCCCTAATGCGCAAATATTTTAGAAATTACCCAAATTTCTATAAACAGAACAAATCAACAAAATTGATCAAAAACAAAAGCTAATGCAAAAAACACATTGAAATAGAAAATAACTCACTTAACAATAAAAATGTTTCATAAGGAACGTATTTAAGGATTAGTCATTATATAAATTGTCGCAACATTCATTTACATATCTTGTAACTTCATAACATCCTTTTCTTTATAATTAAGTTTCCCAAGAAATCCATAAACCTAATACCAAATATGACAAATTTGGAATAGCAGTGAATACCTTGATAGACCCTATAGGCATTTCCTCATTTTCAGTAGCTTTGAAATGACTAAAAGTAGTTTAGAAATCACTTCAACCAAGCCAGAACACAAATTCCAAATGACATTTGGAATTAAGATTGAATTGGAAAGTCTATGACTTGTGATTTATTCTTTTATTGGATTTTGATCGCATTACCATAAACTTGATATTGTAAGGAATAAAATTTTTAAATAGTATGACATTATCAAGCTAATCTTCACTGAATTTGATGGTCTTGAGCAAAAGTTTTTTCTGTTTGTGTCTTGGATGTTTTCTGCATTCTACATGCAGTCTGTTTTCCTTCCAAACAAAGTAACAGCCAGGACATCTTCGCTTCAGTATATTCTTCTGCTTATAAAATCTTAATTGCTGCAAATCGCCATGAGCTTGAAAATTGGTATGGGTTGTCAGAAGTCTTTGGTCATGAGCCTTAGGTATCAATGTAAACATAGTTCTGGTAACATTCAATCCACAAACAGCTTGGTTGAAGCCATTAACTTGCAAGGTCGAAGGTTTACAAGATTTGGCCAAAGTTGTGAGGATATTCCTGAATGCTTGGAACATTTTGAAAACTTGCCTTTAAATGAAAAAAAAATCTGTTTATGAGGACTACAGGAACCATTTGAACTTTGCTATTACATAGAAGCAAACATTTAACCAATTTATACTTGTATTATACATTATCAAAAAGAATTTATTTATGTAGGAGGTCAAATCTGACAAAGCCAGTTTTTTTAACATTAATCTACATTATTCCACTGTAAGTGATAATCTGGTTAATATAATAATAAAATATATGTTTCCCTTTAAATCATTGTCAGATTTGTATCGGCCAGTACTATACACACATTGTAAAATACAAAAGCAAGTTTTCGATTAAATTTACCAGTTTCCCTCGCTACAAAAAATGTAAATAACTTCCAGAAAGGGCACAAAAATTCCTAAAAACAAATCAAAACTCAAACAATTCTAACTCTCTGGAGTGAAACGAGAACGATGGCTATCTGCTATATCGCCCGTCTTGAATCACTATTTACATAGTAAATGTAGCAGCATTAGCTCTAGTTATTTGTGTTTTTATTTCAAGGATGCATCAATGACAAACAAAATAATTTTTAACCTAACAGTTTTTTTTGTTTTACACAACAAAATATTTGCATAAATAACAATTCAAAATTTTATATTTATTAGTATTTGTTGAGTCATTTTATCAAATTAAAATATAAACAAGAACTTACGTAAACATATAAATAAATGTTATTTATTAGGAAGTCACATAAGGCTAGGCATTCAGAGCTCTTTAGCCAGCAAATTCAACTGAAAACCTATTAAATATCTTTTGTAAATCGCTTGGCTTTACAACAATTTTCGAACGTTTCAGCTGATTGGTGTTTTTTCTCACAAAAATATGTTTTTAACATGCTTTTTCATAATCACCTGCCGTCTGCTTTGCTTCTCTTGCCAAACTTCTATGGCTAAATCCAGGCCCGTAACCAGATTTCGGTGGGGGGTTCATTTTGTTATTTTTCAAAATCAAACTCAAAATCAAAATAAAATGATGATGATGATGATGATGATAATAATAATAATAAATAATAATAATAATAATAATAATAATAATAATAATAATAATAATAATAATAATAATAATAATAATAATAATAATATAATAATAATAATAATAATAATAATAATAATAATAATAATAATAATAATAATAATAATAATAATAATAAAATAATAATAATAATACATAAATATAGATTTTATGATTTTATATAAATCAATTAAATTTAAAATTAAATTTTTTAAAAATATTTATGGGGGGTGGGGGTTTGAACCCGTAAACCCCCCTAAATGTGGGCCCTAAATCTGATCAGGTTCAAAAGTTTCAAAAAGTTCCGGCTTAAGCTTTCTTTTTGTTTCATAACTTAAGGAATTGGGGAGTCACTCAAAGTGTGTAAAGAGTAGCATGTGGTGTGATCCACAAGAAATATAAATTTTATAACGAAACGTTACCATGATATCTTGAACTGAAACCATAAAATATAGAAATTTCATAAATCAAAGAGGTCTTGATATTCCCAGAAAACATTTTGATATTAAAAGAAATTTGCAAATAGAGATCATAGATCTTACATCCTAATTATCTAGTCATTAACTGGACGTTAATAAACTACACATACACAAACACATAGATCCCACATGTTATTTATTCACCTTAATGTTTAATACATTTATTTTTATGAGGAATATTTAATTTTGTTGAATTGGGACATATCAAAACCTCTGCCCGATCCTCTTGTGAATCCTTGTGAATCATCTCATTAGAGACTGTTACATTTACACAGTTTGGAAATTTCAGCAATATTAACAGTAGTCAAACAGAATTACAGTGAAAATCTGCTAGCTAATGGTAAATCTCAGCTAGTAAGAGGTCCTATTTATCTACTTGAACTGATTTAAAAAGCAGTTATCCATAATTGGCTAGATAGCGATATGACTCTCAAGAATGTGCATCGAAAAGAAGTTCAGTTTGGATTTAAAAAAAATCAAAGTTTACTGCACTTACACACCCACTAAAATTAAAGTAAATTAAAATTTAGTTATTAATGTTGTGGCTTGACTTATTTGCTGGTTCTTGGGTTGACGAACTCAGAAATAACGTGATTCTTCTATTTATTCATGAATCACTTGACACACTCGTGGTCGAGTGGCTGCCACTCATTTCAATTTTATTTATCATATCTTCTCAGTTAAACTTTTGCAAGCCAGATTTCCTTAGCAGCTCTTAATTCGTAAATTCGGAGAAATTTACTATGGATGTTTACTATTCTACATTTCAATCTTCGGCAATCGATTTCTCTTATTCGAATGATAATCTTGACTGTAGGAGATTGACATATTTTAGATATAACGATTTGCCGTCCGTTGCAAGGATTCCTGATAACGCCGCAGATTTTGATCGAAAGCCATGTGAGTTTAAATCTGGCGAAAATGGAACAAGATGTAATCTAAATGTGGAGCAGCTCCAAGTGAACAAAACATCTGTTGAATGCCACGGAAGCAGAAAGGATAGGAGGAGCATTGATATTCGCGAATCCAAGACTTACCAGCCTGCTCAGCCTTTGGCACCCATGTTGCCACCGTGTCGTGTTTGTGGTGAAAAGGCATCAGGTTTCCACTATGGAGCCAACACTTGTGAGGCTTGCAAGGTACGCAAACATTTAATTTGTATGTATTACAATATTTGTTAAGTCTTTTTGTTTCAAATTTTGCTGATGGCATGCAGCTTGGTCGAATGGATTGCATTCCTGCATACGCCGGTAACAGACGTTATGTGTTGTTTTAGAAATCCAGCCCGCACTGCCATTAGCTCTCACTTATTAATTTGATTAAAGTATGTTGTAAAAATAAGATGATTTGGACTTATGTTAAGGAGCACATAAATACTTTTGAAACTAAATTACTTTTATTAAGGAAGGATTGAAAAAAATTGGAACTTTTGAAATTGTCCTCTCACATCAATTGTAACTCATTTCCATATATTAAATAGTTATTACTTAGCAAACTCTTTATTATGCTTGATGCTTTAAATTTGAAACATCTAAAATGACGGTTTAGACATTCTTCAAACTATATATTATAAAAATTAATACGAAAATCATATAATTTAATTCTCCTCAACTATTGAAATGAATCCACAAATAATTTTGCCTATTTCTATTCATTATTAATTTGAGCTTAATTAGTTGTAATGTTAATGCTACAATTTAAGGGTTTTTTTCGGCGAAGCCTGTACAGAAAGGAGAGCTACCAATGCCTCGGATCGAATAACTGCATCATATTACCTGGAAAGAGAAACATTTGCGCTTCTTGTAGATACAAGAAATGTATCTCCATAGGAATGTCGAAAAACGGTGCATATTAATTATAAAAGAATAATGCTGTTGAATGAAATGCTGAATTAGATTAAATATATTATCTATTTCAAGCCATAAAAACTGGAAGATATACTCACGAAAAAAAGTCAAGAGACATCAGAGAAGTCAAGAGATTACAGCGTCAGCAGCAAGAGCAGGAAAGTATAACCTTCTCCAGTGAAAATCCTGGCCTGATGTATGACAATTCCTCACTTCCGCTAAATGAACAAGATGTTAACGAAATCATAGAACGCATAATGACCATACATCGGCTACAAACTCCCCACACGAGAGAATTTTTTGATAAATTGCCCTCAAAGGAGCAAGAGTATCTAGTGAGATAAACTGCTTTCTCTAAGCATGTAAATGTACAAATGATGACGTTTAATTATAAATTAATATTCCAGACTAGTCGCCAATTGCAAGAGAATGTATTTGGTTCCCTGAAACCGATAGCATATCAAGAATATTTTAAAATTTACCATATTACTGGAATAGATTTAGATGGCAGAAAGGCTATGATGGAGCATATGATACCATGCATTGAGAAGGCTGTTAAACGATTCGTTGCTTTTGCCAAAGCGATACCTGGTTTTAAAGAATTTCCCATCGATGATCAAATTAAACTTATCAAAGGTTTGCATTGTAAACTCGTTATTGTAGACAAATCAGGTTAATTTGGAACTTTGCTAACTTTCAGGTTCTAGATTTGAGGCTTGGCTCATTTCAACATATAGAGCTTTTAATACAGACCATCTGATATACACTCACTTCTGTGGATATACGGTTCATCTTGAAGATATGGCAAGGATTTACGACGATGATTTTATACACAATGTCTTCAAGGTTGAAATTGAACTCTCAAATAGCCGAAATAAATTTAGTTTGTTAAATTTAGTCCAATTTATTTAAAGGTAGCTAATATGATCAAGAGACTTAATTTATCAGAAGACGAGGAATGCATCCTAAAAGCAATTTTGCTTTTATTCAGAGGTGATTAGATACTTAATCTAATTCGTAATTTAAATTCTTAATCAAACATTACCGATCAAATGTAAATAAAAACTATAATTAATTTGAATTTCAGACAGGAGTCCTTTACAAGCTCCTGAGCAGGTAGAAAGCAGCCAGTTGAAGATGATTGATGTACTTCAACGCATTCACGGCAGGAGAAAACCAAATGACAAAAACTTCTTTGCTAGGGTTATTGCCGTTCTTATAGAGCTACGTACTTTAACCGATCTACATACTGTTCAAGAAAACAAAATCAATTTAGAGTGGGCGACAAACTTTCAGATGCCACCTCTCCTTTACGATTTGTTTTCTGTTTGATTCAATATTCATATATTTTTATTGGTCAAATATCCATAAAGCTTATCGGCTGAAGCTTGGCCTTAACTAAGCGATTAAATAAGTTTCATTAACGAAGTACTTATTTTAATGGTTTCTAAATTAGCTTTAACGCAATTGTAATATTTAATCTATTATAATAATGTTTTGCCCACTTATGGACAAGTTACAAACAATAATAAATTATACTGTAATCATTATTATGAAATCTCTGTCAGCATATTGAATTTGCATGGACATCAGCATTGAAATATTAATTGTTAATTAGAATTACCTGAAATCCAACATTCGCTGAATTTAAAAAAGAGCTTATGAAAAAGAGATGAAAAAATGCAGGTTGACTAGTGGTGGTGGTTCACAAATCTGACAAGAAAAAAATAAAATATATTTCACAACATATAAAGTTTTAGATTTTGGCGTCACTTATTGTCATCCCATAAAATGGTGCCATCCTGGTGACGCCACTGGATGTAGTTATATCCGCCTTAGAATGTAACGAAAATACTTGCATTAATTTGAGGATCGTTCTTTTGGAGTTTTTTGCAAATTTTTTAGATAAAAGAATACCGAAATAATGGAAATTAAATTTAAAAAAATACAATAAGTTTAAAGTTCGGATTCCGCAAAAGTAAGTACCCCTTCAAATAATAATCGAATTTCTAGGTATGACAATGTTTTTGGTTTGATGTCAAATGAAATGAAAGCCAAATGAAGATCTTGGGACTTTTTCTATTTTAAATCGCTTTATAATCACAGCACTATGATAAAGGAGGGATTCATCCCGTTATGAGATTATAAGAAAACTTACCAAGCATGAACCATTATTTTCAAAACAATTTTTCATATTTATTAGGATTTAAGCTTTAATCGAAATAATTATGAATATTAAAATCTTATTACCAAATTAAAAACTGTTTCAGTCGTATTCGAAAGCATGAGTAATACAGTGTGAAAGTGAAACAAAATGACAAATACATGGCTATTAGTATTAATTCATATTTTCACACGTTGTAAAGTATAATTATATGTGCGCCTGCCCCCTAGAACAATAATGTTTTCAATGTGGCCCTCCGTAAAAAATGTCTGCTCCACCCTGTACTTTGATTCCCTTTCTTGACATGTCCGAATCCCGTTGCGGGATCACTCTCCTAATCATCTAGCTAAGCTAACAAATAATTTATTTCTATGAATAGCAAGCGTGCCTCTCTTAGCATACGCTTAACGTACGCGTTTGCATTAGCAATTGGCTAAATGTGTTTATTTGTATTATTATTCAATTATTCATACCATTTACTTATTTTATATAATAATTTACACTTGTGAGCTTTTTATCGTGAATAAAATTTATTTTTCGATAAACATTAAGCATATTGGAAAATTACTTGAAAAGGATATTATGCTTTCCGATTGACTGTTGATTTGTTGAATAGAACTTTAATAAAATAAGTAATTTCTTTAACCACATCAGTATTTAGCCAATCAATCACAAAACAATCTAGGTTTCTAAACACGCCTTGATGAGCCTAGGAATAGTTCACAAAACCAGTGTAGAGTCAATTCGTAAATCACATTCATCATTTATAAAACATATGGAGTTATGAAAATAAATAATTGTTCAGAATCCGCAAAACTCCTAACAGAATGGCGGCGCAAAATATTCTTTTAAAACTTTTCCATTTAAAAAGAGAGTTTCTTTTGTGATATTAAATTCTTTGGAACCCTGCATTTTTTGAATAACACGAGTCCTGTTGACGAAGGGAACCTGATTGGCCAACCAAGCACATGGAATGTTAACAGCAGAAGACATGAGAGGAATGTCAATTTTGTGATTGAATGATCTTGATGTACATGTCGATGCGTTGATGTTAAGTTCCTTCAAGAAAGAATCGATTTTGCACGGAGTCGGCACGTGGAAGTCATGGAACGGTCGATAAACGAGAGGGAAGACAAATGTTTTCTTGTAGACTTCGGGAAACGACGAGGATGTTGTTATTAAATGCGTTGAATTTTCTTCGTAGAAAAATATGTCAATATACGGATAACGATATGGCCACAGAAGTACCTGTGAGCCAGATAACGGAAAAAATTTCCATTGATAGCTCTTGGAAGCAAATCTGAAATTAATATCAACATCTCCGGAACTTTTGAAGAGAGAGTAGAGTGACATGCCGAGACCTGCATAAACAGCGAATTTGTTGGAATCGTATTTTCCAAGAGCATTAAATGCTTTCATGCTTTGAGACCAAGGTATGATGACGTCTGCATCATCGTCCCAAGGAATGATGTTGTGGTGTCTGTAAGCACCTAGAAGCGTTCCGCCAATTACAAAGTAAGTCACGTTGGCCAACTTCAACGCCGAATCAAAAGCTTTGAAAGTTTCCATGAAAATATTGTGCTCCCTTGAGCTGAAAATTGATCTGAAAAAATTTAATTCAAGCATCAATTATTTATTAACACATTTGCATTGCAAGTGAAATGCAATTCTTTTTACTTAAAGTTGACGATGTCTTAAACTAATAAGTAGCCACATTGCAAATTTATCAGCGTTTTAAAAAATGAATCATAATTACCCCACCAAACAATTAATAACTCAAGACGATTAAAAATGGAATCTTTAGAATCTACTCATGCAAAGAACACTTTCAACGTTTCATCCTAAAATACTTTTAAATTTTGTTTTCGCTTCATTCTTTTTGTATCAAGTGTCATTTCGACCCGGCAAATTTCGTTCATTTTGACGCCAAAGTACCAATTTTATTCAATACGTAATGTAGCTGTTTCGGATCCTCTTACCATTGGTTTCAATTTATTTTTACTCCTAAGTTTTCTTATAAATGTCAGTATTTCATGTGAAACGCTGTCAAAGTAATTAACAGCTGAATCGGATCATTTCAGCTCGTTAATTTATGCTAAAGGAAATAGTGATTAAAATCATTATTTTCATACTAAAGTTAAAATGCCTTTTTTAGTTTTTTTAAGGTAAAGTTTTTCAAACATCAATGAAATTAACCTGAACAGGGTTTTGATTGAACTGCTACTGGAATACGTCTGGGAGTCGGTCCATGGGGCGTAGGTGATGTAGAGCACATAGACGAGGAAGCCAAGGCAAATAGCGAGGACAAAAGTCTTCCACGAAATTCTCGCATATTGAGTTTTAGATTTGGAAGAAAATCCTAACACACGCATCTTGTCGCATTGCAGGATAACCTTTCCCTTGAGAAGCTTTCTGCGAAAGATGCAAGCAAATAAAGTTATGCGCTATCGATCGGAGACTTAATTATTTAAACACATTTAATTTAAAGTAATTAACTACCTGCACATATTCATAAACAAAAGGCTTTTCTTGTTAGCAATCATAATGCTTAATAAATAAATAAATATATGCACAAATAAACCTTACGATTTTCCACGCAGATGACGAAAGTTACGATTATCATTGATGAAATAATAAAAAGTGATATATTATTGGGAACAACTTCAAATTTACAAAGAAAGAGAAAAGTTGTGAAAGAGAAACAATCCCAAGAGCTCTATAAATCACCTCTTAACCGGACTCTCACTTCTTCCTCAGAGCATCAAGGAACTTGAATTCACTCACCTCCGGTTTGACACGTATGTGATGTCATATCATTACGTCATAATTATTTTGAGAAATCATACACTTGATGTAAAGATATAAGATCTTTCATCTAGTTTCACGTATGTGTACGGCCCAGCGTGGATTATCATCTTCAGAGTCTGTTAACTCGGCTACTGGTTCATGTCAGCATTTAATTTGATTTCCATTCGCATAATTACGTCTTTGAATTCAGCGACTAACAGTTTCTTGGATATTAATTACAATTAGCGACTGAATGACACTTCGGCGTCCAAAGATACATTCGTAGTAAATGTCTTTTCAACCTGCAAAACTTGTTTCAAATTGATGGTTAGTGACAAAAACGTCTTCAAGGTGTGATTCTACTTTTAACATGTCTCAAAAGCAAAAGGTGCGAACAACGCTAAGCAATGAGGACCGCTTGACTTTCATTAATAATAATAATATAACATGCTCAGACAATTTTTTTATTTATTTTGCTATTTGTTTATTTTTAGTTTCATTAATCATAAAAACATACATAATAGCATACATTTCATCAACCAGTTATAGTGAGTTTAGAAATAGGGGTAACGTACCTAAAAGCAAGAAGAGTTTGTTTGAAATGTGGAAAATTATTGAGTTTAAAGCTGATCACTGCTATTACAATTGGACCGAAAGCTGAAAGAAAAGTGAATCTACATATTGCCATGGCAATTTAGATGCAACAGAGAATTATCAAGCATTATTTGTCGAGCGTATTTCAAATTAAGAGAGAAAAATTGACGTCATGAGCATAAAAGCAAGCTGTATCCTGATGTTCCTGAAGTAATCAAGTTGATCAAGTAACATTAACTAAACTGAGGAGATCGACAATTTCAAAGTGCAAATTGGTCCATCACATTTTCAGAAAGTGTTGCATTAAGTAATTAATTGGTATATTCAAGAATATGTAAATATAGGCAGTGAAATATTTGGCACTTATACAAGAGCACCGTCTGAGTAAACCTTTCTTGTTCTTGTACTTATATCTTAATTTCTGGTATATGAAAAATCTTGGACACATATCAAAAGCGCCAAAAGGATTTTTGGCCGGACACTTTACAAAGTAATAATATGTATAGATTTCATTAATTTAATTTTAAATACACTAATATAATATCTAGCACCTATTTAGTCACGTCTAACGTGGTTTGTCAGCAATTAAATAGACTCAAAGATAACTAAGAAAAAGCAAATTATTGAAGTATCATTGCATCCAACAAGGAATTATTACCATCATTCACGTTCAGTGTTACTTTTGAACAAAGAATCGATTGAGTGCGGAGACAAAGAAAGAGCTTTCAACCTCAATAATTTCTTACTTACAAATTAATAAAGGCCGAGTGGCGACTATCAAGCGTTCTCAACCCAGCCTGCACTGCCAGGGACCCCCTTCGGGTGTGGGCGCTATACAAATGGTGAATCGATTAATAATCTAGTTTATGCAACGGACTTTAATAAAATAAATAATAATCTAGTTACTCAACGGCCTTCAATTTGATTATCTACCAAAAAGTGCCTTGACATTCTAGCCGGATATCAAAACATCGGTTAATTAGCAATCAGACATTCACTGACGAATTAGAGGTCTCCTCACGGATCTGTAGAAAATGTCAGCATACAACGGGCAAAAGCACGAAACGAACACGAGGCTATGGTTATTACGAGGGATTCCAGTTTGTTTAGCGGTTCAGTGTTCCATTGATTCAGAAGTTTTGAAGATTTTAAAAGGCGACACTTTAGACAAATACATGCTAATTTGAAATTCCACTATAATTACAAATGTTCTTGATCAGATTCTATGGTCTTGAATCACAACAAGTGATCACATTTAGAAAACAACTTTAGAGACTAAAATAGTAAAACTATTAACTTCGGTTAATAAATGTGGATGTTGTTAAAATGGAAAGGAAGGAGTTGATGTTAATCGGAAGTCGGTTAAAAACAAAGTTTGTAAATTAAACAATTTATATCAAATTGAAAGGAACAACTGATTGGAGTGATAAAATAAAACGGCAGCAAATCAACAAAAACTTAAAACCTAAACATGCAACAAAAAAACTGTATATATATATATATATATATCCATATCACGACTAAGTCACAACTAATAAAAACGTTTATGTTGCTATTCCAACGCTCCGACTCGACAGCAACACCTTCATTTCTCAATGTACAAACCAATCAGATCAATAATGTAACAAAACTTGTCCTTCGTAAACAGTTTAGTCATAATGTCAGCAAGCATTTGATCACTAGCACAACACTTCAATGTTACAAAACTTGTCCTTTGTAAGAAGTTTAGTCATAATGTCAGCAAGCATTTGATTTCTAGCACAACACTTCATTGTTACAAAAATTGTCTTTTGTAAGCAGTTTCGTCATAATGTCAGCAAGCATTTGATCACTAACACAACACTTCAAGACAAAATTGCAAATCACAAATATGATGTCAAACGTCTACGTGCTTTGTTTGTGCACTAACTTTCTCATTACATGACATTTTTGTGCAACATTGGTCATCTTCATGCAATGCAGTTGACTGAATGCAAGGCTATCTCAGATAGAAGCCGTCTTAACCAAACTAACCCCTGGCTCGCCAAATCAATGCCAATGCATTCTGGTTCTTCCCCTGATTTAATAAAGCCTTCTGGTTGTTCCATATTTAACTCTTAATCAATTTGTCAATTCAGAAATTCTGTTATGACATCATAGTGATTTACTTGCATTTTCTTTGATGCACCAATTGTTAGCAGCGTTCTTAGTGTCGTATGCCTGGCAACTGGAGCAAATGTGTCGTCAAAGTCTTCGCCGAACCTTTGGCTACAAGTCATGCTTTAAGCTAACGTGCATTGCTTTCAAAGTCATGTTTTAGCTTGAACTTCCACTTACAATCTATTGCTTTCTTATTAGCATGGAGATCACATAATATCCAAGTTTTATTATCATTGTGAGAATTCATTTCTTCTTCTGCTGATTTTATCCAATTTTTCTGTTCTTTTTCTAACAACAACATCATTTTGTTGCACGATGATGGTTCCTTCTTGACTTCATTTTCCACCATTAATGATAGTCATTTTTCTGGAATTCCTTTATTACTTCTAGTTGATCGTCTGGGTTCGCACAAGCGAATCTTGAATTATTCCTACACAATATCTTATATAAGCCCCCCTCAAGCTTTCCAACTGCTAATATTCCATTGTTGTCTTCTACATAACACCGATTTCCAACAAACTCTACTTTTCTATTTTTACTTGTTAGTTTCTTTATTGATAATAAACTGCCAGTTAAGGTTGGCATTTACAAGACACTTTTGATTTTAACTCTATGTACTTTACCATCATTCAACAAACAGTTTAGGTAACCATCAGCTATTCCATCAGATGTTATTGATGAACCATTTGCAAAGTAGATTCTATCAGTTTTTGTCTGGTCAAGTACTCTGAAGAAATTCAGGTTGTTGGTCATGTGTGTCGTGGCTCCAGAGTCTATAAACCAGTCACTTGTCGTACAAATACCAATTGTGAAACAACCATGACTGTTGTCGTCATCCTCTAATCCAACCAGTTTGGGTGTCAAAGCACTTTTCACTGTGTCTTGACTGGTTGCTCGCCATGATTTTGCTCTAGTCTTGCTTTCCACACATGGCAATTTTTTCTCAAATTTCCTGGTTTCTTGCACAGAAAACAAGTTCTTGTTTTTTATTGTTTTTCATGATGATTGTTCATTTGATCATTTGATCTGATGTTACCTGAGTACAAAGCTACTTCTGTTTTGGATTCAGTTGAAACGGCATCACGATCTTTTTTTCGTTTGTATGCATCAACAAGCTTGTTTTTAACATATTCTAGAATGAATTCATCTTCTCTAACTTCTAGAGCTGTTATCAACGTTTCATATTTATCTGGTAGACCACGCAGCAAAAGAGTCGCCACCTGATTTACCGATGCCACAAAGTTGTTCAACAAGTTGTAATGTAGTACTGATGCGGTCTTGCATGTTTTGATGTCTTTGTAGCCTTACATTGAACAGTTTCTTTCGAAGATACATTTTACTGCTGAGATTCAATCTTTCAAGCACTTTTTACAATTCCGTACACTTGTCTTTCGCACTGTTACAGTTGCAGATATGAATTAACTGGTTGTCTTCGACTGTCGGCGAAGTTGTACATTGTGCTTTTTCATCTTTTCTTGTCCATCCATCCGGGAGCGAATTATGTGTGTCAACTTGCACAACCGACCAAGTGTCCTCTAGAATCAACAACATCTTTACTTAAAACTTCCAAGCTTGGTAGTTTGAATTGTTCAACTTTGCAACTGCGTACTTCGTATCGCACGATTCCGCCATTGTTTACAGCCTTGTCAGTTAACAAACGACTTACTTAGTAACTATCAACGTCGCAATACTTTGTTACTGATCTGATTTAACAGTTGGGCTATACTGGGCTACCCTGATAAAATAAAATGCCGTTTAATCATCAAATCAACAAAAGCCCAACGACTCAGCGGCGACTAGAAAACAAAAGCTTAAAACCTAAACATGCAACAAAGAAACTATATCTAGCATGACAAGGTCACAACTAGAGAACATTAACTTAATTACAATTTTAATTACACTAACAATTAACTTATGGAGGGACTAAGGTTGCTTCCAACCTTGGAAAGGCGGCGACCGCTGGCTGCTTTAACACTTTGCTTTAAAATATTACATGGCTTTACTAACTCCTTCTTAATACACTCCCTCCTTGCTCAAAACTATACAGGAACAAGAAGACACTGTCTCAAACTTAAACAAAGTAACTATTCCACAGACAGTGTTAAATTCGCCTTTTGCAATAGAATTGTAAAGCCATGGAACGCATTGCCAGGTAATGTCGTTGAATCAACCACGGTCTCCCGTTTTAACGCAATGATACGTGACCTCGACTTTAGTCGTTACTTAAATTACATTTAATTTATATTCTGCCTTTGTGCGCATGCCAGTCGATGCTTTTGTTTTTGAAATTGTGTTAGTGGTCCAACTGGGCCCTTCAATCGTGTCTAATAAATAAATAAATAACAAAAACATTGCTGTCGGTAATTGTCTATAATTGTCATCCCATCGTGAGGACCAGACTTTAGGAACCTCAGATAAGACGCGAGTGAACTTAAAAGAAGGCAATCAAATTAATAGATGATGATTCCTCGACAAGACAAATGAATTAATTCTATAATATGACCTCTTATCGAGTTTATTATGAAGGATTAGCACGAATTGTAGAGCGGTGGTGAGGGCGGGGAATGTTGAGGGAAAGTAAGGGAGCTTCCATAATTATTGACTATACTGAGAAAGATAAACAAAATTCTTCCAGCAATGGATGTGCTATTCAAAATGTGTGCATCGAATGCCTAGTTGAGGGCGAATACGAATAGCAAATAAGGACTAATAAGAGGCAATTCAACAGAACATGGCCTGAAAATGAGTCGAAATGATCTATATGTTTACTATGAGTTTTTTGTGGGGATTTTATGACATTTAATAATAATAATAATAATAATAATAATAATAATAATAATAATAATAATAATATAATAATAATAATAATAATAATAATAATAATATAATAATAATAATAATAATAATAATAATAATAATAATAATAATAATAATATAATAATAATAATAATAATAATAATAATAATAATAATAATAATAATAATAATAATAATAATAATAATAATAATAATAATAATAATAATAATAATAATAATAATAATAATAATAATAATATAATAATAATAATAATAATAATAATAATAATATAATAATAATAATAATAATAATGATAAGAAGAAAAAGAAGAAGAAGAAGAAGAAAGGAAGAAGAATAATATCGCCTGTGTTAACGACTTTATTATTATTAACAGTTAATGTTGCAGAGTCAGAGGCGCATTATGACCCGTGGCTTCCTACTAGTTGAAAGTAGGGGATGCTAATTTTTGTGAAAATAAACAAAAGTAATTGAGTCTGGTTGAGAGCGGGTTTGTTAAAAGCTGAAATGATATCCCGGTGACTTCCTCAATAATTCTGCGATGAGAGAATTAAATAGCTAGAAGATATTGTAGAGGTATTCAACGATTTTTTCGACGATGTCATAGGAGAATTAAACGATTTTGTCTCAAAGTTTTAAGCGACTCCGGTGTGGGAGTAATGTGGCAGCTGTCTTATAGGCAACAATGAACAATTATTCCACTGACACAAGACATCATGATTATTGTTTTAAAAAGCCTCAATATCCGGAGAGTCGCATAATGTTACTCATCAATTTTCATCTTCTCACTTGCTGCAACAGTCCACACCTCACATTTAACATTTTTTATTCGTACGAATATTTTTGAAAAGTGCACATAGGCATAGATACGGTCGATGTGAAAATAAAAATTCTCCACCCCAACTACGCACTCTAAGTGCACGAAATGTGTACAATAATCCAACCTAGACCTGGGAGTCGAGGGTTTTAAGAAACCAGCTCGACTCGGACTAATTTTGGCTGGCTAGCTAAGGCTTGACAGCTTACATGGTTTACGGTTTAGTAACTAAAAATCGGCTGGCTTGCATGGCTCGATTTGACATTGCCAATGCCAATGGTCCTTTTATATATGAAAACGCAACCGCAAAGTGCAAATGTATTCCTCTGTTGTATCATATTCTTTGGTTCTTAGATATACCCGGTATGAAAATGCATTATTGTTTGCCGAGCAATGTTCGGTCGTTCCTCTCATCTGACCGTTTGCTTTCAAATAAACCAATATTATGTAAATAATGCTTACAGTGGTATTTCCAATAAATGAAAAATTGCAAGCATATGTTATCAGCTTAATTACAATATTTAAAGATGTTGCTTAGTGTTTAAACAACACAGACATACATCAGCTCCAACCATAAGAACAAATTTATTTTCTAATTGGTTATCTAGTTCGCCCGCACGGCCTAACGGTCAAGGCTGCGCCTCTCACGATGGCAGCACGTCTTAATCATCTAGATATGCAACGGACGTTAATAAAACATTACTAATTGGCTACTTACGATTTGTAATGGCTTTTTTACTACAAATGATATTTAAATTAATGTCTAACAGTTAAATTAAAAAAACATAAATTTGCATATTTATTTTTATTCTTAGTATCAAAATCCTTCAAAGGCAGAAATTGTTGCAATAATAGCAATCAATGATAACTCAAAATATTGATTATATCTGTCACTAACTTTTATAATAGTACTAAAAATATTAACAAAATTAATAAAAAAATCATTTCAAATAATATTAAAGTTATGATAAATTCTTTGTGAAATTAATGATAACGGGATAAACTACAAAAAGATAACGATCAATACTATCAATATCAATACTAAAATGAATAGAAGTAAGGAAAATAGAATAAATAAATGTACCAAAACACATCATACGGCCAAAATAGATCAAAAGAAATCATACGATCAAATATTCATCAATAAACTCAAAAAACCATAAAAATCTAGACTGGTTGTAGTTCAGCGAACCAATTTAAACCTTGCGTAATTACCGTGAACATAGAAAATGCAGTTTAGCTTGTAAAGCATTAATGAAGATCTTTTCCCATTCAAAATTACTCCTGTTATAGAGAACCGTTCTTCGACTGATATTGAAGTGTCAAGTAAATTCTCGCCAGAGTGGAAGAGTATCTTTAACCGAGTGTGGCTTCACTTCCAAGAGAGCAGTGTTTGTTTAAATTATTTTTGGATTTATAACAAGTTAAGCGTGTCATATGTTGAAAGTATAAAACCGGCACATACGTTGTTGTGTTAATGAATCAGGCGCCTAAAACTGGCTTGTGTATCACCGTAAAATCGGCGACGGCTGCGGTATTATTCAGCATGGCTGGCGCAACTACAAATCGGCTGGCGGCTCGGCTTCCAGGTCTAATCCAACCAAACATACTAATATTCCATCTCATTTTTTGTTCTGAAACTTAAACTATGTTTTATTGAGTCTTTGTTATAAATATAGCTAGAAATTTATATTTTTAGCTCTACGCGTTCCAGAGTTATTAGATGTCAAAGTTCTTGCTGAAGTCTTGCTAACTTCACCGTCGTCATTCGAACATGAACTAACATTAGGTTTTTCTGTATTTTCGTTTGTTTGCTTTTTTAATGCAGAATCTTAAAAATATTATTTAAAATATTATTTTGTGTTTTTGTTTGAAAGCCTTTCAAAGTTTATTATGAGATCTTTGAATCAGAAATGGCTCACCTAGAAATCGTGTGGTTATAACTACGGCAACAGCATTGTAATATGATACAGTAAAATAATAATATAAACAATAAGAATGAAAACAACAATAATAATAAGAACTATAAAATTCAATTCATCGTGAATAAAAGTAGTTGGTAACCTTTTTGAAATAAATTGAGAACGTGCAGGTTATGTTAATCCTTTCAAAGAGCTGTCTTCCCTCGAACCTACGAAAATACAAACATCCAACAGAACCTCATAACAAACGAATCAGCTGCTTTTACACCCCATGTGAATGCTTTTTGTTTTTACACAGACACACGCACAAACGTGTTGATGTTTTTAAAGTTACTTTTGTCCAAATGCTGGCACTCGT
This sequence comes from Whitmania pigra, assembly GCA_021613335.1. Taxonomy (NCBI): domain Eukaryota; kingdom Metazoa; phylum Annelida; class Clitellata; order Hirudinida; family Haemopidae; genus Whitmania; species Whitmania pigra. Next base: position 873,825 of record JAJTWR010000159.1, read on the forward strand.
CAAATCGCGTGGATCAGAAGTTTCTTTGACCGATAAATTGTTTTATTAACGTTGCATAGCTAGACGATTAGGATGATACTCGATCGAATGAATTTAAGACGATGTTCGCATCTCTCGCATGACCTGTAGCGTCCAACATCCATCGCGTCCTCCTACTTAACATAATTTATTCGATTCCCGCTATGCCATAGATTTCTCTTCGTAAAGCTCAGTGAAGTGATTCATTGAACTGACAAATTGGACTGATCGTCTTTTTTTTGTTGACAACTTTCTGAAAATTATTTTCTCGCGATCTGGGAATTGACGTCACGACAGTGCAACAATAATGTCGATTGTGATGACGACGACGATGATGCATAGGATGTTGATGATGATTGAAAGAATTACTTTTGAAATTTCCAAACCAAAATTTTATTTGAAAGAAATAAAGATAAAATGTCTTTAAAACAAATAAAAATATAGCAGAAAATTAAAAACAAAACACTCACTTTGTTCAAGTCAGTTTATGGTTAAACGATCTGTTTATGGAGATGTCTGTGCTATTGAATTGGAAATTTACGAATTTATGCAAATTAGCCATCTTTTGATAACAAATTTGGAGCCCTGCGCTTCTATGCATCAGGTTTCCGACTGCCTGGTAATTCTCTAAGATTTATTGAAATTTGCTGGTTAATTATTTTCTATTAATTTCTTTGCCAAGTTAGTCCGCTCTCGTCGGAGCACCTCTTGTTCGCCTTGCTTCCTAGGGCAGATATAGAGAGGAAATTCGAAAATTCTCATTCACATTTTCTTAAACGCTTCAGCTTCGATGAAACTGACAAATGATTTGAAAGAAGAGGCACACATCAATACTATTATTAAATAGTTGAGTGATCCCTTTGTTTGACAATTTTCCGATTGATAAGGTTCTAAATTAACCATATTAGCATTTCATAAATGATTTTATAAGAAAATAAATTCTCCAAACTATGAAACCCGAATTATCAGAAGAAAAGTTGACCGGAGTGTTTATTATTGCTTTGTGCATAAATATTTTAAATTATACACAAATTTCTTTATATACAATTATCTTTATTCTTATTCAAAAGCTTATTATAAAATTACACAAACATTTGCACTTAGATTGCTCACGCAGAGCATATTAGCTGCGGAATTACCAAGCTTCCTCAATCAAATTTAAGCTCTTCAATGCGAATGTAAGCTGCAATAATCGGTAAATTAATGCAAGCGTGAGCATTTTACGATGCAACATAATTAGTTTACGTCTGGAAAACATGTTTCTAAATTTAAAATTAAATTAATTATTAATTAAATTATACAATTTTCTAAATTGTCGAAGTCCTGTTGTCAAATCAAAAATAAATAAATATTCATGTTTTTTAATTACAAATAAACGTTCTAAAAATTCACAATATTAGTTCACTTTGAATTCATCTAAAAATGGCAACAAGGCAAACATTTACTGAACAAAATGTTGATCTTTCAGCATTTTAAGCTCATGTTTAAACATCATAGGCATAAACCCTTGAGATGGTTCTTCAAAATGCCTTATGCGGACATTTTTGCATTTAGATTTTGTTGCAATTCATCATCACCATCATCAGTGATCTAGAAAAGGGATGGGGTAAGGAGTTGTCGCACATTAGAACCAGTGGCGGATTTAGGGGTATACAGCTGTCAATATTTTCATTCAAATTCGTGAAGTAAATTATTAAAATAAAATATATCAAATTAAAATTAAAATAGATTAAACTAATTTTTCTTATATTTCGGGGGCCCTCCTCGGCTTCCTCCTAAATCAGCCACTGTTCGTGGTCAATGTATGACCACCACCTGTTCTTGATTAACATCCTCCAATGACAAATTGGTTCCCGAAAATATATCCCCTGTGCTTCGTTTCTTTTCTGGCTTTCTTCAAAGCCATCTTCAAAGTCTTCATTGGATAACTTTAACCTTTTATTTTATTGAATATGCGTACTTTGACTCTGTGCACTTTTACTTGAAATTCAGCAAATATTTCAATCAGACCTAGAGTTGCTTGGTGCTTGTACTAATACTCCAATAATAATTGAAATTTGTGAAGAGCACCGAGTTTCAAAAGGAACATCATTTAGAATGACGAGGATTCATCTCATTCTTCTGATTTTACCAATGAAATCTATTATTACTTAATAATATTAAAAATATTTAATTCGCTATTCAATCTATCAGCGAAATGTCACACCCAGAAAGGAAGTCTTTGAAAGGGTGCGCTTAGATTTTCCTACACTACACAGGAAACATTTTTCCCATTTTACAAAGGAAACTTTTTTTCCCTTTTTACACAGGAAACTAGACTTGAAACCCATTTACTAAATTTAGCTGGTGTGCTAATTGTCACGGCCCAAATTTAGAGTGCATGCGCTTGTGCGAAACTTTGCACGAAATCGTTTTATGAACTTTGTTTAATTACTAGCGAGTGGAAAGTCAAGGCCCATTATTCACTATGTTTCCTGTGTAGTGTATATTATTAATTTTGAGTCCAGTTGTACTTATGCTTCTGGCGTTTTGGGAAGCTGCAAGTTGATGTGGTATTTAAGACAAGCGGAATTTTAAATACCGAGTGTGCAATTGCTTCTATTAATGTTGATGCTACTGGAGTAGCTTGGTGTCCTGTTCCTCTTATAATAAGTAAAAGCAAACGAAAGTCTATCCTGTACCTGACCTTGAAATACTCCACATATTGAATCAAGTACCACGTTAAGCGCCGTCCGTTGTTCATCCTTCAACATTTCGATATGTCTTCTGGCTTGTGCCTGTTCATCTTTGTTACTTCTTCGATTTCTGTCAGCTTTATTTCTTTTCGCTTTCCTCTTCATAACTTCTTCAAGAGATTCTTCAATAGATTTTTTTCTGCGTTTTTGAACACGTTCTTGTCGTTGATGTTCAATTTCTTTACTTTCTCGATCTCTGTCAGCTTTATTTCTTTTTGCAATTCTTTGATTAGCTCTTGAACATGTTGGACTTAAATGAAATCTTTGCAAGTTAAAATAACTAAATTTAATAGAATTCAAACAAAGAGTACAACTCGTACTCGATACAACAAAACTCGAAGCAACTGTCTCAAAAGTTCTAATTTAAACAGAGCCGGGATGTGGGATCGTCACTAATTATGTAAATTAATGACACCCAATAAAAAGTATACTAATCTAGATTTTATTGAGCAACCGAGGGACTAAGGCTTGTTGAAAGAGCTGAGCACTATTGAAGTAATGAAAGAATGCAGTGATTTCTATGTTGTAGCAATGTGCGTGCTAAGCGATGAGCCACTGAGCTACTGAGCGATTACATATGCTATAAAGCTAAACGTCGTTTCCTAAGATCCTCAATTTTATAAATTAAAAATAAAAATTTAAATACTCACGACGTACGAAGTACATTAGCGAAATATATATATATATATACATAGATCCTAGATAGTATATATCATTAGATAATATATATTGCACCTATTTAAAATGTGTAAAAATATTGTAAGTTATATTATGCTTTGTAATAAAATAAGACATTACTTTCTATATTCAATATCTTTGTTTTCCATATTGTATATTTTAGACATAACCGAAGTTAATTACTTATTTTCGCTCAGTTAAACAAATAAAAAGTTGTGATATGTCAGATAATGATGGTACTTACATTTTATTATTTGTTGCCTGTACTTGCTAAAAAAATTTGTATTTTTAAACCTTTGAACACATTCTTTCTTGTATTAAGTTTTAGATATTGAAAATAGTCAATACATAATAACAAATGAGTCACGCATAACGACTTTTGTGCTTACATAATTTGCTGATATTTAATTGTTATTAATTTTGAATAGGGTATGATTCACCAGATCAGTTGAGTTCTGGCTGTCCAAGTCCACTGAACAATGCTGGAAATGAATCTGGCAGTGAACAAAGCAATCACAACAACAGTCCAATGAAATCACCTGCAAGTTCCCAAGCCAGTAGAGTCAGTGAACCATCAGAGGATAGCGACTGCAGTCCAACTCAGACTAATTTTAATAAAGGGCACAGTGATGATGAAAGGTCCATTCATGGTGATGAAAATAATGATGGCAATGGTTTAGATTATGAAAATGATAATAATAGCCCAAGAGCTGCCAGTGAAGATGGAAACATTTATACTGGAGATGCTGACAATGTGTCCGCAAATGATGCAAATGTCAGTGAAGAGGAAAGAATGAAAGACAGTGATGATGAGGAAGTAGAAGATAACATAGCTTCTCCTAATGCTGATGTCAATGATGAAGATCTCAATCACACTAATAATGCAGAGGATGATATTGACAATATTTCTGACAGTGAAGCAGAAAATGGCAATGAATACAAAAAGAATTATAGTGGTGAATCTGATGATGAGCCAAATGAGGGAAAGGTGACTAAAAAAAACAGGGAGAAAATTGAGAGTGATGATGATGATTTTGCAAAAAAAAGTGGTTCAGAAGATGAGGGTAATGTGGAAGGTTTGTCATTTGCTATCAATTGATATTATGTGTTTGACACTCATAATTTATTATATGTTCTTTTCAGAATTGTTTGGAAATGCAAGTGATATAAGTTCATCTAATGAAGATGATGATGGACAAGCCAATGATACAAGAGTTAGTCTTATTTGAAAGTACTATTTACTTGCTTTTAATTGCTTATCTCTTGAATTTAGAATGAAAGTGCCTGTGAACTTAGTGACCAAAACCAATCATCTTCTCAAAGATGGAGGGATGGATCACTGAATGAAGATGATGAGGATGATGAAGGTGGTAGAAAGCATGAGATGGAAGAGGAAGAAGAAGAGATTCAGGAGATCAGAATTGATGCAGTTTTCCCAAAAATCAATACTAATTTGGGAGATTCTTTGCATTTTGTAAAACTACCTAACTTTTTGAGTATTGACCCAAAGTAAGATATGTCTTATTTTTTAATGTGTTAATCTCAATACAAATTTGTATTTTTACTTTAGAACATTTGATGAGCAGCAGTATGAAGATGAAGTCGATGAAGAAGAATTAATGGATGAAGAAGGAAGGACGAGATTAAAATTGAAAGTAGAAAATACTTTGAGGTGGAGATATGCTAAAGATGCAAATGGTAACTTGAGATACGATGAGCATGGGAATCTTGTGAAAGAAAGTAATGCCAGGATGGTTCGGTGGAGTGATGGAAGGTTCGAATTGCTGAGTATTTCTTTGGATTTATCATTATGCATTAACATTTTCTTACATCAAACATTTTCAAGTTTGTCTCTCCATCTTGGGAATGAAGTGTTTGATGTTCACCCAATGGAAATGAAGTCTGACCATACACACCTCTTTGTGAGGCAGGGATTGGGTCTCCAAGGTCAGGCTGTCTTCACATCCAAGTTGTCCTTCAGGTTTAATGACATTTCTTTGCATTAAAAGGAGGCTAAAAATGCTTAAAATTGACATTCAACTGTTAATGTTTATTTTCAGACCACATTCCACTGACTCATTCACACATAGAAAAATGACTCTTTCTTTAGCTGATCGCTCGAGCAAAGCTCAGAAAGTGAAAGTGTTGCCAATTGTTGGCAAAAATCCAGAATCTCAACGAAGTGAACTGATTAAGGTATTGAAATGCATATGAATTTAGTAAATACATTTAAATGAATTTAAAGTATGATAATTTTGCTTTAATTAAATATGCTTTGTTCTTCATTTAGAAAGAGGATGACAAGCTTAAGGCTGTAATGAGAAGAGAAAACAAGCAGAGAAGAATCAAAGAAAAAGCCTTCAAACGAGGAATCAGTTCACATTACATGGAAACTGGTTACGAAGAAGAAGAAGAGGAAGATGAAAACACTGTTTCAGTGTCTGCAACCAAAAAGAGACATAAAGGCCACAAACGTGAGCAGACTACTCTTACCAACGATTTGTTTAAAATTCTTACTTAGCTTTACTTCTTTTTGCAGCTATTTACACTTCAGATGATGATTCTGATGACAATAGCAGGAGACGATCAACAAAAAGACCTGTACAATCAGATGTCAGTTTGAAACCACTCGACATTATAACTTTCTTATACAGGACTTACCATAAGTCCGTAGCCAAGTGGATGAGGCTTAGAAATTGGTGCATCTCACCCAATTCAAACATTATCCACTTGCAATAGCCCCTACATTACATATTCCTACATATATTCTTAATTTCTGATGCATGAAATTGTCAACTGACTAATTCTTGTATTTTTTTCTAAATTTCAGAGTGAAGAGGAAGAGATGAGGAAAATTAAGAAAAAGAATGTTGTTAGTGATAGCGATGAGGACTGAATGCTTACGTCTGCGCTCCATAAATAACTTGTACATTCATTTGTAATATTAAATGTTGTTTGATTATATAAAAATAATAAAGAGTTCTGTTGATAAATGATGGCATCTTTCAATACTCATTCTTGGCCTGGCAATGTCAAGAACAAGAAGTAACTACTGACAAAATTATGGGTATAACCATATTTACGGGCTAGGATACAATTTGTTCAACCAAAACACCAATGCAGTGACAAATTGCAAATTGTTCAGATCAAAATAACTGGCTTTGTAAAGTGTTTTTGTTTAATGCTGTGGTGTAACACATTTAATGTTAATTAATTTTAATTAAAATCTGATTAATAGTCGATTCTAATCTACACTGAAATTGGAGTAATCAAACATAAAAATAAATCCGACATTAATGAACTAATATCAATGTTTGATTGTCATGACTAGCAATTGGCAGGAGGTGGTGCAACATGGTAATTAACATGGAGATTACTCCAGCAATGTCTAGTTAAATGCAGGTGTTCATGAATTTGATGGTTTGTTCCTCAATTTTTCGGAAAACTCGAGATCGCTCTGCAGGGTATCAAGAAGCTTTAAGAGGCTGTCCCTCTCAGCCACAAGATGCTTGACTTGAATCTCCATGTCTTTGGCCTCGTTTTCAAGCTTATGGCATTTTTCCTTCCAGTGATTCAAGTCCCCTTCAAAACTGTAACAGCACAAGAGCATACAATCTTTGAATTATTACACTTAAGTCGAAAACACACCCTTCACACACGGTCAACTTTCCAAGTTTTTCCAGCTGCTTTTTGAGAGTTTCATTTTCACATTCCAATTTGAACTCCTCAACATCTTGTTCTTTTTCCTTCTTGAATGAATTACTCACATCTTCATCACCTGATGGAGCCATTACAAAATGGATGGATCAACCAGCACAAAGCAACACCAAATAAAAATGGCAGAGAACTTTTGAATTTTTAACAACAATTATTATCTCAAACAATGATGTAATCAAGACATAAGAGGTATGAATCACAACTGAGTTGGTCATTATCGTCATAAAAAAAAAGCTGAAATCCTTATCAAAAAATGTTAGGATGGATCGTACAAAAAAAAATTAAAAAAACAAAATAGAGAGTTGCTCACAGGACATTTTGAAAAAGGAAGTGCATCCTTGAGAACCAGGTTTATTCAATGAACAAAAAAAGTTTTGACTAACCACTTCCAACATGGATTATTCCATCCTCTCTTTTAGATATCTGAATGCTGTCGATGCTTATTCGATGATTGCAATCTTTATCCTAAACATCAAACAAAATAATACTGATAATTTTATACCAGCAACAAAATATTTCAAAAATAAGAGAAAAATGATTTGTTAGCAGAGCTATGTTAACATTGTTTTGTGAATTTTATTTTAAAAATGCAAGCTATCAATGACCAACCGAGATATCGATGGCAATGCATTTCAAAAAAACATGCATCAATATTTCTTGATGCAATTCATTTGTTGAGATGCCATCAAAGCCCTCAAAGGCTTTCACAATTTTAAGTAGTGTTGAAGAGTTCAATTTCATCTTGCAGTCTTCAATTTCAAGTTGTACATTGTCTTTAAAGTCAGACATCTCTGCAACTCTTGCGACATTATAATGAAATTTAAAAAAGCTTGAGTTGGAGCAGCCATTGTGTTTATCAGGGTATAGAGGAATGCTTTCATTGCTTGCTGGGCATTAAATAAAATAAGGAATGTTAATTAAAGATAGTTTAGTAATTCTTCAAAATTAAAATTCTTCAAAATTCACTCAAATTACCTAATAAATAAGTGGATTTGAATTTTTCATAATTTATTTTTTCAATCTCCTCAGTTGAAATATTGTCAATCATCATCATCGTTTTGAGTTGATTCGAGTCCATTTGTACCAAAATTTCAAAGGAATGCAAACCGATTGACAGGATGGAAATCTTGAAAACAAAAATTCAATTGCACGACGAAGAAATTTAGTCCAAAAATTAAATTAAATGTTTAAACATTTTGTAAGTCTTGAAACCAACCATTTTCTTTTTGTTCGAGGAAGAGTCACTGATGACATCATCATAATCATTATCATCATAAATCTCTTTTCTTCTCTCAAAAGCAGGAATCTCAGATTCATTATTAACCATCATAACCATCCATTCTTCGTCATCCACATGATCTTAAAATATTAATTAAGATTAATAATGTTCGGCAACAGTTCATAAAGCTAATAGTAACAAGAAAATTGAAAAGAATAAAATTGTATAAGCAAGGAAATTAATAATTTATAAAATTCAATCAAACCATGAATGTGAGAGTCGGAACCTCTCCACTTGGTAGAAAGTTCAGAAAACATGGAGTTCATGGTATCCTTGGTTTGTCGTCTGACAGATTCAAAAGAGGAAAGATCAAGGAAATGATTCAGATGTGGTTCAATCCTGAGCAGATTCATGTGTTTGCTTTCATCTCCATTGATTAAGAGATCATCCTTGCTTATCAATTTCGTTGCTTGACTCCTTGCAATCTCATCGCTCGAAATGGATGCATTTCGCATCAAGCCGTTTGCTTGATATTCATTTGCCCGATTTGATAGCGACATCAATGAAGAAGAGGAGGATGAAGCATAAGGAATGGATGATGAAGAAGATGATGACATCATTGGTGATGAAGGTAGAATAAGACATAATTCCACTTTTGGCAAGAGAATTAGCAAATTTGTTATAATTTCAATAGCTGGAGTTGACAGACCTGTAGTGTTGTTGATGATAAGTTAAAATTGTAAACACCAGAAACCAAAATCAAACAAAACCATCGAGAAGTTCCTACCTATCCGACAAGTGTCCAAAGCAATTTCATCATACATTTTTAAGACCAACGACATCATTCGAGTCAAGAAATTCAATTGTTGGCAGTCTGCCAGGATCTTCACCTTGACATCAATGCACATCATACATGTGACATTCTGCTCAAATCTCGGCGGATCAACCTTTGTCGCAGACATTTCTCTCGAGGGGGACACCAACAGCCAGAGTGTAAAAGGAAATGATTCCAGAAAGTTTTGTGTTTTAAACTTGCGATTGGACTGATGAGAGGGTTGCTTGTTAGGAGTTAAAAAGTCAATCCAGAATTGATCGCAAACCAAACACCACATCTCGCTATCCCCTGTCATGTTGTACAATGAAACGATCTATGTATGCATATGATGAAATAGATTTGTTACATATACAAGTAACATAATGCAATTTGTAAATGAATGTGTTAATATTTTCCACTGCAAGATCGTAAAAAAAAGTGTTAAGTGGACCAAAAAACATCGTTGTACCTTCTTTTTTCAGATGTGTGTTGCTCCTGGTGATGGTATCAATGAAGCCATGTGGATATTTGAGTGGAGGAATTGATGTTTCTTGAGACTTTTTTCCATCTCCTCCAGCTTCAGCAGACACATTTTTACATTGGAAACCAAAGTGGTAAAACTTAGATAATTTGTATGTTTGGAACTGTGATGCCAGAATTCTGGTTGAGTTTTTTTGACCCGAGTCATCAACAAGGTTAGTTATGAGTAGTTTTGATGAATGGATCTGCAATAAATCTTCATCTCTTCCATAATCTTGAGTCTCACTGGCTGGAAGTGTTATCTTAACAAAATAGGCATCCAATAAACATTATTCAAATCCAATAATTGTTTTATTATCATCGTCACCACCACCATCATAGTCACTGAGGATCTTAAGCCAGCAGTTCTCAACCTTTCTTTCTCAACCCAGGCAGCACCTGCCAGTCACTAAACGTCAAACTAAGGCTGCAAGAATCTCTGCCATCCAGCAAATAGCCCGATGCAACATTGAGCGTTATACAATAGCCGAATAATGCTTGCATTATAAAAAGCATCTTGCTCAAAATTATATGTGGGGTTAAGGATAAGGTTTTGTCAAAAAATATGTCTTCAAAAAATGTCATTAAAAATAGTTTTAAAAATATATTACAAAAATATTAAATTCTCAGTGTCTTAGGCAACACCGTAAATGGGACGCGGCCCGCAGGTTGAGAACCGCTGTCTTAAGCTATTATTTAACCAATAAATTTAATCAAGGCCTACAAAATTCTCACTCTTGGCATAAGAACTTCAAGCCTAGTGTCAACCTGCTTCTCAGATAACTTTCTCACAGGGAGTTTCTCCTGGAATTAATTGATTTTATCAATCCAGTTGGTTTAATTTACCTCAATCCTAAAATGATCTTACTCAATACAAACTCAATTAATTATATATAATTTTATTGTCTCTCTTTAGAATTAACTCCACTAAATATTGTAAATAGAGCATTTACAGTGAAGAAAGGACAGACATAAATCTTAAGACAAATTTTGATTAACTCAGAGATTGCCCTAATTTTACATTTATGTTTGCTCAAGAGGTTGAATTCCTGCATGCGATAACACGTGAAGTCATTTTATGTCCTGTTCGCAACCAGCCACGAAGCCCTTTCAGATGTGGCATTTATATATATATATATGTATACACATTTATAAAACCGTGCCAGTCAAAGGTAGTGCCTTCACAACTAGTTTGGATACGTAGAGCCCTCGAAAGACTGGCTGTACATGAAATATAAAATTATCACAACAGAGCAACATCATCGATACTCAAATGTTCACATCCTACCCACAGATTTTTTCATGACGTTCAGGACAAAGGCATTGATCCAGAGGAGAGAGGGATGATGGACAGAGAGGCAGACGGGGTTGACGGTGATGTGAAGCGAGGATGGCACAGGAGAGTGATAGTAATTAGTAAATTCAACGTGGAATACGGGCATGTCGTCTGGAAGGAGCAGACGTTTCTTGTCAGAGCTGAAGAATCTTCGAGGCTTTGATTTCTTGGGGTCGTTAGAACTGGACACGCAATACAAACACAAATCCTTCAGTCTCAAGACCATGCAACATTCGAGGATCTCTTGCTTCACACCTTTCGAGAATCTTTGAAGGTGCCAGTCTACGATGTCCTTGTGTTTGAGGTAATTGGATAGCAATGTTTGAGTCCATCGTTCCACAGAAGAATTGTACTCATTGTATCTAGGCCATCCTTGCCTGGTTGAACCTGATTGCACATAATATGTATGTGATTGTATAGATGTTGTTGGTAAATAATAATGTGATTGATATATAATAATATGATTGGTATGTAATAATATGATTGGTATGTAATAATATAACTGGTATGTAATAATATGATTGGTATGTAATAATATGATTGGTATATAATAATATGATTGGTATGTAATAATATGGTTGGTATATAATAATATGATTGGTCTCACCTGCATGCCTCATCGGATAATAGCTGAATTCCAACTGGTTAAGAACAAGTTGCATTGCTCCACCTTCAATTCTGCACCTATAGTTTGAGCTTTCTAGAGAAAGTTATCAAATTTAGTATTTTAAAATCTTGATGAAACTAATTTTTTCCATTAATAGCAATTTATTGTATTTATGCATAAGAGTGAGATAGTTGCAAAACCATGTCGAGATAATCGAATTGATAATTCTGACAACATCACATTAACATTGGGATGATAATTTCTTAGACAAATAAAATATTGTTTAGAAAAACAGTTCATTTTCTTAATAATATGATCTCATTCACTTAGCTAATTGACTAAAAATTCATGATTGCAAGGCAATGAAGAACCAAATAATGTAACATCAAGAAACGTGCATTTTCCTCAAATACTACAGGTTTTGGAAACAATTAAAAGTGATGTTAGACTTTGACTCTGGTTAATATTTGTAGGAGTTTTTCATTTTAAGAAATTTGGGTATTCAGAAAATTTTAGTTGTTTGTTGCAGAAACTCTTGTAAACTCTTCAAGAAAGTAATACAAAGGATTATTAATATGGATCATATAGAGCATATGGATTTTGCAGTTCTGGTGTGTGTTGTTTCACTCTTTTGATGTAGCAACTACTATTTTATTTTCTATTAAAGAAATCTTTTACATTTTAATCAAAGCACTTTGTTCAATTTCAGAATTTAAAATTAAGAACAAACAACCCTGAGAAATGTCATCACAGAGATGGAGTTCAATCCTGCCTGTGAAGAAATGATATGACGATTCACTCAATTTGCTGAAGAATCTTTCAACATCCAGTTGGCGTTGAGACAAGGTTTTGTGGGTGATCGATGGTGATTTTAATGCTGAAACGCACTCTTGGGACTTTGGTGGGAGAGAAACTTGAGTGCTCTGAAAGCATCCAATGACATCAACATTTTTCACTCAATTTTTCATTATTAACAGTAAAATTAATCCCAATTTAGATGATTAAAAATAACTATTGTTTAATAATCAATGATTTATATCTGAAAACCCAAACTAACTCCACCATAACAATTAAGTCAATAAAAAAACTTCCACCGCAAATTAATTTCAGAAACATCTTTTGAGATGAATTTTTGAAAATATTAAAAAATTCAAGCTGTTTTGATTTTAAAGAATCTTTGAAGTACTGGTAGACAATTGGTTATAAATAAAAATATGTTATTATTATGTAATAATATGTTATTATTATGTTGCATAATAATAATAATTTTATGATTCAATCCCTTGTGGTAAAGCAGAATTTGAAACAAGAGTTACCAATGTCAACCCAAAAAATTTCTCCTTAGGTTCGTTTAAAAATTTACATGAACATTTTGCAATGGTCAGATCAGTCGCTGATTCTTCAAATAATGACGTGAGCAGACTGAAACAAAAGTTACTCTATGTGTAAACAAGCTCACAAAAACTCATAATATGGTATGGTTGCTTATCAAATTTGCCTGTTAAAACATTATCACATCTTCCTATCATAGACTGGCTTCCAATAAATTATAAAAACAAATATAAATATATGTTAAGCTTATTTCATACCTTCATATCAGATACATTGCAGAATAAGCCTTAAAGACTTTGTTATTTCATAATCTAATATTTTTATGCTTTTATCAACTTAAAAATGTAAAACACATAATATAATACTATATTAATACTATAAAAATAAATAACTTAATAAAATTCCAATGTTAACAACCTTTAACAAAAAACAGAGTGCTTAAATTCAAGTTGTTTTCATAATGAGAAGCAATTTAACGATGTCTCCATAGCAACATACGTGATTGTTTACAATGATGTTTCTGAGGTCGTCCACGAAGGTCATAGCTGCAAACACCTGTGAATCAGTGAGAACCCAAAGCACATCATCCATGTTGACTTCAACTTTTGTGCAAATAATGCCACAATCTATTCAACATACAAATATTGATCAACCATAGGAAAATATTATCAGCTAGATTTGGTAACATTATATTGGCAATGATCAAGAAATAAATATAAACAATAAATGCAGTAAATAGAATGATATTCTGACATTAATATTTTTTTTATAAATTAGCATTGACAATTTGAAAAACTTGCCAGCCATTCTTTTTTTGAGAGTAATCCTAATTTTTGATTGGTTGGCAATCAGCCTGAGAGGAGTGGTTAAAATCCAATTTGTCAATGCATTGGCTTCAATCCTGACAGCCTGCCATTCAATTTCCTTGAAGATGATCACCTCTCCCCTCAAATCGTTCTTTATTCTCGTTCTGTCCAAACTTCCAACTTGCCATATCGGCGTTCGACTTTCGACCGTCACCCTTGACATCTGGATAGACAAACATGAAAATCAAGTTTTTAAATTAAATTAAATTTATTATTAATTATGTGCACATAAACTAATGCAATTTTTAACACTGAAACTAATTAGCTATTTCCATCCTCCCTCCAACATATATCTCTTAAAGTTCAAATTACTTTGCAGAATACTTCAAGAATATCAAGTCCTTTGAGCGGCGAGAGGTTGACAAACAAAACAAGTTTTAAAATAAACAAAAGGCATAACCATCCGATATTATTTGTAAATTTTATAAAGTTAAATGACTTCAATAAAACCAGCCTGGTTTGCGTTTAGGTATTTAGCTAATATGTTGAGTGTTTGAGTAAGACAAACGGTTATGCAGGCACAACAATTACATTGTGACCATTGCAGGAATGGAATCTGCACATTTGGTCTACCTATTTCTTAATTTAATTTCAATTAGAACATAAGGCATTGACTACCAACCGGTACTGTCATATTTCCTAAACCCCAACTTTCCTATAACTTTAGTCAAGTTTATTAAAAGGCTTTTTTTAAGGATAATTGTGATTACCTATTAAGTTATACAAGCTTCTTTTTTTTTGACAATTTATATTGTCAGGCTATTGTTATGAATTTCTTCAAGATATAGCAATAACAGCATGTTATGAATTTTGTTGGAAATTTTTCTTACGCTTCAAAAATAAATATGAACAAGTTTTTAAGCCTTTCTACAGCTGTTTCCCATGTTGCGCAGAACCTCAAAATTAATAGAGTTGCATTGATGCAACTTGATACAATGTTCTAAAATTAAGCCAAAGCAGTCACTGTATAAAAAACATTCATGGAATATAATAAACGTAAAAACATCACAGATAATCATTACCTTTTAAGATATATCACATTTTAATTCAAAGGTTTCTCATTATTTCCTGATATCTTATCTGACAGAGCTGATAGGTGATGATAATAGCTGCAAACCATTAAATAGCTCATGCCCAATGGTGCATTACAATCATAACAGGATAGGTTGCTAATTGTTTGACTTTTAGCTTCGAATGCAATCATCAGATGCTACTCATAAGTAACTCATATTAAGTAACTTAATATTGCAAATAATAATAATGACATTACATTCTAACAAATTTATAAACTAACTTGAAATGTGGCATGAAAAGAGCTTGATCTGAAATTAATATTTATGACATTAATAGACAGTGACATCCCATCCATGATTTGTTCTGTATAGCCATATTTCCCAGAGCTGCAAGAATAAGTTTTAGTTTATATAAAAATTAAATAACAAATTATATAGGTTTATCTGTGCTATTTGCCAGAAAGTATAAGATTTAAAAAAAGCAAAGAAAACAATTAATTCAACATAAATATATATCTTAATTGAGAGGTTGGTTTCATTCATTTGATTTGATTTATTTTATTGTCACAAAATATGTATTTTTTCTTGAATAAGAAAAGTAATCTGATGTTATTGAAGGTGATTTGAAACTAATCAATGACTATCAGATGTTATATTTATTTTAATAACATTCTCAAAACTAAATATTATGATATTTGTATTTGATCTTGTTTACCATAAAGAATTTAAAGTTTAGCATTCTTCTGAGTTGTGAAATTGTCAAAGTAATGATGAGTTTTCATATGCAAATGTGTTTTTCTATAATTATGCACAAAAGTTTGTTTAATTAACTTTTTTAATTGTTGCCAATGCTATTATTTTATACCTGTATGATGAAAAGATGTTCTCTGACACGCGATCCCTGCAATCACAGGTCTCCATGTCAATATTCACTTCATCAAGTATCTTGAGTAGTAAGTAACATGTTTAATGTTAATTTCATGTAAACATACTCAGTAATGAAAATATCAGACCAGTATTATCGGTTGTGAACTAAGCTTTGTCCATTGAACCTGTAAGTTCAGATTAAAATACAGACTAAAAACATAGCTCCATTAACAGAGGAAGAGAAGTCACTGTGCATACTTTAATTGTGAGTCTGTTACAAAAAGCTCTCGTTAGTTTCACCCACGATGGAGCTCCCAAAAGTTCCATCAATATAATCTCATCCAGCTCTAAATTTGTTAAATCACCTTCCCCTTTCATAGCGCTCAAATTTATTTGGTCTGCTGAAAGATTCTTGGTGAATCTGCAAAAACATCACCAAAAAAATCACTAAACATAAAGTAATTATATTAAAAGTAATCCTTTTAAGAAATTATATAATCATAGAAAACTTATCATACTTTGAAAGCCGTTTCAGGATCTGTTGCTTTATGAGACCACTCATACTTTGATATATAATTTAACCTGTTTTTCTTTAAATAACATAAGTTTTTTCCCTAAGTGTTACGCCAAAGCCTCGGCCTAGTTAAACACAAACACATCGGCATGTTGATCCTTTAAAACCACACCTCACTAAAACAAAAACGTATACGAATATAAGAGAGCATAATAAATAAATTCGGAGATTAGTGTTAGAGCAAAGTTTATATTAATTTACAAAATAGAATGCATGCTAAAATTAATAAGCGTAGTCAGGAGGGGGGCAAGGTGGGGGGGAATGCCACATGATATTATTTTAAATCTTCGTAATTCATAGATAATAACAATTAATAAGCAAAGTATTTATCTTAATGCAGTTTCAGTATATTAGGAAATTAATATTTACAAGTATCAATAACTAAATTCCAAGTGTCTTTGCTTTTCTCATGTGTCATTAGTAAAAATTAATTGCTTGCCTCGAATTCACTGATGTTATATGTATGATCATATAGAAAAGTGTGCCCCTACTTCGATCGATTTTAAAATCCTAGATGAGAATTATTTCGCAGAGCATCTTATTAAATTGATCTGATTACATTGGACTTAAAAAATATTTACACTTTGTATTCTAATACTAAAATTGATTCCAAATGCTGTTCAAACCCAGAAGTTACCTCATTATGTAGGAAGACAAAAAGGACTTGGCTAATGTTGCCAAGCAGGGTTTCATGCCTGATTTATTTGTTTAGTTATTATATATAATATTTATATTGCAATGTAATAATGTAATTTATAACAAAAATTGAAACAGTGGGTTATGAGCCGGGAGTGCAGCCAGGAACATCATTTCAGCTTTTTCCAAGAGAGGGGAACCCTCGCATAACTTGAGGATATGACTTCTTTTGGTTTCTAACCAAAGCAAACCCTCGTAAAACATGAAGAGATGACCTTTTTTGCGTCTAAAGTCAGGGAGCCGTTGCCTCTCTGCCTCCCAAATTACGTCCCTGAGTGCTACTCCTCAACTTTTTATATCCATGGACGTCATAATTTTAGCTTTTCCAAGGCTAAATATTAACTCTAATGTGGTGCAGCTATTTGGAGGTGCCCTTTGGTGATTTTTGAACAATCTCTTATTTAAATAATAAATCCCTGGTACTCTCCTAATACTGGATGCTGAGAGGCCTGCACTCGTGGTTTCCGCTTTTGTCATTGTCTTCTAGAATGTAAGCTCAGTTTGCTAAAGTTTAAGTGTTTTTTAAATGAAGTAGGTTATTTAAATTTAATTGCTTAAATATCCGGGCAACAGTTGGGTGAGTTTGAATCTAATGGCAATTTAATGACAGTTTACAATGCACATGGCGCTTACAAATTTATTATTATTATTATTATTATTATTATTATTATTATTATTATTATTATTATTATTATTATTATTATTATTATTATTTATTATTATTATTATTATTATTATTATTATTATTATTATTATTATATTATTATTATTATTATTATTATTATTATTATTATTATTATTATTATTATTATTATTATTATTATTATTATTATTATTATATACCATTTACAGAATAAGTATCATTATATATAATTTTAATATAATTCATCGCAATATTTTCTGATTTCTTCAATTTTTAATCTAGAAGTTTGTACAACTTGAGAGGCACTTATTGTTACAGGGTGACCCGTCATAACAACCCGGCGACAGAATAGCCCCGACAAAACAGCCCCGTCAAAACAGCCCGGCGTCAAAATAGCTCAAGACAAAACAGCCCCGACAAAACCGCCCCGACAAAACAGCCCCGTCGAAACAGCCCGGCATCAAAATAGCCCAGGACGGGAAAATCCCGTCAAAATGGCCCCATCAAAATAGCCCCGACAAAATAGCCCGGCGACAAAATAGCCCAGGACAAAACAACCCGGCGACAAAATAGCCCCGTCAAGCCAGCCCCGTCAAAATAGCCCCATGATAACTCCATGTCAAAGTATTTTTTAAAAATGTTGTGAAACTGAATCAAAATTTAATTCGAAATTAGTGGCTTGAATGCTTTGATCGTTTTGAGTATTGTTTGTTGTTATTATTGTTCTCCAGAAGTTTAATTTGCATAGTCTTGCTTATTCAAATTTGTATCTGGCTTACAAATTTGTGTTGACATTATCCTCATCACAAGTTGCTTGTGAGGGGTCGTTTTCAAAATTGAAATACGTTTTGAACAGATTAAGAAATTTTCTGAACCAGTCAATTCTACGATCATTCATGCTGATGTCTTGTGAGAAAGACTCTTTTCCAAGAATCAATAACAATGAAATCATTGATGTTTTAGCATCGACTAGTGAAATGATGAAAAAGCTGTTATAATAGTTAATAGTGAATAGAAATTTTAGACTCTGTTTCTTATGTTTAAGTTGATCAAACTAGGAGTTAAATAAAATTTCCCGGGCCGGTTTTTTAAGCCAGTCCGACCCTGGTGACAGGGCTGTTTTGACGGGGCTGGTTTGACGGGGCTATTTTGTCGCCGGGTTGTTTTGTCCTGGGCTATTTTGTCGCCGGGCTATTTTGTCGGGGCTATTTTGATGGGGCCATTTTGACGGGATTTTCCCGTCCTGGGCTATTTTGATGCCGGGCTGTTTTGTCGGGGCGGTTTTGTCGGGGCTGTTTTGTCTTGAGCTATTTTGACGCCGGGCTGTTTTGACGGGGCTGTTTTGTCGGGGCTATTCTGTCGCCGGGCTGTTATGACGGGGTGCCATTGTTACAGAACATAGGCTCCTCCCCTCTTTGCGGCTCCTCCCACTTCAGAGGCTGTAACGGTCATTCCCATAAGAATAACGTCAGATGAGCTTTTTGTTAACCATTTACATATTGAAGAGTAGTTCTGGAGGTCTCGCTGCCCACCACAAAACTAATAATTTAGTGCTTCTGCAACAATCATTAAATTTGTGAAAACTTAGGCAATGCGCCCGGACGTACGTTGTTGGACACAGGAACTTTGTCCTACTTGCATAATTAGAGACGCGGGCTCCGAGCGCCATGTTTGTTTATGTTTCATGAACTCAACGCGATATTATTCCTTCTCAACTCGAGTCAACAATTCCTCTGTTCAACATTTATTCTTCTGATTGTCAGTGTATATACATTTACACTACAAATTGGTGACCCCGACGTGATAGAAGAGATATGGAAGATCTAATCAACCTGAAATCAGAGGAGGCCGGAGCTCTACCACGTGTGACAGCCGTCAGCATGCAGTTGCCGCCGTTTTTCACAGCGAACCCGAGACTGTGGTTCGCCAACATCGAGGCGTGTTTCACGTACAACGCCTGAAGGACGAGACTCAGCGATACGCACACGTGGTACACAATCTGCCCTTCCACGTAGCGGAGCAGGTCCAGGACCTCATCTACGAGGTTCCAAGCGAGAGGCCGTACACCGGTCTCAAGGAGGCCATCCTGCAGCGCTGCGGACAATCTCAACAGACAAGGCTGAGGAGCCTTCTCAGCGCAGTGCAACTGGAAGGTCGGCTACCCAGCCAACTCCTTCGACACATGAAGACGCTGCTGGGAGACAATTCGATGGACGAAGCCATCCTCCGGCAGCTGTGGGTTGATAAGCTGCCACCTCACGTCCGGTCCATGCTGGCGACCGCCCACGACAAAAGCCTCCTGGAACAGTCCATCATGGCGGACCAAGTCATGGACGCGTACACGGACCCCACGGTCTCACGGGTAGTGACGGCCCCCCTGCAAGGACAGACCACCATGGAAGACATCAGCCTCAAGCTTCGGATGATCACCGACAGGCTGGCCAGGCTGGAAACCACCAGAGCGGAGCCTAGGCGACACACACGACCCCGAAGCAGGAGCAGATCCCAAGCAAGACGCAGCAAGACACCGGGAGTGTGCTGGTACCACGCCACATACCGGGAGAAGGCTCAACGCTGCCAACAGCCCTGCTCCTTCCAGTCATCAAACTCCAGGGCCGGGCAGTAGCTGCGACGGCTGCCTCTGGCCAACATCATGGAAGTCGCCTGTTCCTCATCGATGACGTTTACAACGGCCTGAAGTTTCTTGTCGACACCGGGTCGGAGGTCAGCGTCATCCCTCCACCTCCCCAGCACACGCTCAAGACATCACCCTTCACGCTGCAGGCTGCCAATGGCACGACGATTAGGACTTATGGTCAAAAATCCCTGTCGTTAGATTTGGGTTTGAGGCGCAAGTTCCAGTGGATCTTCGTTGTCGCCGAGGTGCAGTCGCCAATCATTGGAGCAGATTTCCTGGGCCATTTCAACTTGAACGTCGACATGTGCAACAAGAGGCTGATAGACAACAAGACAACTTTATCGGTCGTGGGATCAATCAGTGCAGCACCTCCAACCCACGTCCACCTGGCGCGAGCAACAACCAACCTCATCACAGGGCTTTTGGAGAAGTTTCCGTCACTGGGCAGGCCTTCCAATTTCAACGAGAGCGTCACTCATCAGGTCAAACATCACATTGTCACAGACGGCCCACCAGTTTTCTCAAAGCCACGCCGACTTCACCCCGACAAGTTCAAGATGGCCAAGGCTGAGTTTGAGCACATGCTCCAGCTGGGAATCATCCGCCCCTCTTCCAGCCCATGGTCATCACCTCTGCACATGGTCCCAAAATCTTCAGGGGACTGGAGGCCATGCGGGGATTATAGAGCACTGAATGCACGGACTGTTCCGGACAGATACCCCATTCCTCACCTACACGATTTCACAAATGGTCTGACCAACGCACAGGTCTTTTCAAGAATCGATCTCGTCCGGGCCTACCACCACATCCCCATCGCAGAGGAGGACATACCCAAGACCGCCATCACCACACCGTTCGGTCTGTACGAATTCATCCGGCTACCGTTCGGACTCAGGAACGCAGCCCAGTCTTTCCAGCGCTTCATGGACGAGATACTCCGAGGGCTAGATTTTGTATTTGTCTACATCGACGACGTTCTAATTGCCAGTTCGTCGATGGAGGAGCATCTCGGACATCTGGAGCAAGTGCTGGAGAGGTTCACTGATTTCCACCTCACGGTGAACATGGACAAGTGTGAGTTTGCTGTCTCATCCACAACATTTCTGGGACACTCTGTGAGTTCGGACGGCATACAGCCACTTCCGGACAATGTCAAGGCCATCACAGAGTACAAGCAACCGGAGACGCTTACACAGCTACGACGTTTCGTGGGTCTGGTGAACTTCTACAGGAGGTTCATCCCACACTGCGCCGACATGCTCGCTCCTTTGACCAGCATGTTCAACAAGCAGAACTCGAAGAGCAAGGCAGCAGTGTCCCTGAACCCTGTCCAGTTGCAAGCATTCCAGAAAATCAAAGATGCTGTGCAGTCCGCCACCTGTCTCGCATTCTTGGACAAGGACAGCCACCTACAACTCCTCACAGACGCTTCCGACGATGCAGCTGGAGCGGTCCTGGAACAAGTGCAAGGTGGCCTCACTACACCGGTGGCGTTTTTCTCCAAGAAGTTCAGCCCGACGGAGACTCGGTACAGCACGTTCGGCAGGGAACTGTTAGCGATGTACCTGGCCGTGAAGCACTTCCAACACCTATTGGAAGGTCGTCAATTTACAATCTACACGGACCACAGGCCGCTCACATTTGCTTACAAGAGCGGATCCAGCCGGTACTCGCCCAGAGAAATACGGCATCTGGATTTCCTTAGTCAGTTTGCAGCTGACATCAGGCACATCAAAGGAGACCAGAATGTCGTGGCAGATGCCTTGTCGCGCACCGACGTCAACGCCGTCACAACCATCGATCTACAAGAGATAGCCGCACACCAAGCTGCAGAGACCCAGCTCCAGATCGACACGCCATCCCTGGAGATCATTGAGGTCCCACTACCATCCAGCCACGGCAACATATTCGTCGACGTCTCAACAGGAGTGCACAGACCGCTCGTCCCAGAGAAGCTGCGTCACAAGGTATTTCTGAGCCTACACTCTTTATCACATCCAGGTGCCCGTGCAACGTCAAAACTGGTGAGGCAACGTTTCGTCTGGCCGAACATGGACAAGGACATCAGAGCATGGTGCCGAGAGTGTCTGGCGTGCCAGAAGAGCAAGATCCACCGACACACTACGACGCCACCAGCAACATTCCCTCTGCCAAGCTGCCGCTTCCAGCACATCCATTTGGACCTGGTGGGACCACTTCCGTCATCGGAGGGACACACACACATCCTCACATGCGTGGATCGATTCACAAGATGGCCCATGGCTATACCCCTTTCCGACACCTCAACGGAAGCCATCGTCAAGAATTTCATGCTCTCATGGATTTCCAACTTTGGAGTGCCGGAAACCATCACCACGGACAGGGGTAGCCAATTTTCCTCACATATGTTTTATCAGTGGTGCAAGTTGTTAGGCATCCGCCACGTAAAAACAACGGCCTACCATCCTGCTGCTAACGGAATGGTGGAACGTTTCCACCGTCAACTCAAGGCAGCACTCATCGCACAGAACGCCACCAACACCTGGACAGATCTCTTACCCATGGCTCTTCTGGGGATCCGGGCAACCGTCAAAGAAGACCTTCAATGCTCTCCAGCCGAGTTGGTCTACGGGACGGCGTTGAGATTACCAGGAGAGTTTTCACCAGCAAGCGACTCCAACCCGCCGATTGGACAGTCAGGTTTCGTGGATCGTCTGAGGGAGCAAATGCAGGGTCTCAGGCCGCAACAACCAAGACAACGGCAACAACCCGCGTACATCCCGAAGGACCTGGCCACGACACCACAAGTATTCGTCCGGGTCGATTCTCACAAACCGCCGCTGAGCCCACCATATGACGGTCCCTTTGACGTCCAAGAACGCCATCGGAAATACTTCGTCGTCAGGAAGAATGGCAGGAATGACACAGTGTCCATCGACAGGCTGAAACCAGCAATTCGGCCCCAGACTTCAGTTCCAACCACAGCCAACCCATCCCCAGCTATCAACCCAGCAACACCTCTGGCTCAACCTCAAACACGCTCCGGACGAAGAGTTCACTGGCCCAAGAAACTCGAGGACTACGAGCCCTGACTTTTCGTTCGCCAGTTTGCTCTCTGGTGGGGGAGTATTGTTGGACACAGGAACTTTGTCCTACTTGCATAATTAGAGACGCGGGCTCCGAGC
This sequence comes from Whitmania pigra, assembly GCA_021613335.1. Lineage (NCBI taxonomy): Eukaryota > Metazoa > Annelida > Clitellata > Hirudinida > Haemopidae > Whitmania > Whitmania pigra. The sequence continues at coordinate 897,261 of JAJTWR010000159.1, forward strand.
GCCATGTTTGTTTATGTTTCATGAACTCAACGCGATATTATTCCTTCTCAACTCGAGTCAACAATTCCTCTGTTCAACATTTATTCTTCTGATTGTCAGTGTATATACATTTACACTACAACGTTTACAAAACCGTGTCTAGAACGACGCCGGGTTGATTAATATTCATGTATTAGCTAATTTAGGCGCTATGATTGGATAGATGTTCTTCAAAAGTAGGTCACATATATCGTTTTAACTTTATAAAATATAAATTTGGTTAAAGTCATTACATAAATAAAAATTTTGTCGTTATTAATTTTTGTTATAATAAATTATCAAATATATTTTGATTAATTTTGAATGTAGAAAATTTAATTCATTTTATGTGATTATGTTATGTTATCAGTCGTTGTTTACATACACATGAGTACCATTTATCGCTTAGATTGTTTGGTGTTATCTCTCGTTTCGTTCTGTTGACAACATATTGCTTTGTGGACTATTTTTATAAAGAAATTTGGTTTGTTTATTTAAGTTATTAAAATAAATGACTTCCTAATTTTAAGTAGTTACCTTTACCAGAAATATTTAAGTATAAGTATGTTTTGAGTATGAGTGTTTATTTGTATAGCGCCTTAAGAGTAGGCGTCGGGGGCACTCAACCATTTGTTCGCTCCGCATCCAAGGGGCGATTTGTGGCGGTGCAAGCTGGGTAGAGAACACGACACGTAACGACTGTTGCTTTTACCGTCGTTCGCAGACACGCTATCCCTTGAGCTAACTTGCACGCCATAAGTAATCGAATGCGATTTTAGATACTTGTCGCACTACTTTACATTACAAAGTAAAACTTAAAAAAAGTAAAACTTAGGACTAATACACTCTTCTCGCCCTATTCACCATTTTATTAATAGGCAGATAATATGAAAACACCAGCCGATAACCTTCTTGGACACAAGTCCACGTTATACTAGATGAATTTAATTTCTAGAATAAATAAAATAATTGGCAGAAAAGGATGCCCAACATTGATGATATTAACAGATTTTGTAATTGTGATGCTAATATGTGAACACACCAGCCAGTTGAATAGCATTCATTGTTCTTAGACCAGAAAATGGCTAGCTTGGATGAAGCTCCCAAACAAAAGACATTTGAAGAGTTGGGTCTCAATCCTGCTCTTTCAAAGAAATGTCGGGATCTTGGTATGAAAAGGCCTACTCCTGTCCAAGCGAATTGCATCCCAAGAATACTTAGAGGTAGATGTCAGAATGCCTGACTGGTTTCCACCATACATTTATTGAGGATTAACACATTTTATTTTGACTTTCAGGATCTGACTGCCTAGGATGTGCAAAGACAGGAAGTGGCAAAACAGCTGCCTTTGTTCTTCCCATTGTCAATGATTTATGCATGGAAAGCACTCCTTATTTGGCTCTTGTTCTTACCCCAACTAGGTTTATATTTAGCATCCTATCAACTGCTATGGAAACTACTTTCTGAGATTGAACATATCCCTTCTACTGCATGAAGCTAAAATAGCATCGCTCAGCTCTCAATTTAAATTTCCAAATTTCTGACACTAATTTATTCATTGTCATGACTTCTAACTTAAATCTATTTTATTTGTCAGAACTTAGTAGAAAATCTAAACATTTGTATGCTGGTTCACTGAAACCAACGGCTTGCTCAGAATCAACATAGTTTTTTAATGGTTCTAACTTCTCCAGGGAGCTTGCCCACCAGATCACAGATCACTTTACTCGTCTGGGTAGGATTGCTGACGTGAAGTGCGTCACTATTGTTGGAGGAGAGGATGTTGTGAAGCAGGGAACCGAGTTGACCAGTAAAGTCCACGTCATTGTTGCAACACCGGGGAGGCTGGCAGACCACATCGAGAGTGGCACCAATATGAAATTGTCGAACGTCAAATATGTGGTTGGTGGACTACTGCACCAATTTTACAACACTTATTGGTGATATAACACTGATTTGTGATCACTAAAGATTTTCGACGAAGCTGACAGGCTCCTGGAGGGTCGTTTTAACGAACAACTGAAAGTTATTTGTGCCGCTCTATCGGCTAAAAGGCAGGTGCTTCTTTTCAGTGCCACAATGTCAGACAAGCTCAATCAATTCTTGGAAATGTCTAACAAGAAGCCTTTTGTCTGGATATCCAAAGATGTGTCAGTTAATATTATGTTTATGATTCAAATTTTGTGGTCAATCATACTCTTATTTGCTTTTTAGAGTGGCAACTGTTGAAGGATTAGATCAAAAATTTATAAGGGTTCCTGCTCACCAGAAAGATGCTTATTTAGTCTACATATTAAATGAATACATAAAGAGCAAGCCAAATGCATCAATTATTATCTTCACAATCACCTGCAAGTAAGAACCTCTCAAATATTTGCATTAAAACTGGCTCAATGGATCATGTTTTTGCTGGCAATGGTAAATATCAACGTTATGTGCTTGCAACCCAGCCTGCACTTTTAAAATCAGCTAATTAAAATAAAAACTTGTTGATGCTTTTAAACTTTTCAGGTACTGCCACATTCTCTTCACGATGCTCAACCAACTCAACATTCCTTGTTTGGCACTTCACTCTGCTATGTCACAGAGGCTGAGAAATGATGCTCTTTCAAAATTCAAGTCCTTCCAGACGAGAGTCATTGTTGCAACAAATCTTGCCAGCAGGTTGGTATAGCATGAAGAGTTGTATGATTAAATTATTACTTTATTGAGGAGGCTTGAATAAACAATATTTGAACTTAGCAATTGAACGTATTTTTCAGAGGACTTGATTTTCCAACTGTGGACTTTGTAATCAATCACAATGTTCCCAGGGAAGCAGAGGTTTACATCCACAGAGTTGGAAGAACCGCTAGGGCAGGTAAGTAAATATTTATGAATTAATTAATTACGTCTTGATTATTGGTCAAAAATTAATTTAATGATCACAACAGGAAAAAATGGTTTGGCTTTGACCTTGGTTACACCATTTGATGTGGCTTTGCAAAAGTCTATTGAAGAGAGCATAGGTACACATATTAAAGTTTTTTCTGTGGTTTCCATAATTAATAAGTTCCCATTTGCTTTGCAAAGGTACACAACTCAGTGAGTACAAAGTGAATGATGAGGAGGTAGTAAGGATAGCCTTGGAAGTTGACCACTTGAGAAAACAAGCTGAGATTGTTAGTTTGTGCTTTATAATGATTTGCAAATTATGATATGACTAATGATTTCATGTTTGAGCAGAAGCTTGACACAACAGGATTTGGGGAGAAGAAAGAGATAAATAAACGCAAGAGAGAAATTTTGATTTATGAGGTGAGTTAATCGTAACATTCTTCTGGACAAAATGCATTGAGTGTTTTTTAACTTCAGACAATAAGGGAAATCAAAAGTAAGAAGATGAAGGATTCTTGAGCCTAACAGTGTTGTTTCAATCAAATAAATTGTGATGTCTGCAATTATGATGTAATTGATCAAAATGGTTCCAAGATTAGCTTTTAAAAAATGCAGAGATTCTGTGTTTCAAAATACAGTGGAACCCACTTATCTCGACCTTGGTTACTCGGCAACCCTATTAAGTCGACGCTTTTGAAGTGGAACCGCTAAATACCCCCTTTACCTTATCATTTTCTCATTGGTTATGTCGATGTTTTTATGTCTCCGAAAAGCTATAATCTCGAGCACAAACGAGCCAAATTCTTTACATCAGTTATCTCGGCCCGTTGACTAATCGCCCACTTTGAAGTGGAACCGCCGAATTCCCACGTTGTTGTAACATTTTTTCATCGGTTATGTTAATTATTTTATTTTGCCGAACCTAATTCAATCATGTTGATTAGTCGTGCATCTGCAGAATTGAGGGAAAAATCAAGCTTTGCGGATGCTATCTTGGAAGAGGATGCGCGGGAATTAGCTATCACTGTCCGGGAATTCCGAGATTACATAGACGTCGACAAAGATGTCATTACTGATGGCGTGATCACCGATGCAGACATTGTATTAAAAGTACATCGTATCTCAGGGGTTCCCAACCTGGGAGCCAGGGCTACCTAGGGGAGCCGTGAAGGGGTCCAGGAGAGCCGTGGAGTACTTTTCAAAAATCAGCATAAAAAATTTTCAAAATTATTTTTAAACTAACTTTTTTAAAAAATCCGAGAATAATATTTATTTACAAGTAACGAGTATGGAGCAGAGTTTATGATAAATTACAGGAAAGTGTCAGAGCAGAGGCACCTCATGTTACTGTCACGCTTTGCATGGTCCATCGATATGCCTTTGCAGCAAAGACTCTTCCAAATGGATTGAAAGAGGTGATGTCAACAGTAGTAAAGGTGGTGAATTACATCCGTGCAAGAGCAACATACCACAGATTATTCAAGGAACTCTGCAAGGACGTTGGTGCTCCTTTTGAAGTCCTGCTCTTGTGAGGTCACACTGACGTCAGGTGGATGTCCAGGAGGCAGGTTTTCAGCCGACTAATGGAACTGCAGAGTGAGGTCCATGTTCTTACAAGAGAAACAGAGTGACCTTGAAAGTATATTTTGTCTGCCAGAATTCAGCCTATCACTGGCGTATTTGGCTGACATTTTTACCCATTTAAATGAGCTTACACTAAGATTTATGGTCCTAACATGACTGTTATTGATGCTGGTGAGAAACTAGGCTCATTTCTGGAGAAGCTGCCCCTGTGGATCAGAAGAGTGGAAAATAACAACTTTGCCAATTTTCCAAGATTAGAAGAGTCTCTGCAACCCAGTCTGGATGCAGCTGGTACCACACCAGCTTCTCTTAAAGGCGACATTTTGACTCATCTAGGAACTCTGATGGCATCATTTCATGACTACTTTATTACGAAAGAGTTGCAGCCCCATGATACCTGGGTCAGGAATTCATTTTTGGTCAATTTGGAAAGTGTGGATGATCAGGACTTGGCCAAAGATTATCTCATTGATCTGAAGCACAAAGAGTGTCTAAAGAGGGAGTTTAGGGTCAAGAGTTTGGCTGACTTTTGGTGCTCCATGATGATACCATACCCAGTTCTAGCCAAAAGAGCCATGACATCCATCATTCCTTATGAACAACCTACCTCTATGAAGCTGGATTGTTAAACCTGCTGACAATCAAAACAAAATCGCGAAACAAACTTGATGCAAAGGATGACATGAGAGTGGCCCTGTCAAAATCAAAGCCCAGATTCCATCTACTTGTGAATAAGAAGCAGGAGCAATCTTCACATTAAAAATTTGCTTTCAAAATACATTGTATGGTTCTTTTTTACAGTAAATTCTTGGTCATTACTTTTTTCTTGAGAAATTTTGATAGGGGGGCCGCGGACCACATTTGTCCTCTAAGGGAGCCGTGGGCACAAAAAGGTTGGGAACCCCTGGCGTATCTGCATGCGTTAATGAAAAAGAATATGAAGAAGATGCAGACGAAGATTTGAAACCGATTCCCTCTGCCGATGAAAAAAATAAAATTATTTTGGACAACACCAATAATGTTGAAGCATTTGTTTTCAAGAAAACTGTTAAACGCAAAAAGTACTTTAGATTTTGTAATGAAACTATAGTAACTGCGTGCACGTGTCTTCAAAGCTTTGTCAGAACAATACGACTATCGAATTTTGACATTAACTTTTCTTGTAAAAATGGACCACCCCCCTCATTTTTTCTGGGGGATTTTTGTGAGATTTTTGTCTTTGCAATACAGAACAATAATTAGATGTTAGCAAACATGTATGTACATATTGTTGTTACCAATATCAAATATCAATTGCTGTTGTAAAAAAAGCCATCAAAAACACTTTCATGTGCATTTTTATTTATTAACGCACACTATGTACATACAGAAATCGCAAGCACATGTTAGTATACAGTCGCCATATTGATATTCGGTTATCTCGACGTTTTTTGGCAAAGCCCTAGGCCGGCGACATAACCGGATTCGACTGTGTACACATGTTCAAATATCGCACACAAAACTTTTAAGCTTATTTACCCATAATGAGAAACAGTGGAGTCAAAACATCTAAAACACCAAAACATCACTTATTGGTAGATCCACTGCAATGCTTGCAGACTTATGTTGCAAAACTTCAATTTTTTTTTTATACTGCTATTTGATTTCTTACGAATGTTCTGAACAAATTTATAGAATCAAAAGGTAATTATGCAACATGCTGCATTTTCTCATACAGCTTAATTGTCATGGATACAAATGGCCAATGGTTTGAGCAGACATGTGATAGCTGGGAATGTAATTCAAATAAGTTCTATGCCTTTGGAGTTCATACCTTGCAGAAGCTTTCTTTGATGTTTTGCCACATGGAAACACCCTGTATTTTGAAAAGAATTCAGTTTATTATCATCAACAATTCTCACAAATAATAATAGTGCGCCAGCATGGCCTAACGGTTAAGGCTGCGCCTCTCACGATGGCAGCGTGGATTCAAACCGCACTCTGGGTGAACCGTCCCAATCATCTAGCTATGCAACGGACGTTAATAAAACATTACAAACATTGCAAATAATAATAGTTAACTCATGGTGTGCCATGCATAATAAATAAATACATAATTAAAACTAGAGTCTGAGGCATTATTTTGGGATGAGAACTGACTTAAACAATCAACTATTATTATGATTAGGAGAGGCCAACTACCACATTATTGCAAGCAGAAACAGTCCTTACTAAATAATAAATTTACAATTTATTTACATTAATTCTTATTAAGGCTTACTAGTATATCAACAGCCTTGGAATCATATCCCAAAATTAAACCAGCAAAGGTATCAGCAATAGATATAGAAAAAGGTAACAGAAATGAGCAACAACTTTATCTATCTCAAGGAGATATGGATCTAAACCTTTTTGCATTTATCAGTCTGGAGAACAACAAATTTTAGCATAGCTTGGCCCAGATCAATGGCCTTTTCACAGTGAAACCTTTCTATATCTTCAAGGGCCATTTCTAAGGAACTCCTAAGTTAATATTAATTGAAGTAATCATCACATATCAACATCACCAAAAAATATTAAAAGTGATAACAATTGAAAACGATCCATAAATTAAAGAAACAGACAGAAAAAACAAATTCTGCAGAAACCATACTTTGAATCCTTTTTAGTTACATAGGCAATTTCTTGCACCACTTTGATCTGGTCCTCTAGAACTTTCAATTTAGCCTCTCTTTGATCATGAGTGTCTGCTCCAAAAATCTTATTTTTCATCCCACTTAAAGAAAAAGCACTTTGTTTGCCTTGAGCCTGTAAATCGGTTCACATTACATTTAGTTTCTAGGTCATCCATGCAAATGCTTCCATTGTAAACATTTTGAGACAAAACACAAAATCAAGCAAATTTGGTACAAGATACACTCACTAATTAAAAAATAAAGCTAAATGACACAAAAAATATCTTACTATGTTATTCCTTTGTATTTGCTTGGCACCCAACAACTCATCAGTTTTTTCTGCTTCTAGGAGCAATAGTTCCTGCTTTCTGCAAACGTTTCTGGAAAATTTAAAATCGATTCTTTAACAGAAGAAATAAAAGATCAACTTATAGGTGACTTGTTAACCTGAGTGATTCAGCATATCCCAAATATTCCTTAAAGCAATCAATAACAGGTTCTTCGTCTTCTAGCATAGGCTCCATGTTTTGAGAGAAACTAATAATAATCATCATAATAATAAAAATTGAACACAACTCCAAGAACTTAACAACAGAATTAAACCGACGCATCAATGTAGTGTCCAGCAGCTTGGAAGCCATCACCACTCTCAAACCCACACCATTCACTCATGATTCTTCCATAGTCACTATGTAGTTGGTGTATTGATGTTTCTTTTCCAGCAATTTTCTAATATAATTGTGTTACCATATTTAAATTTTGAATCAAACCTCTTAATGTCAGAAATTTAAAAAGTGACATACAGCTCTAATCCTAATGATGGAGCTTAGGTGGGTTTGCATTTCATTGCAATAACTCTTCTCAGCCTCCATTTTTGGATCGTTTGTCTTCAGTCGCATTGAAGCACTGATCATCATGAGCTTTGAATCTCCCTTTTAATGAATAAATTCAAACTCCATTTACAGAAATGTACAAAATGAAAATAAGCAATACTTTAACTCTGAAGTCTGTCGATAAAACCCTGTTCTTCCAAGCTGTGCCATCCTAAAATAGCAATTACATGCTTTAATAAGTTGGACCTTTATAGTGTAATCTAGTGTAACCAACTTCCATAAGAAAGTGGAAAAAAATCCTGTCTGTGGAAAGAACATCATGCTTTGAAATTCGAAAAAGAAACTTCTGGAAAAATGCATTCAAATATTTCAGCACTTCAAAGAGTACATTATCATTAGATGTGTAGCTTGATCACAAACTTTATGTAACAAAATAGTTAAATCACTTAAAAATGGCATGATACACTACTTTACATTAAAAAAACCTACTTATGTACAACATTATCTGATTGAATCATAACAACATTTACATTAAACTGGTAATCCATTATATATATTCTGCCAAATAAATAAGGTAGAAGGGATAAAGAAGCACTGATACTTAGAAATGAGATGAACATGAATTACATTACATTACTCAAGAAAAGTGATAACAATTTCATCACAACTGAATATCAATTAAGTTTATGAATTGTGAATTTCATATTTATTGTTTTCTCTTGATGATTGTTGACATTGAGGATGCATTATTTAACTACCCCTTATAAATAGAGGCATAGCCAGAGGTTTTGATCCATGGGGCAAAGATAACATGGTGCCCGCCCAAGCACAAGACTGAAACTGAACCAAACCAATCATCTGAAGGTTCTCTAAGTGGTTAACTGAAGCTAAACCATAAACAATTGTGACTGCTTTAAAAATTTATAGCAGCCATGAGTCATGCATCAACATTGTAATACATCATAATTTTGGTATCCAATTTTGATATCTCCATAAGTCACCCTCCCTGTCACTCCCAGCTTTACCATTTGTTATATTATTCATATCAAATTATATTTTCCTTTGTAGGAAAAATTTGAATGCTTAATTACCTCTAGGCCTATTCTTCTCCTTTCAATGAAGTCAACTTCCATTTTGTCTGAGGACATTTTTTGCCAAGCATGTGTCATCTATAATTTATAACATATTGCAAAATTTTGATCAGAGAGTAACTAATTAGATTTTCAAAATGTGCAAAAGTAATTATATTACTACTCTCTTTTCAGGAAGAGGAGGCACAATGACATATGGATAAGTTGTCTCTAGATAATTCCTCAGCAATTCAAATTCTGAATATCTCCTCCAGCACGAACTTGGTATATCACCATATTTCGACATGCTGGGATCAATTACTCTGTGAACCAAATTTTCAGACACCTTAAGAAAATTATTAACTTTAGATGTGCCATTAATTACATCTGATTCTACCTGGTCTCAATGCAATATACTATGTGTGCATCCTTTACATTTGAATTTCTTTTTTCTGGATCATTAACACTAATTTCCAGCCATTTAGACAAGTTAGCATGCTGGAAAAAAGAAATTGCAGAAACTGATATATAAAAACCTAAAAGAAAAACAACCTTTTGTGGATAACTATTTTCCGATATATCGGTGACTTCGTTGCATGGTGCGATATCTTCAAGATCATCGAGATCATCGTTAAACCGGTAAGGAATTAAATCATCGTTTGCCTCATTGTTCACAGACATTGTGTTAAGCTTAAATTCATAAAATACTTTTCAAATTATGTGCACTTGTACAAACGTCCCGCGATTCTTCGAGCATCAAAAATCCGATGATTGACAAACATTATGTGGAGATGGTCTTTCTAAATTTTGAAGTATGGTACACAGCACATATAACATCACTAAATCAAATAATGGTGGTCAATAATTCACAGAAGTGTGGCTTCTTCTTCTTATTATTATTACAGCAGGTAGAATTAGTATTATTACGCTTTACATCTGGTAGAATTATTATTATTCCTTATTAACTCAGTAGTAACTTTAAAAATTCAGTCGATTCACAACTTGATGAGGATTCAAATTGTGAAATTTTCTCAGAAAATACTTACAAAATAGCAATTTTAAGCTGCACCCAGACATTCTTCAACAGAGTTATTTACATTATGTCCCTATTTGGTAATGGTCCATCATCTTGCCACAAAAATACATCTATGCCGTTCTTCCATCGCCCTCATTTTGAAACATTGCTAACTGGCTCCGGAAGAGTCACTTAAGAAAAGTGGAACTAGAAGCGTAGTTGGCGAGCGCCGTCTAGAGGAGCGCTAAATTAAGTTTCAAACCTGATGTCGAAAACCTGGCTACGCCTCTTACCGTTCCAAGTTCCAAGTTACGTGGCGTACCTCTATCCTACTGGCAGAAAAATAGCTCCAATATTGGTGAATTCATATGTCGCCCCCACCTCAAGAGGCAACTTGAAGAGTCCCCACGCAGGCACCACGTGGTGACGAAACATTGAGTCCGCTTGCTGATATTATGTCACACTCCAACATTTAACTCCAACTTCTCTGAAGCACCAGTGATTTGTGGAGATAAAAACCTTTTTATTCCATTTAAGACACTGACACAAAATTCACAATTGAACTCAGCTAAGGCCACAAGGATGAACAAAATGAATAATTTATGAAAATCATAAAAACTTCCAGTTAATACTACTTATAACAGGCACCTGGATAACATCCAAAACAACTTCTACAAAGCACGAAATGTATAAATCTTATTGCAGTGCTGGAAAATTCAACGTGTGGCATGTAGGAAGTTGCAGCAACCAATTTGTAAGACATCAAACATTGGATGAAGACACTTCTTGAACTTTGTCCTGGTCTCCAAAAGAACTCTGTAAACGTTTTTCAATTTCAGGTAAGTTAATAATTCAACTGAATTTTTAGCTGGCAAACAAAGCAACTTGACTGTGAATAACCTCGGTGATTGGAATATCTGATGGTTTGGAGATACCATCGAGCTTATGTGATGAAGACCTGGAATCAAGAGGGCAAACAAAGTCGTCCTTCAGGTCTGCAGTTCTTGGTCGAAAGAGTCCTATCTTTTTGGGTGGCTGCAAAAGAATTAGCCCATTCACAAACAATACCAACAAGAAGATGTTAGATAATCAAAACTACCTTGACTTTTTGATTCGTTGTGAGTGGAACATAATTCGGGTCACTTTCAATGTTTCTTTTCTGCTGCTGAACATTGTTACCAATCAAGGCCACAAAATGGGTGGTTAGATGTCTTCTAAGCAGGGTTTTGTTCAAAGGAATTGATAAAATGGCTGCAAGAACTTCAGCACTGAATCTTGGCTCGAGAATCTGCATTAATAAAGCATAAAATGTGTAATTTTTAAGCTGCAAGATAATCTTTAGAAATAAACTACATACATCAAGTAAATCCAATATAGTATTATATTTATGCACTACAAATATCAAGCATGACTAACCATTAGTCCTCCATGCACACCACTCCCCCTGAGATTCGGTGCATATTCAGAAAGGTCGATGCTTCTCAGCCATTCCATGACTCGATGATTCGTCCACAGCATGACTTCTTCAGGGCAGTTGTGCAAAACACCTGGCTAAAATTTCAAGTTTTATTAATATTATGATACAATTATTCAAGATAAATTTCATTAAGACATAAAATTTGTAGTGTATTATTTGAATCATCAATAAAATCAAAACCTCATCAGTAGCTGGTCTCCTCCTCAGGCAAGAAGGATTGAAATGATTGTTCCGAAGAACCTGAATGCCACATTTGAGGCTCAAATGATGCAAAAGACTTGTCACTTTGAGATTCATCAAATCTTCCTGTAAACATTTAATGTTATCTCAAATCTTAGCTCTCAATTCAAAGTTCTTAAACACATTTTGTGAAAGCTAAATGCTTTACATTTAATGCAATCTGCAAATTTTTATTTGCTGTTTTATGCTGCCCGAGGCCAAAATGCTAAACATATTACTAGGGCGATGCAAGACCATTCACAATGTAAAACATTCACATTTATTCAAAATATTTCACCTCATAAATAGCTTATCACCAAATTCTTTAGCTTGTCAAACTGACAAAATCAAAAGGTGACCAGGAAAAATTACATTATGAATCTCACATTTGTCAGGTAGTTGATCATCCTCCCATCAATCTTTGCCTCAGAAAACTGATCTTTGTATTGAGGTAGGCCAATATCATCAAGCCATTCTACAAGACATGTCAAACCCATGTCATTAAATATTCAAATTCAAAACATTAACGACAGATCTTAAATAAAGTCAAACATACTCGTGACCCAAGCATGATCGAGAAATGACATGGGAGAGTGCGGATCTGAAGTAACAACCTGCAATGCCAGCTGTAATTTCTTCCTATGGAATGGATTCTTCATTCCAAGCTCCTAAATAAACAATCAAATTATTATTATCATCATTTTCTAAAAACTTTTATTCAAATAAAACAAACTTTTTGTCATCACCTATTAACAAAATAATTGACATCATGACTTCAGTGAATATAAAGACAAATAAAAAAAAATTTCAACCTTTTCAAGCTCATGAGAGGTTGCCGTGAGAAGGTGGTCCCCATTCTTTACCCACCTTTTGCACTCCCCGACATAACAACCCAATCCCATGAAGTGCAACCAAGTTGCAACACGGTCTCCATCCCAGTGACCAAATGGAATGTTGAGCTCATTCCTTTTAATAATTTATGAAACATTAAAATAACATAAAAACCTTTAATCATTTTAAAACATATTATCCTCTAAGCATTAATTTTAATAAATTTCATTAAATAAACTTATGGTTTATGACTCCAGCCATATTTAAATGCAAAACAGACTCAATTCCTCTATTCCATCCTCCAAGTCTCGGACCAGCAGTTGATCTGTGACCTGCCCTCTTGAAATCTTCCATCTTGTCGTCAAACTCTTGAGAATTGCTTCTTTTTAACCTACAGAGATGCATTTGTAAATGTCTTCGAAATGTTCTTGATGTATTTTGACTGCCGTTCAAGCAGAATAAATTAATTAAGCTACAAACTTATTGAAAAGTTTCTTAATTGTTTTGCCAGTAGACAATTTCCTCTTTCCAGTGTCAACCTGAGGTTGATTCAGCATAGCCTTGTATTGTTGGGCCATCTCATCTTTTATGATATCGTCTCCTGTGAAAGTTGCTAAGAAATTAAAACCTAAATTGCCTGAAAATGCTACAGGGATTGAAATCATAATGTGGGAAATGTAATTAATTCTTGACTAAATATGCTATTTTGGTTCATGATTTAAAAATACTTCCCAGATATAAGAAACTATTGCAAAAACTCTAAAAGCAATCCTTAGCAATAAAAGCACCGACCGCAAACCCTCAGCATTAAAAGCTAACATGCTTTGTGAAAAAAAAATATTTTGGAGTCCCATCCAAAATATTCCTGATGCCAAAAATCACTTGAGAATATGTTGAAAACAATAAACTCAAAGAAACATTCTGAAACCACCAGACGCAAACCAGGTCTCCAAACGTGGACCGAGTCCCCACCGACGAGCTGGTTAGGACACTCGAGCATGCATGACACGAGGCACGCATGCAAAGCAACCAACAATCTCATAACCTAGAGTCGGTGTCGAAGTACTCCAACGGTCGACCAACGAAGACGACCTCGAAACGTCGCCGTCTACTACGTGACCTCCGGCCGTAAACAATTTTTGTTTCCTAGGAACGGTGTGCGCCCTTATAGGATCGTCACCGAGGGCGTGTCTGGGGCCTTTGGCGCTCGGCGCTCCCCGAAAACCGTTTGCGCCAGAGTCCTTACAGCCACTTGACGTAGAACTACATGCTTGCAAGGGAGCTAAAATACCTCGGTCAGAACAATACTGATAATCTTTTGGCAACGTACCGAAGCCACTGCTCGACACGGACTGTCCTTTAGCAATGAGAGGCATCTGAAACATTTCAACAAGAAACTAAGAGATACATTTTCATTTCAAAAAGAATGCTGCAAAGATTCGTGCATTACTTTTGGTCCTATGCTGCCAAAACTTTCTGCCTTGATGGAATTTTTAACTGGGCTTGGAAGGGTCGAAGAGGAATGGGTTATTCCAAATCCGTTCGACGAGGAATGAGGATTCACTAATGAATACATTTAATCATTAGATGTGGATTCTAAGGATGATTTATGGAAATAAACGAAACAAAAGTGCTGTGTTCCTAAATAATACAAATGCAACTACATCTGGTTGGTTTATCACGATACCTGGAGTACTGGTGGAAGAGGGATGGATGAAGACAAGTGGAAGTTCTTGTTGTAATGGTGACTGCAATTGAAATGGGACTAAATCAATCAATAAAGAGACCTTGTTCAACAACTCAAACACATCACATGCACAAATAAAACTAATCACATTTAAAGTAAATGGATATTTTTGCAAGAAAAGTTACTTTATTGGATCTGAGTCATAAATATGATCAAAGATTGAAGAACCCCTTTACAAACCTTATTTTCCAAGGTATCTGTTGCCATCCCATCTTTCAAATCGAGACCACAAGCTTCTAGCACTTGAATAAAACATGATATCGAAAAACATTAATTAATGTTAAATCAATACGATAATGCCACAGCATGACATCATATGTTACCACAACCCTATGCATTCAAAATTTGATAGCATCATCATCATCAATAACAGCAAGTTATAATTAATTAATAAAGTGGGATTTGAAGCTTAATTAAATATTCAATTAGCAGCAAGTTTGTCAACATGGCAAAGTATCGAATTAATGTTAACACTGGCATGTAAATATCATTACTCTGCTGTCCTTGCTTTTGTGCAACCAATTCTTCCAATTTCTTGTACTTCTTTAGCATCACCTTCAACTCCTCGATGCGAACATTCTGAATCAAATAACAATGAAGTGAGCAACAATGGCAGTAAGTGGCAAAAACTCAAGCATTAATTCGGCATTCCCAACCTTTTCTTCGTTCGATACCATCAGAGTCTCCACAGCTGATTTCAACTTCTCCACATCAAGATCTAACAAAAACATGCCAACAAGATATCAGGGCATCTACTTTTAGAAATTTACTGAAAAATACTCACGTTTCTTTTTCAATCTTTCCAAGGTTTGCTCCCTTTCAAGAGTTCGATCCCTGAACGAGCTGGCCACTGGCAAAATATGGCTGCTAGTTAGTGGACTTCATGATTATAAGAAGTAATGCAGTGGATCAGATTAACAAATAGATTTTAAAAACAAATTAAACGCATAAAACTCAAACATAATCCAATAAACTCAATCATCAGCAGATAGAGAAAAAATGAAGGTAATTAGAGATGGCTCACAAGATCTATCTGGAGATGATGGATTGCTCCTGGCCAACCTGCTCTTCAATTGACCTACTTCAATCATTCTGTCATTTAGCAATGATTGCAACTCAGTCACCCTCACCTAGATAGTTAATTAAGTTAGTGGTTTGCAAAGTTGTTTTTTTTTCAAAATGACAAATAAATTACTAACTTCAAGGGTAAGCAGTTTTTCATCTTTATCTTTTAATTCATTTTCTACCTTAGCTAATCTCAGTTTCAAACTTGAATTTTCAGACTGAACATCATTTCTCTCGGGGTCGCTTTGTTTATTAGCTTTGGAGGAACTTGTTATCATATCCTACGTTAAATGATTCAGATTTGCATTTATATTTAAAATGATGATTTGTAAATGACTCGAAAATAGCTTGATGATTCCCAACAACTAAAGTAAATCGCGAGAGAAAATAATTACAAGTCCCGACATGCAAAAACTTCATTTGCAATCGATTTCTAAATTATTGCACGTGAAATTTGTATAACATACAAACGTCAGCAGTGATTAAACCTTGTTCGGGTATCAATCAAAAAAAGAGTTTCGGCAATTCTGTAAACAACGCAGCGAACAAACGATTTCACGAAAGCACGAGCCTAGAAAGTATAGCTGGCTACGAAATGGAGCGATGCGTTCCACTGGCTAAACAGCTGAGATTAAAGTAGAAAGTTTTTGTATACTTCCAGTACATGTTTTTTTTTCAAAATAAAGTAAGTTACTCTGCAATTCTGAAATAATTTCAAATTCGAATTTAAAAGGTTTTGACCGATTTGGTATGAGACCGATCACAGAACAGAGCTGCAAATTCTTTATGCTAAATTTAACATAAAGTGAGTGATGTAATAAATTATTTTCTAAAAACAAGGTAATTAGTCAAAACAAAAGAAACAACTTCAATGACTCACATTCCTGCGAGCCTCTTTTCTTTTCGAAACACATCCAAAGAGATGCATTTCAAAAACATGCAGGTAGACTTCCGATTGAGAGAGAATTAACAAATTTCTATGTCATGAATTCTTGCATGTTTCTAAACTTGGGCGACGTAACCGGAGCACCCGAATACTTGTCTACTGTGAGCCCGCTCACACGATAGCAGACGCAGCTTCATAACAGATGAGCTGTTCGGCTCCTATAACTTCTCTTGGCTATGCATCTGGGGCGCTAATTATGCTTGTTCTCTCCTGCATTGACAGGTAGATTGGTATCAATCCGAATCACATTAACTACCGACATTTAACATCAATGTCGTACTCGACCTCCGGATTAACAGTAAGCCTACTTACTTATGCATGAAGCCTAGTGATGAATCAAAACAAAGGATCATCTATGCTCACAAATTGAAGAAATACCATAAACATTGCACCTATTTGAAACCTACGGTCATTTCGATCAACCAATATTAAGAACACAGGTAAATATAAAACCTTATTTAGTTATTTAATCGCTTATTGCTATTCCTAATGTGGCCACAAAAATTAAATCCAGATTGAATAACCTCTACTCAAGCGGGTTTATAAGTAAGGACTATTTTAGATGGTTTTCTTCACGTATTGAAAAGAATATGTTAAGCACAACAAAACTTTTGCCCATATACGCGAAAAAGTGGAAAGACTGTAGGAATAAGAGACGGTATTTAAAATATTTCATGACTCATTAAAATAATAGTGCACATGACTTCCTCGAGAGAATCTTAACAATTAGCATTTCACCTTACCGAATCGAAACGATTTTGTGTCTCTTTTCTTACATTACATTAATTAATAAGACAGACTGGTTTTAGCTAAAACTACTATAAACTTTTCGATATGACTTTTTCACAAACAATAAGATGACAGTCGTAATTCATTGCCTTTCGATAACAAGAAAATACTTGCTACCAGAATATTAAAGAGGAACCTTTAACAATTAAAACTGGAATCATATTTGAAACGAATTATTTAAGTTGAAGTTGGATATAAATTTATGAAGAAATGTTTATTATGCAATATATAAATTATGCAAATGCGTGATTTGAAGTGGTTGAGAAGTGAGTCAGTTCAGTGTTATTGAATAATACGAAGGAGAAACGAAGCAGAACTTATTTGATCAAATTTTCGAAAGTAAATGGGTTTACGCGTTAAAGATTCACCTTTCACTAATTAGCTGTCGTCGAACCATTTTTAGGACGAAGCACTTGATCATACCTTTCTTACTTTTAAAAACACAGTTATTCAAAAGAAAGCCAATGTTAAATTTTTAATATTTAATTTATTTTACATATAAGATTTTTATGCAATTTATTTTAAGCCCTACCAGATATGAAAATAATTCGACTCGGTGTAACATTTGCACACTTCTATAAGAAAGTAAAATAATGTTTTTTTTTCTTATCTCTTAATATTGAAATAACCCGGGGTCCGCAAAACAGAAAGCTTTTGAGTAAGTTTAATAAGCAAGTATTCAGTTATTAGAACTGAACAATCAAGATGAGGATTTGAGTATTTAGAACTTCAGGTTGTATTCTTAGATTATTTGTTAGGACTGTTTGTGCGTCTCCATGTTTCTCTACAAAGTTATCACGACTTCGTAGAAAAAGGTAATGAATACAATCGAAAAAATAATTAAATTTAGATCTTATTACTTTTGGCAATATAAACTCAAATATTCATTGCCGCGTTTACAACAATAACACCATCTACATCACGAAGAATTAGATGATTAAAAAAATGGTGCAACAATGGTTCAAGCATCGCAAATGATTTTCCATTTTGCAAATTAAGATAATAAAAGATTTTAAAGTTGTAAATGTAAATGGTAATGTTGTAAATGTTTTGAATGAAGTGGCAAGATATCAAAATAAGCGTTAATATAGTCTCGTGAGCAGGCTTGTGAAAGGCGATGTCACGATAATTAAACGCCGTCAGTGAAAAAACCTGAAAATATCAGTCAGTTCAGTATTAATTATTTAGACAAGATGGCAGAGAGCATTGTAATCACAAGACAACATAAAAGGAGCAACTTGTAAAGTATGAATTTGATAGTTATTTAATATCTTATTGCTTACAAAAGTTAAATTAGTTGAAAATAAAGATGGCAACAAGAAAATACAATTAAGTAGTGAAGTAATTTGTGAGGTGGAAACGGCCCCCTGACTTTAGGCTGGACGCAGAAAAAGGTAATTTCCTCATGCTTTACGAGAGTTGCCCCCCTTTTTGGCTAGAAGCACAAAAGGTCGTCTCTTCAATTTGCACCCCCATTGAAAAATAAGGCGCTATTTTAAAAAAATTGTTTAACCTTTTTAATTGTGAAAGTAGCGGCTCACACAACGTTATAGTAACATATAGTTTTTGCAGAATGCAGCTCAGAAATAGCGAACTTTTTGAACAATTTCAGTCTTTAAAATTAAGTATTTGTAATTTTATTCATATTACCATTGTATAGATATATGCTATGTTTCATTTGAATTTGTTTTCTAGTTTTTGTTTTATAAGCTTTTAAATTCAGCAAAATTTCATAATGTCACGCAATTTAATGATATTTATATCAAAAGGGTGGTCAACATTTTTTAATTTAATTTTTTTCATAGTTCTAAAATTGGTTTACAGCATATCAAAAAATAAAGTACAAAGGATGATTTGCCTTAATAAAATAAACTGACTTAAAAAACTGATTTTCAAAAAACAGACACATACAATGCATAATAACTGTTGTTGTAAATATGGTAAAACAATTAAATTTATTGGATTTGATTATTATTTTTAATCAAAACAATATTTTTCCAAAAACACCCAGATTACCAAACAAAACACCTAGAAGCCCAGTTTGGGTCCAAAATTAAAAAACCCAGCAATGGCAACTCTGCCCATACCATATTTAAAAAAATATTGAATTGTGACCATGCGCTTATTATTTGTGGATGGAAAGTAAATGAGATGTCAGAGAAGTAATGGCGAATTAATAATTAAGTGTTTGAGCACGCGTTTAAAAGAAGATTGGTTCGGTTGAAAAAATATTATGACTGGGATTTTTAATACGTTTTGGAGCCCGAACATATGATGGAATGAAGTAGTGTGTTGGATCTGGCAAAGGATGATTTGTGTATTGGGATGGTTCTTAGTACAAAAATGAAATGATGAGTTGCCGAAAGTTTATTATATAAGTTGGGAAGCATGTGAGGGTCCATTTTGGACATAAAAATGCTGCTGTGGTGATGGTTAATTTGATGTACTTTAAGAATCTTGAGTTTTTTGAAAAAAAATGGTCAGAGTGAGAGTTGTAAGTTAGGTGCAAAGCAATAATAATATATCATTTTTGGAGTTTAAGTAAGGGAAGCAGGTAGGATGGATGTAGAGACGTAATTTGGGATGGGGGAAGGTCATCTTCTCACGGTTTGCGGAGGTTACCCCCCTTGGAAAATGCTGAACCTCCCTTCGACGTCGGTAGAAAGTGACTACAGAAGACGAGAGTGAAGGACGTGAAAAGACGAGTGAGGGAATTGCGCCTCGTAAAAAGAGGGAGACAGAGGAAGTATGAGAGGAGAATTTTGGAAAGCTTTTCTAGCGATCCGTACAGATACAGGAAATACTAGACCCTCCCAAATCGGGAGAAATTTCTGTAAAACAAGACAAGTTAGAGGAACACTAGCTGAAAGATATGCCTGAAAGAAATCCTATTCATAGCCTGTCCTTTCATTCATTTACTCTACTCAGACATGTTTCTAAAAGAAATTGAGCAAAACCTGAATTTGAAGTTACCTGTTGACAACAACTATGCGGCAGTGTTTAGTCATGAGTGTTCGTTGAATAGAAGATCTGCATTTAACAATATCACAAAAAAGTATATTGCGTCAAAATTTGTGTTTCAAAAGTTGTTTATATTCCATAAGTTGGTCATTTGATATGTTGGAATGATATTTAGTAATTCTGTTTCTACAAAAATATCTTAACATTCATTTAAGAAATTTAAGACAATTTGAACCCAAATGGAATTCTGCAAGAATTTATAATAAATAAAGCTATATTAATGGGGTTTATCAGGATTTTCGAAATATTGCTAGCTGACGGGAAGACCGTATATTTTCCTGGTGATGTGGTGAGAGGGACTTGCGTCGTGGATCTCTCAAAGGAAATTAAGTTGAAGTTTCTTCGGTTAACCTGTCATGGTGGAGCCAGGATCCATTTTGAAGGGACTGATTCCGATGGAAATCAACATGTGATTATTTTGCATATCCTCAAACTTTGTTTGGAAATGGTGAGTCCCATTTATAATTGGTGAATTGCACCGTAATTGGCGCTACATTCAGAAGATAAAGCTGCGCTAAGATTCCATAAAAATTATAGTCCAAATCATCTCAGTCATCCAGCGGACTATAATCAAATAAATAAATCATACAAATTAGCTGTTATACACGAAGTGTTTTTAGATGTTTCTCAAGTGTACTAGGAAATGAACATGTTAAAAATTGTATGGCATCCTCTTCCAGTTAATTTTATAAATACCGTAAATGAAGCATCACGTAGCTGACGCTTCATTTTTCTACGAATCATTTTAGGGCATGCAATGTAATGGTAAATTTTTCTGAATTTACACTTTAAGTCAGTAATTTGACATTGCTTTGTTTCATAGAAAGATATGACATTATAATATAATGAGTTTCAATGTTGAAATTTGAAATGTCAAATAACTAAACTTTAGCGTAAGAATTCAAGCGTAACTGACGCCAAATACACGCGTAACTGACTCTGAATTTGGTGAATCTAGGTACATTGTAAGAGAAAAAAAATTAAACATCAAAATGGTTTTGTAGCTAAACAATAATTAATTTGTGCAATTAGAACTGTTTACTTTTAAAATTTGGAAAAAACAGCATTAATTTCATCTAAATTTTGCACTTTGGATCCATCCATACCCTCCTAGGTAATAATGGTCTACTTTAAGTTCATAAAATCAGATGTTCTCCACATTTTAATCTAAATGACTTTAGATTTATTTATAACCTAATATAGGGGTTACATGTCTCGGAAGCCAGGCTTGTCATCACATAACCTTGACCTAAGCGAAATCTCGAAATCATAATCGACAGCAAAACATTCCGAATAAAATTGTTTTACATAAACAAATGCACCACTGAAATGTTTGCTATAAAATCGATCAAGAATGAAAATTTAAACCTAAATTCATTACATTTTGCACTTACATTTTACATTAATTTATAAATATAATGAGACTGAAAAATTACACAAATATCTAAAATGATTTTTTGGATCCTCCTGAACGTTTTCCGTGGAATATACCAATACGTAACAGTGCAATTAGGCAGTGTTACATTAAAATTATCTTTAATCTAAGCAGGTTTTTTTTGCGATGTAAGCTGTATGACAAATTAACCAAAAGTGTTGTACGTTCTTTTAAATCATAAAGTTTACAATTATTAGCAATTGTAATTACTTATAGAACCTGGTTCTGTAGGGAGAATTCTGCCCGAAGGTAGGACGAAATTCAACTTTTCTTTCAACCTTCCAATGGAGTACGTTGATAAATTATTAATCAATTGTTTTTCAGTTATACTTTATATTGTTTTCATACGACCTTCATTTTACAACATCAATAAAATTACAAAATTTTAGTAAAATCAGCTCTAATCACTAGTGACCACGAATTTTCACTTTGCAGAGGCATTTATATGTCATTTGAAGGCCGGAGTTGCGATATCGGGTATAGTTTGGAAGCTGAAATAAAAGAAAGTGGAAGATTTATAACAAAAAATGTAGAAAGGAGTTTAAGCTCGAAACAGTGACTGATATCAATAGCCTTGAATTACAGGTATATACAGACCTACCTATCAACTTTATTTCATAATGAGTTCTTGGAAAGGTAAACCTGGCCTTAATTAGACCTTCATTAAAAAGCGGTGAAGTGGCAGTCCAAGTGTTAGGAGTTAGGAGCGACACATGTAAATTTTAAGACTTTAAGCTATTCAACATAACCGATGGCATGATAAAAGACCCTAAATGTGCCTCCACTGGGCTCTGCTCCAACAACGGTGACTGAAGAATAATCTCGATGATCGTCTCTGGACTAAAACTCTTTTAGTTGATGCCGAATGATCATAATAAGATCTATAAACATAACTGACAAGAGGGCAGAGACAATGAAATGTACATACAGTCCATTTTCATACCTAGGCTCGTCAATTGAACTCCAATACTCACTGAATCTCTGAGACAACCTTATGCTTGGTTTGCTAGAAGGTCCCATCATTATTTCAAATACCATTGCAACAATTAGTTTCATTACGTTATGCCTATATGCCATGATGGTCAGATATCTGAAATTTTTTTTATTCCATGAGTAGGCATGCACCAGCTTGAGCTCTTATGTTGCTGACTCTAGTCTCAAAAGGCATGAACTTAAGCTGGTTGTCGAGGATCCGTTCCTGAAAGAGAATAAATACCATGGTTGCTTCTTCCTGTCCAGTTTTATTTGCTATTTAAATAACCCAAACATTTCGCTGTTCCATCTCCTGGTACCTGAATTGCAAGACGAACTCGTTCCTTTGGCATAAAACAACATTTTGCCAACCCAGTTCACTGATAATGGTTAACTTGGATTAGAGGATGCTCAATTTACTATGATGACATAAGCACATCATAAAGAATGCTAACATATGCATATATATATAATAGAATGATTAATCAGCAATTTATTATAGTTCGATGATGCAAAATTGACAAAAAAGCATGTTAATTTGATGAAATTTAAAAATTTCTAATTTTTTGAAAAAAGTCAGAATGAGCATTGTATGTTATGCAAAGCAATTTTTAAATATCTTTTCTGGATGTAAGCGTGTTTTGGCAAGGCCGCCGAAAGGAGGACAATGAGGCAAGATTTGCACTGTGCAATTTATTACACTAGTCTTATTTTCTCTAAATTTGTTGCTACCAAAAAAATAATGATCCCACTAAGCCAAGAAGACAAAATAAAATAAAACAGTAGTTCCATTCTGTTTTTTTAAAGTCAATTCCGTCAAGCTGTTTATTATTTAGAGCGGGAATGAAAAACGACGAGTTGATATCATAAACGAATTCAAGGGCATTTCAATTAAACATGTCGAAAATTTGAACATTTACACATCTAAATGCAATTTTCAATCATTTATATTTAATTTGTATTTAATTTGTTCAATTGTCTTGAAATTCAAAATTTAGATTCCTGTTGAACTCAACGCAGACAAAGCTGTGTGCCGTTGTTGCTGTAAAGCGGGACTTGTTTCAATCACTGCTAGAGCAACTCGGACAGGATATTGTCCAGGCATGTATTTTTTTATGTCCAAAATAGTGAAGAGTTAATGATTATTAACATATCAGCCATTGAAAATAAACGGGAAGTAAAAAATAAAGTGATAATAAAATAAAGTGAGAAAAAAAACTGTATCTAGTCAATCGTTTTAATTATTTGCATAGGTCAATGGTAGAGGCAAAGAGTTTGGGGCATGAAAGAGTTTTGGATTATTTCAAAAACAAAGAATTCTAAGGTTTTACTACGCATTTGCTGGAAAGCCAGTGGAAAACAGTGGAGAGTCTTTCTTGACATAGGCGGAAGGGATTACCGGAGTTCTAGGCGCGATGGGAAGTCTGTTGTGTGTAATGAAACAGAGCGAAGGCTTTGATTGTGCGCACGGCTGACATTCAAGCATTTGCCTTTGTTCTCCATTGGTTACGAAAGTGCCCCTGTTGCTTGTATTTTGGCAATTCGTCGGTATGAAAAGAAAGCATAACCTCTAATCATCGCTAAGGACAAAAAATAAAAGAATGAATGTGTTTCAGGCATTTATGTGCTTGAAACCTGTGCACACGAGCAGTTATAAGGAAGTGGGTCGATTTAATACTGCCCCTTGTTTTGCGAGGTGACCAAAGAGATCTGAAATTCAGCCAACGCTCATCGTGCTAAAGAAATGAAGAGCTTCCTTGCAGAGAAAAGAATCGATCAAAAACTGGTTCTGGCAGGAATGAGTGCTTATATTCAGTCTCTTGATATTGCGATAAACAAGCCAATTAAGACACTTGCGCATGGCAAACAATAACTACATAGCAAATAGAGTGGAGAAAAACCAGCGTGGAAACTTTCTGAAGCCCAACCTACAAGAGGTTATGAGAATTTAGAATATAAAATTACTGTAGTAGTAGAGCGTGGGTCAAGATGACAGAAGCTCACCCCGGTTGTTCAGTTCCGATAACTGAGTAGTTGCATAATAAACTTACTCGAAAGCTTTTAAGTTCACGGACACTCGGTTCTTTTCAATATTTTTCTATAAATTATAACTAAAAAATAATTTAGGTGAATCAATTTCAATTTGGGCTGAATTTTCAAACCAATCATCAAGAATAGTTGTGCCACATGCTAAACTCAAGCAAAATGAGATCTTACTTCATAAAGATGAAAAACGAGCACCTGCACTGGCAGAACTGACAGGTTTGTTGGGAAAACGAAATTTTTAACAGAATTATGATGAAACTCTTAACTACAGGAAGTCCTTTAAAAGCTTAAGAAACCGCTTTTTGGAATAACA
The DNA here is from genome assembly GCA_021613335.1 of Whitmania pigra. Classification (NCBI taxonomy): domain Eukaryota; kingdom Metazoa; phylum Annelida; class Clitellata; order Hirudinida; family Haemopidae; genus Whitmania; species Whitmania pigra. Next base: position 922,173 of record JAJTWR010000159.1, read on the forward strand.
AGTTGCTTGAAATTCCTTCTACGGTGCCAACATCAAATGCTGACGTCACCAGGGTGGAGTACTTTCTAGAGGTTAAATTACATTGAATTCTTCAGATGTCTATATCTGGTACTTAGACCGATTAAAATTAATGGAAATTAATATTTCATGCAATAATATAAAATGTCTAATTTAATAACAATATTCTTTATGTAATTTTAAATCATGTCACCCGAAATTGACTCTAGTAATAGGGCCGATTTATACTATAATAACGAATCGTTTTACTACTGTAACGAGTATTAAATTAGTAATGCAAGTAAATTATAATAAAATCATCTCACCAGGTTTCACTTTCTATTCTTTACTCTCGGAATCTTAAAGCAAGCATACCAATCACAATAGGAAACGTTGCCTGCAATCGACAACACAATTCCCAGTTCAACGTTCACCCACAAATCCCAGCATCATTTGCAGAAACTAATGTGCCTCCTCAATTTCCATTGCCAGTTGCTCCATTTGATATGCCTCCTCAGTTTCCAATATTTGATCCAATTGTGGGAAGAGATATTACTTTGAATCATGATGGGAGCTCCTATCCATCTCATGACAACTATGGATTTCCATCTCACCAGGAGAATTCTGTGAACTTTCAGGAAGTGGGTTTCTTTATGAATGTGTATTTGTGTTTATTTTTTTTACTTAATACTGAGATTGATTATTTATTTCCAGTAATTTGACATCTAACAATGACGATGCAAACGAAGCTGCTGCTTCTGTTGTGGCATGTCGTGTTCCGGTGTCGCTGAGATTCAAACCCCCCAAAGTTATTAAAAAAAAGTGTTTAACTGTATTTTATTTAGTGGTTTTAATTATTAACATCTTTATTTAACCAATATTGCTAGCGTAATATTAGAAACATCATTTCTGAAAAGACAAAAACTTAAAATTTTGTGTTTAACCTGTGGAACTATCGAGCATGCTATAAGAATTTCAGGTCATGAGTTTGATTCAATCAATTATCGTTGTCCATTCATGTCCAAGTTGAAGGCTGTTATTTTTCCTAATGTTTTCTGTGATTAACATAACTACATGCTAATCTAATTCTACCATATCATTTTTATATGTCTCATAGGAGTATCTTCTAGAGCAGGGGTCTCAAACTCAAATTGCTCCGAGGGCCAAGTGATGACTTCAAAAGTTCCTCGAGGGCCGCATAGCCAGTACTTGTTTAAAATGATAAAAAGTTAATAAACAAGACAACGTAATAAGAACGTAGTGCTTTACAAACTTTCTAAAATACATTTATTACAAATGTAATGTAGTCAATTTATGTATCGTTTTTGGCGTATCTGTATTTGGTTAACTTAGGTTTCAGTCACTTTCTGTACTGACTGCTGACCTGGCAGCGTTTTGCGTCAACAAGGGCATCAATATTAGGCTTGATTTTGTGAGAAGAACCCAATCTCAGTGTTGCTTGCAAATGTTCATGAGTGAGCTGTGACCTCAGTACAGACTTGTTAACTTTCACGGATGAGAAAAATTGTTCACATGCATATGTACTGCCAAACATTGCAAGAATCCTTGCAGTATCAGAGAGTAACCTTGGAAATCTTTCTCGTGAAAGAAACGTGTAGAATTCGGGAATCCCTACTTCTGCATATTTCTGCTTCAAGATAGTATCACACTGGAGTTCCACCAACTCCATTTGCAATTCCTCTGCAACAGTGTCAATTTCTACAGCAAACGGCGTCGAAAAAAGTTTTAAACTGTGGCTCCAGTAACTTAAAGTCTGCAAAACGCACATCAAACTGTTGAAGTAACACAGACATCAAATCTGCATATTCTTTCAAGCATTTGGGTTCAACTTTGCCTAAGGAATTCAGAGTTGAGAAATGGGCCAAATTGCCCTCACCAAGTTGCTTCATCGTCGCGGGCCGCATGAAATGCCTTTGCGGGCCGCATGAAATGCCTTTGCGGGCCGCGTGTTTGAGACCCCTGTTCTAGAGGTTCATGATGAGTTTCTTTGAGGAATATCCACTTTAAACCCAAAATTTGTCTCACTCAAGCTAACATTAAAATTATTGACAGTCAAAAACAACATTAGCTCGGCAACGTGACATTATGAAAAAAAATATTTGGTTTAACTTCAAGAAATTTTAATAATACTTCATTAATATTTATATGGCGCCTTAAGAGTAGCGTCAGAGAAAACGCTTCCTTTAATCCAATTATTATTTTCATTATATAATTATATTTTAATCATTTAATGCTGTTATGCACTCTACTTCTGCAACAAACTCAAAATTTCATCAATTTTCATTGCGTACTTGTTCAAGTGCATTAACAGATTTTCACAACAATTTACTATTTCATACCGACAACCCAGTTAACACTCTTTCTAATTATTAAAGCAAAAAACCTTTAAAAACACTTGAACCTTTTTCAAGGAGCTACAGTTACGTGCAACTGTAGATAGCTTTAACAAGAAGGTAAATAACGAACCATCAGTCCTTCCCTTTCGTGTAATCGGCGAAAGGAACGAGCTCTGGTATAATATCTTTCGATTTGTTTGTCAGAATGGAAACTGACACCACAGTGATGAATGTTTTGATGCAAAGGAGAGGGGTAGGCAGCACTCCTCTCTTTGTCCGTCTTCACCAGGTTGATGCTGCTCGCAGACCGAGGTATGAGATCGTCGACGACATCAGATTTGTCTTTATTGTACTCCAATCTATCGGCATTAGTCTTGCAATTCGAACTCAAATATTGGTTCATGGCTCGTTTTATGTTTAAACTGCCAGCCCTATATTCGCCTGATCTTCTTTCGTCCATTGTCAAGCCAAAGCAAAAGATTGTTAATCCGTTTAAGGGACGTGTTTGTTCTCGAGAAATTTTTTTTTTTACAATTTCAATTCCTTTTAAAGCAACTCCACTATACAAACAACGATCTCGTCGATCTGTCAGAGTTGGAAAAATAACTGCTGAGATCCATTTCACATCTGAAAACAACTCAATGGAAAGAGGCTCGAGAGGCAATTATTAAATAAATTCCATGTTTCGAGTATCAAGGCGCTATTGATAGGAAAAAATTGTTGAATTATGATAATGATTCGCAACAATGTCTTAATTGTTGATAAGACACAAAGAAAGATTTAATGTTTGGAGATAATGATGCATCCTATCTCAAGTCTGTTGAGCGAGAATTTTTCCAGGTTGGAAGAACGTTTTGTTCAGCATCATTACGCTGTCTACATTCGGTCAAGGTCTCATAGCAAAGATGCACTTCGCCAATTGCGAAGGTGATGTGAAGAAAAGAATTTCCTTCGTATTGTTGTAAACTTAGATTTTTGGAAATTAATTAAGTTTATATTGCTAATATAATTAAATTTGTACTTAATTATATTTGGCATCTTTTCCGGGCACGTGGGATATATTTTTGCTACAGAAAAGCATTCTCGATAATCACCTGACAAACAACGAGAATCAAGACAACTTAGAAGCCCAAATAACCATTTGCATCCTTAAGTACCTCAATTCCTTAAACGCTTAACTTCTATTATTCAGTTCCGTTAACTGAATACCTGCTCTAATAAACTTATTAGTTAACTTACTTATTTGCGGACCCCCGGGTTATTTCATTGGTGTCAGGAGTGGGATCCCAAAAAGTAAGTCATGAGCAAGGTCTTAGAAGATTTAACTTTTGCTGGAATGAGACGTGAGCTTAAGTTGAGGCAAATGGATTCGAAAGGCTCCAGGGAAGAATTGCAGGATCGCCTGCTGTCGTGGATAGTAGACCAGGGTGAGGATCCAGAAGCTTATATGTTTGTTGATCCGGGTCTGAAATGGGTGATGGGAAATATAAATAAAATAATGCAAAGCTTTGAAGAAAAGATGGAAAAAGTAACTGAGGTTTTCTCCAACAAGGCCTCTACTAGCTACCAACCGGAGGAGACTCCATCAAGCACCATAAACATCATGCCAGCTGGGGCCTCAGCAGTGTACCCGATTGCCACACTGGTTTCGGTTGAGAAGGAGACCGAGGAAATTGTAGATGGAAGAACTTTGGAAAGCGAAGTGTTTCTTCCATGGAGTGAGGAATCGGGAATGGAGCTGAGGGAAGAGCTGGGTGAGGAGAACGGTGCTGAGGAGACCTTTGCTGAGGTGAGTGAGGCCAGTTTGGTAGTTGACGGGGACAGTCCAATAGTGGAGCTCCCAATAAATGTTGAGAATAAGGACAAAGGTGAGCTGAGGGAAAGTTTCGCAAACTCCAGAGAAGTCGCGCCAGTGCCCGATGAGCCAATTCCGTGCACGATTGCCTCGTTGGTATCGGTTGTGGAGAGAACCGAAGAAATAATTGAAGGGGGGACTTTGGGAGAGACCAGAGTGGAGCCTCCTCGAGTTGAGGAATCAGTGGAGGAACTGGGGTTGGGAGTTTCCGAATTCGATTCAGCTGTGGATGTTGTGAAGGTTGGAGCTGCGGATGTCATTGTAACTAAGGGTGGCGGTGAGGTACTCGGCGGTCGTGAGTACGTGGTTGATAAGATGGGATCAATGTCTGAGGAGTTCATTTGTGGAGTTCTCAGTCAGGGCGGGCTTTCTGGCCTTCGGAAGTCGTCGGAGATTCGAGGCGAGCATTTAGTGCTGTTGGTTGTTTTACTGATCTTTTTCAGCAAGCGTTTTAGTAGAGATACGAGAAGAGGAAGGGCTCGCATTGAAACAATGGTGATACATGGGCACCATGTTAGAGATTGTGTCCCGAGAGTAAAAATGAAGCTGGCACACATTCGCCGACTGGCGAAGTACCACGGGGAGCAGCAGTCTGTTCGGGACGAACAGATTTAAGGAGGGTGTAATGTTGTAAACTTAGATTTTTGGAAATTAATTAAGTTTATATTGCTAATATAATTAAATTTGTACTTAATTATATTTGGCATCTTTTCCGGGCACGTGGGATATATTTTTGCTACAGAAAAGCATTCTCGATAATCACCTGACAAACAACGAGAATCAAGACAACTTAGAAGCCCAAATAACCATTTGCATCCTTAAGTACCTCAATTCCTTAAACGCTTAACTTCTATTATTCAGTTCCGTTAACTGAATACCTGCTCTAATAAACTTATTAGTTAACTTACTTATTTGCGGACCCCCGGGTTATTTCAGTATGTATTCGTTCCCTCTCTCCTAATGATCACTTTAAAATTTCTTAAAGTTCTTAATTTAATTAATTTATATAAACATTGCTTGTTTTTATATTGTTCAATTATTAATTGTTTGAAAAGCTGGTGCTTTCACGTGGAATGGCTGTATCATAGTTACGAATCATTCACCAAGAGCATGGAAATATCGTGAGTGTAGGTTATTCAAATCTGCGACATTGACATGGTCAAGGTCGCAAATTCCTTGGCGCAGTGCTTATGGAAATCACTCAGCTATTTCCCAGCTAATTACGAACGCGGTGTTTCGCTTAATAGCCGTTGCACAAAAGAATTAACATAAAAGTTAAGAAATAACGATCGCGAGAACGAGAGACTCGTCACGAAGGACAAAATGTTTCTAAAATTAACGCGACCTTGGCTCGGTTGTGATAAAAATGATAATGATTTTAAAATCCGGTGACGTCACGTCAAACAATCATTTGATTAGTCAGTAGTCGCTAGGTTCAAATATATATAAATTAGAGAAATTAAAATGCTTACCTCTTTTATGCTAGCATCCTTAAAGGAGGTCTTAATATCCCGTTTGAGGTATTTTTCGTCATTCGAAGAAGCGTAATGAAAGGGAAGTAGAAAGTCTTGTTGTTCGGACACGAACTGATCCAAGATGGAGTTGATGCCGTCGTCACCATTCATCCTTCCTGAGAAAGGATCTTCGGAATGACAATTGGTCAAAAGTTTGTCAAGACAGTGTGAATGTCGATTCTCTAGGGAGTTGATGGGCTTTCTTCTCTTACTTGAAGACTTCAAAGTTTCTGCATGGATTTTGAAATAATAATAATAATAACTGTTATTATGTTATAACATTATAATTAAAAATCAACAACAACAACAACAACAACAACAACAACAACAACAACAACAACAACAACAACAACAACAACAACAACAACAACAACAACAACAACAACAACAACAACAACAACAATAATAATAATAATAATAATAATAATAATAATAATAATATAATAATAATAATAATAATAATAATAATAATAATATAATAATAATAATAATATAATAATAATAATAATAATAATAATAATAATAATAATAATAAATAATAATAATAATAATAATAATAATAATAATAATAATTAATAATAATAATATTAATAATAATAATATAATAATAATAATAATAAGTAATGTTAATTTAGGTTAATTATAAAAATAATTGTTATCATTAGGATTATTGCACAAAGAAATACATTGTTTAAGATTGTATCCTGAAACACTTGAGAACTTCAAATTGCCACTCAAAACAAAAGCGTCTGAGTTGGGTATCATCTTTCTGATCGTAATTACATTTAAAACTTAATGATAGGCCAGCGCTGAAATCCTCGCATAAAATTGCTGTCATCAGTCCTTCAGAGCAGAGTTGCATATAACATTTAAGGGTATTAATATAAACATTCAACAAACATTATTGACCATTCAATATTGACACTATTATTAATAATAACTGAATAGAAGTTTTTGAGCTATTTATTATCTAGGTTTGTGCACGTGCGAACGTGATCTGAAAATATTTTCGATGCCATTTAATTGATCCACATTCCGCTTTTTGCAGCTTTTAATTCGTTCATCTGACATTCCATCTAAGAATTCTGAGATTTTAGCATTGCGAAATGTATGGGCGTATGAATTTCTCATACGAAAGTTATTATTCGCCACGTTCGAAAATCAACTTAGAATAGACGTCATCGTAACAATCGATTTCAGCAAAATGTGACTTTTGAAATTAAAACAAATGTTGTGCTACACACATGTCATTGGCAGCAACAGACGGAATTAAACGGCGTGGAAATAACTCCTACCCTCCACTAAGCCTTCCATCTGTTTCAAAGCATCCTCCAGATTATCACACGTGTAGTTCCCTTTCCCATTTTCATCGGTTTCTCCGCGTGGATCAATGTGATTCATCGAAGACTGTTCCTGACTGATTGTAGAAACAGAAGATTTCAATCGGTCTGTAAAAATTAATTGTTTCATTTTAGAGGCACTTCGTAACTAAATTGTTAGCCAGTTAACTTCAGTTATTACACTTCTTTTTGTTTTTAAAAATCCTTCAAGAACTACGCAAACTCACCTTCTTTTGATGAGGGTCGGTTATTAAGACTATTGAAGTTGTAAAGCTTAAAGCAGATAAATACTAAAACGGAAGACGGTTGTTTGCAAGGTTGTTTTCTAATGTGCGTTGTTTGTTTTCCTCCGCATGAATATACCAACTAACATTCATTCAAAACAGCCTTCTATCGTACGGCACTAATTTCTTTTTAAGTAGCTGAGTGTGAGTGAGTCACTCATTGTCGTATGCCGGACTGTGAACTTTGCTTCTAGCGAGAACGGCTTTAAAAGCTGTTCTTTATGAGAATGCTCACTTGTTGAGCAAATTCCGGATGTTGTAAAGCTTCATGAATTTTATCGAGTTTTTCTCTTTAAATGTTTCATTATCTTCGGATTAGCCGAAAATATTAATAAATTCAACCAGAAAAACCTTTTACACTTTTAATTTATCGCAAGTTCGAAAATTAATTAAAGGTTTCATCTGTTTGATAATTAACTGACTGAAGCTTGCATTAGAAATTCTCAGGATAATAACACTCAATTTGATGTCTCACCCTTGTATTTTTGTATGAATATGTATGAAATAATAGTTGAATACTGTGAACGTGTTTACTACATATTCCTGGATGGAGTTAAACCGATGCTTTTATGAATTGATTCGTATAACTTGTGTATTTTATTCAAAAGCACAAATAAGGACTTAGAAAGTTGCAAAACAAATCAATTAGAGTCAATTAAAAATCATTTTTGACAAAATTTAATGACACTGTGCACAAATATGCGTTATTAGAACAAAGAAATCTTTGGATTTGCAACGCAGACTTAACGTTTTATTATGATCATTTAAATTTCATATTTTATATTTCATTTTTAAAACTTTAAACAAAATACAATAGCATAAAGGACACCTTCATGTAAGCTTTAAAATAAACTAGTTATTGAATTGAATTCACAAAATACAAAATGAAGTATTTTAAAGCTTCAAATTGTTTATTAATTTAGTGATGTAAACAGGAACGTCATTTGTTGCTCCTTCCGTGAACCCCGTTTTATCATGTATCATGTTTATCATTTTAGATACTGTTCGAAAATTCATCGCTGAGATTTATTGACAAAAAATGACAGCTCGACAACGCTACAACCTTAATATAAACGCAGCGGCGTCACTAGGTTTGGTGTTGCCCGTTGCGGGAAACTCGTGGAAACATTCACCATAAGGCACAAGTTGGTAACCCACAAATCTGGCAAGGGGCCGTCCATAAAAGATGTCCGCAAAAATTAGCCGAACTTTGACCCTCTCCCCCGTCATATGTCCGCTTTTGATGTACCCCCTTCTATCTACTTTGCATACATCCGCATTTTTAAATAAAAACATTCCGTATAAAATTATTTTGATGAATAAGCAATTTTTCAAGGAATAATCCGATTGCAGCCGATCTGTAAAAATGGTAACCGACGGTAAATTTTCTAGGTTGCTAGTGATAGATTTGGTTCTAACCACTATAGATTGCGACAAAAATATTTGCCTTAATTTAAGGCACGTCTTTTCTGAACTAATTCAAAGTTTTTGCAAATTTTTATAACTGTAAATAAAAGAATATTGAAATAATAGAAACAAAATCATTAATAAATGAATTTCCAAAATGTAAAAATTACTTAATTTTTTAAAGTGCGAATTCTGCAAAGGGTTGTTATCCCCCTGTCGGCGTTAGGCCGCTTTTGAAGGACCTCCTCTTCCTCCATCTGCGGACGTTTTTTATGGATGACCCCTAAGCAAAGAAAAAAGGTTTTCTGCTTGCCGACGGAGAGTAATCTGCTTTTGTTTTTCAAGAAGCTGAGCCGACAAGCAAAAAATGTGTACATCATGAAATATAAAGGTTAAGATTTTTGATGTCACCCTCTAAAATTAAGTGGTTCGCACACCCCTTATTGACGCCAATGTGTAAACAACCAGACATCAAAGCATGCCCTCGTAACCAGTTTTGAGAATGAACCATTTCCAAAATACATACATTTGCTTTTTTTATACCATCCTTTTATTTCATCTCAACTTAGCAATTCCAACAAGTAATTAGAGGTACCTGATTATAATCCCTTACCAATAGTTACAACACAAACGTACAAAATTTAGTTGCTTCAGGGGCTAAACGTTTTTACCGCTTCAGGGGACAGCTGCGAAAGTAAATGTCCCCCAAAATACGTATGCAAACTAAAAAACTTATATCCTTCCCTGCATTTTTTATGCTTTAAATTTGATAAAATGTCATCCAATAAAACGATTCCACAAAGCCAATCAATGCACGCTGATGTAATGTTAAGTAACGATTAACATAGTTCATTAGCAAGTTTCCAAATACTTCTTACTTAAAACGAGAACTTTTAAGATACTAATTTGACTCGTGACATCAACAAGTTCACGTTTTTGTAGAAACAACTAAATATCCTCTACTTTTACCGGATGCATTATCCACCGTATTCATAGCATTAAAGAGTTTTGTAGCATTGACCCAAATTTCAGGATTTTTTGGGAAAACGTCCAATACGAGAAATCTATCTAATTGGTAGTTGTAGCCTCCTAAAGGACTGTGGTGCCCAGAAAATCCGAGCTTCGGATCTAGATACTGTTCGAAAATTCATTCAAATTGTTTCATGAAAGTAACAAAACAATAAAATTTAATGAGTTTTATAATAACCTTGGCGTTATAGTTAACAATGATACATCCTCCAGAAGTGTGATTGCTCAAAAGATTTATAGCATTTTGTCTGAAATCATTTAGAGTAGTGTTTGAAGCAAAAATGAGTTGAACTTTCAGATTGTATGCTCTTAGTAATAGGGAAACCTCCCTTAAGGCCATTCCATATCTTGAAATATCAGTTGTATTCAATGATTCCAGAGCCTGTTCTGAGTTTAAAATATCCATTTCATCTAACCATACAGGAGAGACTTGGCTAAATCCAATGTTTTGATTTGTAAGCCTTTCTTTGATATCATTATTTTTGCTTGGTAAATGGTAAGTGGCTGTAATCAATCCATTTGTTATGTTATCTTCGCCATCTTCTTTTCCATTATCATTCCTATTGAAGGCATCTAAAAATGATGTGTGATTAGTCGTGTTTGAAGTCGTTAAAAAATCGTATAGAGCGCTTTTCAGTTTTTTCAAGTTTGTTGTGCAATTCGTTTGTGATTTTGTATCATTGCTTGCTCTTTCCAGTAGAAATGGAAAAGTCTTTTGATGTGACGTGTTCCCTCTCAAAAATGCTTCTTCGGCGAAATCAGAAATGTAATCGTCACACCCCAAACTAAGGGCTGTCATAACAACACAAATGCTTGCTATACCACAGGTCGTGGTTTGCATCTGTTTACGAAAGGAGATCAGCAATCTTTCATCCACCACACTTTCATTACTTGATAAAAGATTTAAGCCTTGTTCGGAGAGCAGTAAAATAGCCCCCGTCATGTTCATTAACGATCGTTAAAAACACCGATTAGATGGTTTGTTTTATAATGTTATGCATTACGACTGAGGTCTTCGATTCAGTGCAAAGTTCTTTCGGAGGAATGAGCCAAATAATTGACAATGCTACAAATTAATTTTATTCATTTTTGTTACTTTAAAAACAGCACAAAATAATGTGACTTAAGGTACCAGGAAAGGAGAGGGAAAAACAATAATCTGTTAACGTTTTAAAAATATTTAGTTACATTTATAAAAGTTAATAAGTGAGATTTTAAATTTTTTGGATAATTACTTTTTGACAGAAATATCAAAAACCTTGAAAACGAGATCAAATAAAATGTGGTCGAACCCGGTTATGTCGCCGGCCTATGGGTTTGCTAAAAAGCGTCGAGATAACCTGAATATTATACAGTTGGAATGGTTGGAAATTATTTATGTACATAATGTACTTAATAAATGAGAATGTGCAGACATGCGTTTTTTTTTGTTTTTTACACAATATCAATGCTCTTACCGCCCCGCCCTCTTGACCGTTAATAATACGTTAACCTTCGAAATTTCGAAAAGCTTTCAAATATTTATTCTCGTGGAACTAGAATCAAATAAGAATTTACAAACAAATTTTCCGCGCTTTTCTTTCCGCAAAGTTTTTTTTTATAACAGTTTCAAAATTTAATCCATCGGCAAGTGCCCCCTCAACAGAGAGGACTGCCAAGCCTGTAAGCCTCGTCTGGCTCATCGATAATCCAAGGTAGTTTTTTATAACATAAGTTTGGAGAAAAAGCGCTCTGGTAGCACTAATAGCCTGAGTTAGGAAGAAACGCGACAGGATCACAATATCCCAAGATGATATCTCTGTATGAAGCTCAAAAGTTGAAGGGGTCCATCAATTTTATCGTTTCCCGAAGCTTCCACAAATTACTTCAATCTCTTCCTTTTGACAAGGAACTCTTCTTTCTCCATGTCTTCATCGACTACCACAAGATTACAATCATAATTATCATCAATCACGTTTCACGATGTGAGAAAGGCGTATTTGTTTGCAAGACCGTGAACTTGCTGAAATCTGCGAGATATTTCCTCAGTCAACCTGCCGATGACACACAGCATTTCCCTTCTCAACTCAGTGTCAAATCCCAGCGTTACATATCAACTTCATATCCATTAGTTACTGTTTGCAGATTCGACGCTCCATGCTTATATACATTTCTGAGTTTTTTGGTTTCGTCTATTGCATTGTCTCTTTCTACGGAATAACGCGCCGCTTTCCTTCATTATCTTCATTACGGTACCCTCTTTGAAAAATCACACAAAGATTCTGAAAATTACAAAATGGATTGAAGCTTCAGACTGCACACTAAAAAATATAAAATCTGTTCTTGGTGTAGAACGAATTGATGTTATTTAATATTTCACGAAACGTTTTAAAAAATTAATAAAGTGATTTTCATTGATGACTCGTACATGTTGTACATCAAGCGTTACACCGAATGCCAAATTGAAATCTGATCCTTCAAATAACACAACAGAAAAACTGAAGGAAAGGGGCTGTCATTTTTTTAATTTTTTTTAAATTTTACGTGCTCCCTCAAAATGCCGCCCCTTGGTATTTGCCGCGCGGGGCGGACCGCCCCTCCCTTGGTACGCCACTAGTTTTACCTAAGGGGTGGTCTATAAAGTATGTCACACTATTTTAGACCATTTTAAACCCCAACCCCATGTCACACAATTAAAAGTTATTATTCTAAGAAACTTTTTTTTTCACATCCACGTAAAGAGTCATTAATATGTTTTTGAGCGGCAGCGATTGCACCAAACTAAAAAAATCTCCAATTTCAAGAAAATACTGAGAACATGCCTCAGGGCACGACACTGATGCATAAACTGGAAAAGTCCTGAAAATGCAAGGATTTTATTAAAGAAAACAAACTTGGTAACGTCGAAAGATCTCGAATTGACTGAGAAGGAAGAAATCACGATCAAGAAACAAATTCACAGCCTGATTGAAAACGACAAAATAACGAATAACATTTTCAGATTTCAATAACTGTTTTGTCCAACTCCACCTGCCACTTTAGGGGGTCACAAAGTTGCCAGGCAGCATTTTTATTTTTATTAATTGCGGCGCCCCTCGTCTGCTTCGGTGGAGTTTTGTTGACTCTGCAAACAACAACCAAACATACGATGCATGCCATCGTATTTAGCGTCAATGGAGGGGAAAAATAGACAAAAATGGATAAAAACCACCCATGCATAGGAACTAATCTGCCAATAAAAACTTGCGTTCAGCAATATATGGAAGCATTTAAAAGGCTTTCAATCAAAAAATTGTCTGCTTAACTCCATTCCAGAATCCATTCCAACCTAGCATAGATTGGTAACACGCAGGTGCATAGATAAAAAATCAAGTGGCCCTTTGTAGCTGAAATGAGACTTGTTAATATGTTGGACTGTTACATATCCGTGACGCCTCGCTTCTTTCAATTCCAGTTTGAGAGCTCGGGAATCCTTCCAATTTTAAGTATACTAAGCAACTATCCTCCACTTTCATTTCGTAGTGATCAGCATATCCAGGTTTTAAATCGCCAAAAAATTCTTCGTTGGAATGAGTTGCGAACCTGAATAGGTTTTCAAGAAGGGATTCATCGGTATGCCGCTTCTTTTCAATGCTCTCTTGATCATCTCCATTCTGCTTTGCACGATTTCCGCTCTCATTTCTCTGATGTTCGATAGTTTTGGAGTCAAACAAATGACATTCATGGGGATTATTTGTGCAGAATCCTGCCATGGTGTACAACACAGCATCGATTGAAGTTTTATTTGTTGAGCTTTTGTCAGTAGTTTTGCTAGACCTCTCGTTGGACCAACCCGATATTGTCTGTTTAACAGCAATGTCAAACTTATCGGCAACATGCAACGTGTGGTAGTAGAATCTAAATACAAATCTATTCATTCCGAGTAAACATATTCTATTATAAGATGGCGATGTAGATGATTGATTTGAATCGAGGTGACTTTCATCTTGGCATTCATAAACAACTAGATATTCTTTATTAGCGGATTTGAAAAGGTCGCAAACTGAAATATTCAGACATTTCTGAAAGTGAAATTTTGGAATAGGATCGTTTGACTGAGAGGTGTAAACTTTCCATGGAGCTTCGTCTCCTGACATAAACTGTCCATCATTGAACGCTGGAGTGACGGAAGAATCATCAGATAAGTGTTTGAGGCAAGAATTTTCCCAAGTCGTAGTTATCCACAGATTATTAACTTCAGAGCATTCGATCCAAGGTTTTTGCAATGGTCCTTCTTTGCCTAACTTCAAGTTCATAACTGGAACTGCTAAAGTGATGGAAAAGAGAAGGCAGCAGAGCATGAACAGCACCTTGTCAAGACAAATAGCTGCTGTTAACGGCTAGATTATCTGCAAATTACAAAACTTATGACCAACCTGTTTCAATTCATACTTGTCGTTCTTCCTGACTTTGATTCCTTCCATGTGTGCGTACCAAACAATTCTCACAGAAACGAACATTATTCGAGATGACGTTACTGCAGCTTCAAGGGCACTACCAGAGTGCCCCGTCGCATGACTGCTCCACCACTTGCTCGTGAAATAAGAGATGGTGGCGAGAGGCACGTACTTGAAAACTAAAGTAATGAGCAATTCAACATGCAGAGGCATCGATGTCGTTCCGTCGCTTCTAAATAAGGCTGACAAAGTGTTGGCAAATTCTGGGAAGAATAAAATGCTACCGACTATTGTAAATATGCACAGCGGCAACCAAAGGTCATTCTTTGACACAGCAGTATAATCCAGGAAACCAGCAAAGAGACGAGGCGTCGATTCTTCAGTTTCAGAGCACATAGCAAACTTTGCAAGAGTGAGGATCAAATCAGTGAAACCTAAAATTAACATGGCCACCACCCACTTCTTGCTTCCTCCGCTGCCGCTTTTAACTGTAGCTTCATTGCCGCCAGTTTCGACTGATTCTTTGATGTCCCCGTTGCAGATCGTTTTCTTGCTCCAACTTCTGTTAAAACACTTCTTTTTACCAAAGTTTTCGAAGAATAACTGACATCTTGCACGAAAGGAATTCCTCGTTGGATTCGAATGAAAGTTACAAACACGAACATCATCTCCTGCCGGAGATTGAATCTCCTCTTCTGGTAGCAAAATCTTCTCAACTTCAACTTCTTCAATTTTATTGATCATGTCAATTATTTGCTCCTTTCAAATTAGTGTTGATGAAATATGTCAATATTCCAGTTAACATTAAAAGCCTCGCATTTATTGCCTCGATGAAAATCTTCATTTGGAGCTCCCGTTAGCGATTGTTTGTTCCCAGGTGAACACAGGTATTTTATGGCGTGAGGCGAATCGATACATCACTCGTTCTGATGCCGTTAAGCCCACAGCAAATGTGCTTAACATCAAAGCATCCCAATTAATGAATCCAACCGCTAAACAAAGTCCCACGAACTCATTCCAGCCAATTTCTACAGGTAATGGTATCATTATAATTGCATTATAATGCAACGAATGATAACAAGGATGACGATTAGTTTGCGTAATCCACTTACATGGCACATTTTCCTGCGGCGAGATAGGCAAACTGCTGTAAATGTAAACGTATTATCAAGTTGTCCACAGGAGGTTCGATTCATAGCATCATGCATGCCGCTCACAATGACTCATGGTGCAATCCAGCCAAATGCAATCACGCATGCGGAGTTTGTTGTAGAAATGAATAAATTTTAGCAGGCGACACTCATTAAAGAGCTTCCTTGCACAGGTCACATCATCAAGCAATTAGTTTAATTAAGTCGCCTCGTCCGACAACTTTGCCTTTGTTGCGACAAGATAACAAGGTAAGGGGCAGAAAATTTGTTTAAGAAAGAAGTTGATAATCACATTAGGATTCCAGTTAACATTTACATAGCAAATAGCAGCAGTTTTATGTTTCAGGAAGAGCTTGACTTGTGTGGACCCTTAAAGTAGCATATATGTTTATTCAATTACCTTGCAGCATTTTGTGAAACATTGCTCATATTAGACGCCATTTCAACTTTCTCCGGATGGGGGAAACCCACAACTTCAGGATATGACCTTTTTTGATTCTAAGTCATGAGGGCGTTGCTCCTCTGTCTCCCCCAAATGACGCTCCTGTTGCTAAACTCTTCAATTAAATAACTGAATCGATGCAATTTCCCGATAATAGTCTACTTGTTGTCCGTAAACGACTCCGTTGTGCGTCTTTATCATTGGTCATGCATTGCGATGAACTGATGGTCATTCTGCAAACTTTCCTCACGGACCTTGTCCAAGGGTGTATTTGGGATGGCCGGGAAGAAGCTCTCCATCACTTGGAAAATATAAGAAAAAATTAAGTAAATCTACTATAAAACACAAATTAATAAAAAAAAATTAAATTAAAAGTACAAATATAAAAAAGTATTAATATAATATTTTAATAAACTATTTCAATAATTTACCACTTTCGACAAAGATTTTAGTAGCTGTGCACCCCTAAATCAGCCCGCCGGTTCCAGTGTGTGGTCCCTTCGCTAAAGATCCGCCCTTGATCCTGTCTCTTAATTCAACTGTAATGTATGAATATCATCATACTTTATTTTCATTATACTTGGTTACTAATCATCAATGCCAGGCAGAAGTTAACTAAAAAGTTACTAACAAATTGTTTAACTTTTTTTTAGTTACATGAAAAGTTTATTTAAACCAAAAAAGTTTAGTTAAATTGACAGTTTAACCATTTTTTTAGTTACTAGCTATAAAGTTTAATTAAAAAATGTTAGTTACTAAAAATTAAAAATTTTAAAGTTTTACTTCCTTAATAAAATGTTTTTTTTCTTTTCCGATGGTTTGGATTTACTCAAAGGTTCCCATGCAGGATATTGTATTGGTAAAATGTTTGCCACAATATTTGAAGAATTCAAAATTTCTTTAAAAATTCAAAATGTTGTGACAGAATATTTCAACTAATTTTTCGAAAGAATTTAGTTTGTTTAGAGGAGATGCCTCATCAAAATGTTATGGGCATGATAAATATGACGCCATAACCAATGTTAATGTTGGCAATTGCCTGCAAGAAATTGATGGAGATAATGATGAAGCTGTGGTACTACCTCCGCAGAAACTTTGTCAACCAGCATTGGAAATTGCAGTAATGACTGAATCTGACATGAACTTTTTGGTTGCATTTCTTTTAGTTATGAAACCAGTTATGATAGCCATGATCAAGATTACAATCAGAAAACCACTTCAGTCTAGATGTTATCATGTCATAAAGTTTGATTTCTACTTGCGGTTTTATTGATGTAAAATAACATTAAGTCATTTTGTCTACTGATATTTGATAAAATATGTACGCCAAAAAATTTGACAGAAAAAAAGTTAGAAAAAAGTTATGGAGAAATTAACTATTTTTTTTTAGTTTAGTTTACGACTTTTTTAAAGTAGTTGTAACTAATAGTTTAATTAACATTTTTTAGTTGAAAGTTAAGTTAAAGTTTAACTAAAAAAGTTTAGTTGGTGTCCATCACTGCTAATCATTCAATAATATTTTATAGCCATTAAATTAGCCTATTAACTTTATCTATATCTAATATATATATAATATTTATCTAATACAAATTCTATTTGAATTTCGATAACTGAATTTGTGTTTTCTTTTGAGTAACAAATAACTTACAAGGATTTAAGTACCATAGAAATCGCTAACTGGTCTTGTTGACATTAATGGCGTTTATAATGTCAAACATAGTTATTGATGTTTCCTTTTATCACTACTAAATTTGTATATGTTAAAGTTTAAACATTGAAATATTGCTTAATACCTTTTCAAGTCGTTGTTTAACTATTTTATAAAAAATGTTTGGTTTGGTTGAAGAAACTGTTATATGCGAGGAGAAAACTGAAATGGTGGGTGATGTTTTTCTTAGCATATTATGCCAAATATTGCATTTTGAACATATATGTTCACCAACTAATGCTTATGGGGTTTTTAAAATCTAAAAGAAATTAACAAGACTACTGTGTAAATCAAAATATGGCAGTGACTGAGTCATGTAATATAATTTCTATAAATTTTTTTCTTTAAAAATTTAATTTTTTTTTCCTCATTCAATGTAACAGAAAATGTGGTAAAACGTGGAGGGTGGCGCCAATTTTAGTAGTCTCCGGTCGTGAAATATCCTAGCTACGCCTCTGGTTAACATGTAGTTATAACTTGTCATGAAATAGTCTATAGGCAGAAAAAACTAAAATTGAAGTAGTTGGCCCATCACTATATAAATATGCTTGATGTGCCTGCAGTAGCATCACAATAAATAACAATTGCTTGATGGGCTACAGATTTATTCAAATATAAGATCAAAAGATAAATTGACGCATAAGAAACTATACAGCTTCAATGTATCGAAAATTAAAAATTCGAGTGGTCGCAAAGATTCACTAATTGTTATAAACACAAACAATATTATTGCCTCACTAAAAACCGTATCGCTTTGGAAATATAATTTTTCTTCCGTATCTGGATATTCCAGTACATCTTTCATTGGGTATAGGTTGATGAGGAATTATTTGTCCTTCGCTCTGTATCGGATGAGCCGTGACATCTTCAACATGCGCCTGTATATTTGTTTGGTCTTGTTTGGCCTGGTCGGACTCATTGGTCTGGTCAGCCAAATATAACAGTGGTTTATCTTGTTTGACTCTCTTTCTCGGAAACAATTGCCGTCGATTCCTAATAAACTCTTTCCCATCTAATGTCTTTATTTTATACCTTTGGGGACCTTCAGTAGATTTGATATTGCCTCTTCTCCATTTGTTGTCAACTCGAAATCTGACTGGTGTACCTGGAGAAAGTTGTTGTGTAGAATGCTCGTCATTATGAAATGCCTTTGCATTTTTGCGCTTGGCTGACTGTTTATTGATATCCATAACAACGATTATTTTCTTATTATTTAACAGACGTCAGATATACATCAAAACGTCATCAATATACAACCAAAAACCGTTTGGTTTTTACATTTGTATGTATCTAAAGCGATGGTCTACGAATTACTTTTTATTACTTTCTTTTCTATGCATTCAGATCAACTTGACTATTAAATAAGTTGTCTTATAATTTTAAACTTTTTTTGGACCAATAAATGAAATTGACCTGCTTTTGTTGGTATAATATTCAAAATACTTAATAACTAAAAATGATTTAAATCATTTCACTACCAACATCTATGGCTTACATTAATATCGGAAAGTCCTCGCAGTTTATGTATCGGGAGGTTGTTGTGGGTTAGCGCTTACTGCTGATTATCAGCATAGCTATTTTTTTTTGCGATTTTATTCTACGAATATGGTATCTAAACCACCAAAATCTGATGGAGAAGGGCAGAAAAGGAGCTTCACTCTGCAGGAATTATCATCACTTCTAAGGTTAAAGAGTTATTTCAATAATTATGCAAAAGATTGTATACGCTGTGTGAACCGTTTGCATATTTTTCACGTTTGTTTAAATTTAAATCTAGTGTTTCAAAGCGTAGTGACGTACATTTTCCTTCTTGCAATTTCATGAATAATAGTATAAATATTAGTGTCGAGTGAATTTTGTTTTCTATTGACGGGTTTATCATAATATGCAAACAGAATCATGATGTACAATATCAATAAATAAGAAATCTAATTAACTTTATGTTGTAGTGTTTTGTCAGCTGACTCCATACAATCTCAAACATTTGAGCAGATCTCCACTTCTCTAAAACATTATTTCCCAAACAAAACTGACAATTTCAAAGTTGGAAATGCAATTGTTAGTGGCAGTCAGCTCACAAATTGAACTTGATTAAATCATCAACCAAATAATATCTTTCAGGTAACACTGCTGAGACATCCAGATCTCTTGAATAGCCAGTCGCAGCGTGTGACTTGTATTTTTCTTCTTTACGACATGTACTTGCCTGAGCCTGTACTTAACAATCCGTTTGTGACTGTTTTCCATCACTTTCTGGTAATTACATATCTTATTTCTCAAGAAAAGTGAATTATATTGTTTTATGGATATTTAATTTCTTGCTTTAACAAGACTGGTGTCTAAAAGGTGTTTTTAAATAGTTAATGGTAATATTAGGTACCTATGTACCTAAATACAGGTTCTGTTTATCAAAGCAGTAAGTTAGCATACTAATTATTGATTATTTAACTGCGGCTTGTGAATTTTTTGAATATTATTAAAACATTTTTAGCTGGCTTACTCACAATTGACATTTTTCAAAGTAGAATTCCTAGGTTGCAAAATGTCTTAAAAGAAGATAATACTTATAATTTTATATACTTCATCATTAACATTCTTTAATACAACTATTTTTATCGTTCAAAAACATTTGTTCCTATATTAGCTGTGAATGAAACTGGTTTGGAATGGACACCTATTCTTTTCTTTCAGCAAAAGAATGATGAACCAAAAATTTCTTTACAAGAGAATTACTTTATCTCTCAACTTGTTACAATGATGCCCAAAGATGTATGATTTTTTTTATGCACATCTTGTTTTCAAATCCAGTTGTTTTTTTGTTTTTCTACTGCTTTCAGGGCTCATATAACCTGCTAATTAAAAAGACTCCAGCACACATTCTGCATATGGACAGCACTGCTTGTCAAGTATGATGTTTTTGAATCAGCTTGTTCCTGAAATGTTATGATTTGTATATCATTTTCTGCTTAAAAGTGAAAATTGTTATTTTCAAATCTGGTTTCTACATGCTTTTATGGACAAACTTTTATTCATTATGATAATTTAAAAAAATTACTTCTTATTTAATTTGTTTCCAATTATTTTGAAGTCCATCGATGTTAGTCACTTCATGAAGTCAGTTGAAGAGCACATAGCAGAACTGACTACAATTGGAAGATCTGCTGTCCCTTGTGTTGTTGCACAACCAGAGCAATTGTTGGTGTTACTTTGTTATGAATTCAGAAATAATGAATTTTTATCAACTTTTGAATATTTTTATCACTCAAATGTAATTTAATCATCTACAAATATTGTTTTATTCACAACATTTAATCATAAATTACTTAACTTAAAGTTAACAATTAAGAAATTGTTGACATTAGATTTTGAAACTTTTGTCAGCAGTCAGGACTTGGGTGCCAAAACCAATCAGATCAGCGTCGACACACAACGACAAACCCTGGAGGCCATAATGGCGACTCCCAATCCCTGTTACGACCGTGCCCTACTTCCAGAAATGATCACTTTGGCACCTCCATTGCATGTTTCCCAAGACAACGAAGTATTTCTTGTCTAAAATGTCTAAATGATTTCATTTTATATTATATTTATATTTTATATTATAGTATATTTAGAGCTCAACTAAAGTGCATAATTAAAAGTTGAACAATAATTTTTAGTAAAATGACTCTTGTGATTAATTATAATTCAATGTATTTATAAATAGGCATAAAACAAAATATTGGGAAACTTTAAAGACTGTAGCAAGTAGAACATTTATTTATTACTAAGCCATAATTATCACTGAATCCTCCAGTTGGTCTGGTTGAACCTGCCACCCTCCCCTCCTCATGACCACCTTCCTGCCTGGGACATGTCTATGTGCTTAGCCGGATCTTCAAATTCAGAAGCTCGGAGGTTGATGGCTAAAGCCTTTACAAGTGCTTTGAACCTGGCCCAGCAACAACAACTCATTGCCCACCTCAAAAAAGATTCAAAAGTTGTTTTCCATGTAGGACTCACACCATCTAAAGTTTGCATTTTATTTTCATTTTATGAAAGTGTGACTATTGAATCACCATAAAATAGTATTGTTTTTAATAAGTAGGCTAGAGATTAAATCCATTTTCAAAGTAGGATTGAATTTATAATATATTCTATATTTTATCATGGCATGAAATATACTTTGTAAGGATAACAGTGGTCTAAATCAAAATGGCAGTCCTTTTATTCATCCACAGCAGAAACATCATGCACCATTTTCTCATTTTCCATAAATAGCAAAACCTAACTAACTCTAAAACTGACCAGAATCAATAACTCAACTTGCTTTATTTGTATAATCTTTGGTACTTGAGAAAAATGAATATTTTTTGTTTTGCCATTTTATTCAATATTTGTCAATAGCTTCCTGAGCTTGTTGAGCACAATCCAATCATTGCCATTGAAGTTTTATTGAAGTTGATGCAATCCAATCAAATATCTGAGTAAGTGGTTGCTAAATTTCACATCGAAGAACAGAGTTGATGCACGACGTTTATTTACAGCTACTTTTCAGTCCTTGTCAATATGGAGATGTCACTACATTCAATGGAAGTTGTCAACCGTCTAACAACTGTTGGTTATAGCCTTCTCTTTATCACTTCTTCAAACTGAACATTAAACTAGTTAGATATACATTTAGTTAAACCCTAATTGCTATTAATGCAAACCCACCAATAACTTATCAACATAGGCTGTGGAACTTCCGTCCGAGTTTGTGCATTTGTACATCTCAAACTGCATCCAGACATGCCAGTCAATTAAGGACAGGTTCATGCAAAATAGGTTGGTGCGCCTCTTCTGCGTTTTCCTCCAATCTCTCATCAGGAACAAGGTCGTGGACATCAAGGTACTTTGCAGACCCATCAGATAATTAACTGTTGGATTATTAAATGAGTTACATTGTTAAACTTTCTCAAATGTTTTTTTTTGTCAATTTGGCATAATGGTGAGAGCAATGTTTCTCTAGGACATTTTCATCGAAGTTCAAGCATTCTGCATCGAATTCAGTCGGATTAGGGAGGCCGGGGCTCTTTTCAGATTGTTGAAAACTCTTGAAGGAGTCGATACTTCTGCTGGTCTGCAACAGGAAAAGACTCCAGCCACAAAATGGTGACCTCACTGGTATCAAGTCTAGATACCCTTTGAAGCTTCTGTCGATGAAATCTTGGTACTTTTCACTTCACTGAACTCATGTTTATCATGAAATATTGTGACTGCTAATTTTTTAAAGCTCTTGAGTTGCTGTTAACTTAAAATACTTGAAATAAAAAGAATTATAACAAACGAGAATATTGGTTATTTTTTTTATCTATTTTAAAATTCGGTTTATGTTTGAGATGGTGATGTCAAATCATACAATCTTTTAGATTTAGGTCCAGTATGAAATAAAAATTATATAGTGTGTCAGTTGTCATAGAACATGACTCTGCAGGAATGCCAAAATTCTAAGGTATTGATAACTGAAACATTAGCTTGCATGAGGCATAATGATTGAATCATCTGAGAAAGTTGTGGAAGATGTTTGATTGGGAGTTAGGCTATTCTCCACATCCTTGTGATCAGCATTTTCATTGAAGACATTAATGAACTTGATATCATCTTGAATGAAAAGTTCGTGGAGCTTATTAAGAACTTCCCTGGTGTTGATCATGTCCTCATCAATATTGTCTTTGTTTGTTCTTTCACATGGTGTGCCATCCACTCCTTTGTGATTTGTGATGGATGCGGTTATTATTTCTCCATGGCACTGGTGACCTTGTGGTGATGTTGGGGGAAATTCACATTCACCTTTTAACTTCATGAGGCTAAGAGATTTTTCTAGAAATAAACCATGTTCAAACACTGACTAAACGGTTTGAATAAGAAGATTCCGTGACATTCATTTGAATTCACACATTTTCTTTCCACCATTTAAGCTGGATGCACTTCGCTCACCTGCCAAGTTCCTGAGATCAACTTTATCAGATTCCTTCAGCTTGTTCTCTAATTCTTCCACCCTTTTACCTAAAATCCTGCATCCCACATTTATTCACTTATTTTTATAATTGGAACGCGTTGAAACCAAACATCCCAGATAATAATCACCTATTGGCTTTCTTTTGATGTGATAAGGCTGTAGATTTATCATTAAGACATTCAAGCAATGAGCTGGCCAGGGAGTGCACGTCTTGCATTGTTTGTGGAGTAGGATTTGCTAAGCTGCTGTTTGCTAGTAGCTGTTGAACTAGATATGGGTTTAAGATTATTTAACTTGAGATTTCCCATTGCAAGAAATAAATTTACATGTGAACAAACCCTGTTTCTGAGATATCACTAGCCCACAGTTTCTATGTTGTCCAAGTTTCAGAATGCCTTTATTTCTCTTCTTCTCTAGGAGACCCTTGAAACAATAAAAAAAGTGGAATAATTAATGTGTTTGTATAATTACAAACATAGGGTTACTACCTTGTATTTGGAGAGAGCACTCAATGCTATAGCTCGCTCATCCTCCATCTGTTTCATCTTCTCACTTAAATATCTGGAAATTAATATCACACAAGTAATAGAAATAACATATTCAAAAGGAGACTCTAATAAATGCAGATTTAGTTAGAAGAAAGCCATACCTAAAACATAAAAAGACAAACAATACTAAATGTTGATAAATGTGTCCACAGCAGTCTGGCAACATTTTGAAATGATTTGATAAGGTGGAATTAAAGAGGGAAGATTTTTTGAGAGAAAGGGCATTATATCAACTTCTATTCATTTCGTTTGAAATAACTCAAACACATTGTTCCAGAAGAATTAAAGTATGGAATTCAAACTATTTGAATTCAAATTGAATAAATTAAATACTTTTTAATGTCTCAAATAGTGAATAGCTTACCTGTTTTCAGCAATAACAGCATCTATGTCCAAAATCTTGTTATCTTGTCCACCAAAAACTTTATTGATTTCTTTGTTGAGGTTTTCATATTTCCTTTTGTACTCATTTCTTTCTGTCACCATTTCCTCTTTCTCATCCAGCAATTGCTGGAGATCCCTTTCCATTTGAGCTATCTGGACATCATAATAGGTTATATGTTGCTAATGTTAACTGGAACATCTTAGAAATTTGCAAATTTAGTGAAGGCTGTGACTAGGCAATGACTAGTAGGCATGACTAAGGTTATTCTAAGCATGAGCAATAAAGCAATGAATCATAGAAATATTAGCAAATATTTGTGTGATGAAGTCGAAATATCAAATTCAAAGCAGGAAATGCGAGGCAAGAGATTTTTAGCATGTGAAGCATAGAAGATAGGGCTGTTTGGATTTGAAGATTATTATAAGCGGTTCAAATACCAAAGTGAACCAATGGAAGCCTGTATTCTTAATAAATATAATTTCACTCACTTTCTCTTTTTCATTTTCCATTCTTTTAACTAAGTCTTCCCTTTCATGCGAGGTGAAAAACCGTGTATCCATTCCCTCTGTGACTGAACCAAGTCTGTGTCTCACTATTTGCTCTCTCAGCAACTAAATGAATAGAAAAAATAATTTAGAGTAGGAAACTAAGAATTGTATAAATATGTAATATTAATTACTCTGATATCCCCATTAGCATCTTTCAGTTTTTGTTTCAAGTCATCAACTTCGAATTGCAGAGATTTGTTAACATCTCTCATTTCACATAATAACTGAGCCAAGCTCTGTATGAAATCTTTTATTATGACATCAAAATAAAGAAAATTCGACTTTAAAATTATTACTAAATCTAACCTGTTGTTTAGTATCAGAAGTTTCAAATGATTCTAAATTTGACATTGGTCTGGCAGTCTGAATAAAAACAAGTATCGAGGTCGATTATTAAACTTGCCATCAAGAATTATTCAAAAATTATTATAATTACATCATAACATCAGGAATCCATCCACTTCAACTTACAATTCCAGCAAGCTGTCTCTTCATAGACTGATATCTGAGTTGGACTTGTTCAGCCATTAATTTGAACTGATCCCTTTCCTGGCGGCATTGTGCTAAATCCTTGCTCAATATGAGCAATGCTTCACACTTACTGTCAAGTTTTCTTTTAAATACCTGCAGCTAAAACACAATTTAAATACAATAACAAATACTCCAATACTTAGTATGAAACAATTCCAATCCACTCATCCAAAATCTACAATTTTATTTGCATTTGGAATACATTGACATTTTCACAACCTTGAGAGGTTAAAATGTTACTTAAATTATCCTATATTAATAACTTAACAATTCCAATTATAATATTTATAATATAATTTAAGTTAATAATATTTTACTCAAATGTCAAATTGTAAATATATTTTGTTAATGTGGTCATTCACTTTAGACTTTTACAAATAATATCAAATTTCATTTGCATTTGAAAACTATTATGTTGAACAATCTGGTTCTCTACATAACTGGGCTTTATTGCTCTTTAACATCTGTCTGTAGAGGCAAGGTATTGACTCAATTCGAAACTAACTCAATTCCTGACTAAATTATCCCATTTACCTAACCTCGTTGCGAAGCATATCATAACTTTGTTTCGAAGGTTCCATCTCGAAGATCGTGATGTTATCACCAAAAATCAACTAAGTGTAAGCGTCTACTGGGTCGTCGCAAGTCTCAAATGGCACAACAAATGACTAATTACACAAGTAAAGTGTAACTAGTAAGAACTAAAATTATTTTGTTTGGCACTGAATATAATCTCAATTAAGAGATCATATTCATATTATATATGCTTATGTAATAGATTGGTGCATATTGATACGAAATTACATATATAATATAATCAGGGGAATTTTTTAGCTAAGATCTAATTTATTAAACTAATTATTACAAGACAATTTGACTTTTTATATATTTTATTAGTTGGAATTGCAATATTGCTAGTAATTAACCGATTAGAATATAATTTTAAATAGTACTTATTATATACTCCTGTATAAAAGTTCACATTATTTCCATATCAATCGGTCGATGGGTTTCCCTCAAAAAACAAAAGGAAAATCATCAGAATTCTGGTAGTCAACATCGCTCTAAGATCAGCTGACTTAAAATATTGAGAAAATATTATGATAGACGTTTGCTTTATGTTTCATTGGTAGCGTTAATAAGCACCAGATTCCCTAACAAAACCCAATATTGGGGGCGTAAACTGCATAGATGAGTGAAGAGAGAAAATTATTTGGTGGTCGAAAGGTGCCAGAAGAAATTAAAGCACTCTCGAAACTCAATGTTTCGAATATTAAGAAGGGGACGTTGTGTACAATTGCTTCCAGCGGTAGATTCTTTCGTTATTTTGTATGAGATGGTGATCTTATGGATTTGGTGTCGTATATAACGACACATTATCATTATTACTTTATTTAAACTTCCATTAAGGACATTACCAAACTAGTTATTAATAATGACCTGCTGTCAAACTTGTTTTAAGTTCTAGACTCCATTTTGGAGAAAGTATGTATGCTCACCCAGATTCAAAGAGCAGCCCAAAATGATTTGAATAGGGATGATTTCCTTACCCTTGTATCAGGACTTCACAAATTGCTGCTTCTAATTTTAAAGTCAAACCTCAACACTAAAGAAGTATTCAGATTGATTGATATTGTTCATGCAAATAGCTAACTTTTTTTTAATGGATATTGACATTTTCAATTTTAAGATATTGGAAGAAGATCTCAAAGAGCTGAAGTAATTGTGTCCATGTCATACTTCAAACTTTTCATATTATTAAATTACATTCTTCTGTAATTTAGATTGGATCCCATCCTCATTACCATTATTGCTGAGATTGTCTTCAATTCAAGGTTTGGTTATTTGCTACATATTGCTTCAGATTTTAAAAATTGCCTTGAAATGTTAGGAATATTAGGGTTGAAATTGCCAATGTTTGTCATGGCTTTCCCTTCTGAGTGGATTTCATTTATTTGAACTGATGTTGGTAAGTGAGTTGGTTCAGTTGTGCCAAAGGGAAGACCCATAGCATTATCTTTGCAATGAACATTTTCTGAAGTATTTATGATGCTCTTGGTACTATTTGGATAAACTATGGTATAGCAATGTTTAAAATAGCTTTGTTGCATGATATAGGAACTTTCCTTTTCTGAAAGCCATTGTCAAAACAATGTTCAGTTTTGAGCCATGTTCAAGAGTTTCAAGAGAATTTCTATCAATGATTGCATGGCAACAGTTAAGATTATGAATTATTTACAAGTTAAAGAGTAAATGCTTACATATTTTAGGAAGGAGCTCCTTGCAAAGGCTTCACGTTTGGGTCCTGATCCAAATTCTTTGAAGTCATTGGACTGGAGGGTTGACGTTGGCATTTCTAACAGGTTTCATTTCATTAATTTATTTGATAATAGCATTAGGTTTTTCAGTAATATTTATTAATTTTAAGTATTTTGCATTCATATATAATTAATTATTATTTGCTAAAAATATGATATCCTATTAATATTTATCTAAAAATATTCTACAACAACTTATTTTCTATCTAGAAATGGAAATGAAATCATGTTTTAAGCCTTGCTATGAGAGGATAGTTTTAGGTAATAACATTATTTTTGATTGTTGTAAATGTTGCATTAACTTTATTTTCTTAGTACATTATGCAAGGAATTGCAGGCAGTTGTAACAATGAAGATGCTTACAACTGATGGTAAAACTCACATCCTTGAGGTTAGCTCTCTGTGAAATGTTTTGAGGGAGTACTATAATTTAAAGCTAATCTTAAGTATTTATAGTATAAGTATTAATATAACTTCTAAATTTAGTTTAGAATTAAGTTTAGAATTTTTCAAGGTGCCCCAGAAGAAGTTTCATGAACTACGTTTCAATGTTGCCATGGTTCTCAAAGAGATGGAGCTATTGGAAAATTCAAGATATTTGAGCATTGCTGACTCAAACTGATCATACTTTTTATTGACAATCTTGGATTGTTTGCCTCCATGAAAATTATTGGTTCAATATGTTTATGTTGGTTAAATTTTAAGCTAAACTTTTAGGATTGAAAAGTTCACTACACCTCTTACAATTAGTGGTAAAATGTTTAAATTTTTAACGTTTTACCCCATGAAGGATCATTGCAAATTTTCGACCCTTCTCTAGTTGGCGTTATGTTAATTGACTTTTCGTCGTTGTTGTTTGTTGGCATCCGTTATATCAGGGGTCTCAAACACGCGGCCCGCAAAGACATTTCATGCGGCCCGCTACTGCAAGGATTCTTGCAATGTTTGGCAGTACATATGCATGTGAACAATTTTTCTCATCCTTGAAAGTTGACAAGTCTGTACTGAGGTCACAGCTCACTAATGAACATTTGCAAGCAACACTGAAATTGGTTTCTTCTCACAAAATCAAGCCTAATATTGATGCCCTTGTTGACGCAAAACTCTGCCAGGTCAGCAGTCAGTACAGAAACTTCTCGCCTTACTGGCTCACTTAATGCGCAAAAAAATTTTTTTTTAAAAAGCACTCGCATTTGCAGAGTAAGTCACTAGACTAAATTAAATTAAATTAGCATATTAGTAATATTCTAACAGGTGAAGCAGTGTGAATGTGTTTACAAACGTTGTGTGCGGACTTGTAGACAAGTTCTGATGTTAACGCAGTAAAGAAGTTAATCTCATCACCTAAATTAGTTTTTGAACCCATAGTAGAACACTTTAAGGATTCATGGCTCGACCGTCTAATACTTTGCTAAAAAGGTTTTCACGAAAAGACAAATCGGAAGTTAATTATGTCGTCAAATATCTTCTTTTCGGATTCAATATATTACTTTGGGTCAGTAATAACCGAACCTATTGCTATCAGTACCAGTCATTGGATTTTAATTTGTATTTGTAGTTTGCAGGGTCTGTGTTGATTGGCATTGGGATATGGGCAGCTGTTCAAAAAAGCAATGTAAATAATATCAGTCTTCTCACAAATTCAACATTTGACCCAGTCTCTTTGCTGATAATTGGCGGAGTAGTCATTTTTTTCATAGGATTTTTTGGATGCATCGGGGCACTCCGGGAAAATATACCCCTTTTGATTGCAGTTGGTTTTATCTGAACAATTATAATTTGAATCATTTCATCAAGCATTGAAAACGTTTTCAGTACATGGTGCTTCTGACGATATTGTTGCTACTCTTGATAGCTGCAGCCGTCATTGCTTTCGCCTTCAAGGACTGGGTATTCTGTTTATTCTGTGTGTGTTCACTAAGCCTTTCCTAAAGCAACAAATATGCTGACATTTTAGCTTAAAGATGGCATTATCAAATCAAGTCTTCAAGATGTCATCCCAAAATATAGGGATGATCCTGACCTCATGAATCTTGTCGATTGGGTTCAATCAGATTGGGTAGGTTTATGTTCATTAATTCAATCTTAGTAAAAAATCTTAACTAGTTGTAAACCATCACTTCTATCTCCATCAAAGGCAAATGTGAGATAACTTTGTGTAAATTGGTTTGGAAGTTGGAGCTTTATCTAACTTTTAAAAAATTACATACAATATATTGGTCTACTTAGAATGATTAAGCATTTAAGTTGTCACATTTAATTTGCAGTTGCACTGCTGTGGATTAAGTAGCATGGATGATTGGGACAAGAACATTTATTTCAATTGTTCCTCCCCTGGTGTTGATGCTTGTGGTGTCCCCTACTCATGTTGCAAGCCTGACAACCAGGTAAACATAGCTGACAACAGAGTTCTGCTAATGATCTTTTGAGTTAGAATACTTTTAAGAAATCTTTTAAAAAAAATCAAAAATATTCAATAATTTTTAGCATCATAAATTAAAATATTTCCTGAAAGGATGTTTGTGTCGAAACATTATTAAAAATAACCTATGAAATTGTAAATCATTTAATTCATTACAACAAAAACCCTAAACATGTTCTATAAATTTTGAACATGTAAAATTTCTTGATGCACGTTTCAGTCTGTGATCTTAAACACTCAATGCGGCAACGGAGCCAGAAAAAAAGGTTACGTGCCATCCAACATCTACACTGACGGTTAGTAAGTCATCGTTAAGCTCGATAGTTAAATATCATTAGATTACTAACGAATCAATCTACTAATTTTCTTAGGATGTGTAGAGGCAGGAGACAAATGGTTCAGCTCTTACATAATACCAATAGCTGGTTGTGTTATTGGCGTTGCCGTGCTCCAGGTATTTTCAGCATTCAACCGCATTGGCATTTTATATAATAACCATCTCTTTTGTCAGATCTTGGGAATATGCTGTGCTTGGAGCCTCATGTCTGACATAAGAGCTCAGAAGGCAAAGTGGGGGAGACCTTACCACTGATGTTATAAGCCTAGGAATATTTTTTATTTATGAGTTATAGTCTGAGTTTGAATTTATAGACATTGTATAACCTCCATTTTTACGTTTGTTATGGATTGTGGCAGTTCATCCACAAGACTTACTGCTTCGTAATAATGTATTTCTTGTAATTATGTAATATTTTAGAAAATAATATTGTTTTCCATTACAAACATGTTGAAGAAGAAATTATTTGTCATCCTTAAAAGTCTACAGAATTAATACATCTGCATAAAAAAACCTGACCTTAACCTTCATAACAAAATCAAGATTGCTTGATAACTGCTATACAAAATCTAAAATGCAATTTATGTACAGATTGTGGCAATAATTTAAAAGCAGTATGCAGTTAAATATAGAGCACATTAAATTGAGCATAGAATAACTTTGCAAATTGAAATTGTGGCACAGAAAGGTCAGATTTATATTGACCAGGAAGAAGTGAATCTGCAGTTTAAGTCTAAAATGTGTCCAAGTCATCCACCTCGGGGGTCGTGGATATCTCCTTGGTGACGAAAGTGGACGGAAACAAACCTCGTCTTTTTGGATCTCCCTCTATCTCTCCTTCCTGAGTCGATCAGATGTTGGTTGTTAATTTGAAGTGGATATGATGAATTAGGATAAGTAATACTAATATTCTGTTAAATTGTTAAAATAATGCTTCAGGTCACTCACCCACCAGTCTTCTTCATCTGTCCTCAAAATTATGATAATCTCACCCTTTCTGAATGACAGTTCATCATCATTGTCAGCCTCACAGTCAAATAGAGCCTTGCATCTCTGCTCCAATTAGTTGAAAATATTAACCATTATTTACATCAACAAGCAACAAAGCTAGGAGAATAATAAGTAAGAGCCAATCTAAACTGTAAAATTCACCTTGCCATCAGGCTTAATGTCCAGAAGGTCAGATTCCTGCTTTGTATTGTCAGTTTTGAATGATGTGGGGGAGTGGAGAGCCTGTTGAGCTTGTGACGGGAAGTCGATCATCAGATCAAGGATTTGACTCCGCAGACGAGTGCTCGGTTTTGGCGGCAATGCCGGCGGATTGCTTTTCTCTTCCCCTGCTTCGAGAAAAGCAGCTTTAAAATCCATCAAATCAGTTCTAATACCCAAGTTTGAAATATATCACAAATCTAAGAACTCACTGCTAAGCCTTGTAGTTGAATGAGTGCTTTGGCTCTTTTGATGTGGAGGTTTCAAACTGAAGATTTGAAAGACACCATTCACAAATGCAGTCTTACAAATTCTAAATAATTCCTGCCGACCTTAAATCGGTGTCTCTCAGACAAGCTTTCGCTCCCACATGGTGATTAATGACTGGATCAGATGGATTCCTCAAATGACTCCTTATCCTGGCTATTAGCAATTAAGTGACTTAATTATTTAGGATGATAAAGCTCCTACATTAATTAATCAAAGCTCCTACATTAATTAATCAAAGCTCCTACATTAATTAATCAAAACTCACTCATTGGAGGAGGTGGGGGAGGGGCTTTTTTTCTGAACATCTGATTCGATAAAGAAATGCCCGTGGAATCATGCGACCCAGAGGCAAAGACAGATGAAGTGGAACTTATCATGGAGAAAGTTGCAGAGGTATTTGAAGAATCTATAAGGACATGCAAAGCAAATATTATTTGGACTTGAATTAACTTTTAATTTGGATAATTTTTAATCATTAAAATTGACTTTTTGAACGTGGAGCAGCCTGGGGAAGAGGATTAAGGTTTTCAGTGGTGAGCGACCTTTGCGAGAGTGCAGGCATACCAAGGTCGTTGGGCAGCACCAAACTCCCAGGTCTTGATCGAGACTTTTTAATGTCTGATGACTGAATAAGTGACTGTGGCATTAAATTTTAAAATCCAAAATTTTAAAATTGTCAATTTAAAAACATTATTCAAATGTGCTGCAGAGACTTAATTTGGAGGCAAGGGGACAACGGCCCTCCCTGACTTTAGACCAGACCCAAAACAAAGGTCATCTCCTCAAATTTTGTGAGGGTTTGCCCCCCTGAATTTTGGCTAGAAACAAAAAAATCTTCTCAAGCTGTGCAAGGGCATGGAAAATGAAGAAATGAGTAGAGTCCCGGTGTGCTGTCAAAAAATTGCAAGGGATTCTAACCCAGTCCAGGTCATCGTCACTGAACTCCAAAGTTTCATGACACTGATCATCCATTACTTGCTGGAAATATTTGGAATAAAATTCTGCTATTAGAAATTAACTAATAAAAATAATAACTGTTACTAAAATGATTAACATTAAAATTACAGGATTACAAGTTTTAATGAGAATATTGCAACTAAAAGTTACTTGTATGAAAGCCCAATCAGTTGTGACGTGTTCAAAAAAGATGGACTTATTCTCCATCGCATGTTGAAGCTAAAATTAAATAATGCCGCTACAAACTGAAAATCAAATTCAGCTTCAAAGCATCATCCACCACACACCAAAACAGGGCACATTCTGCTATTTCTTTCCGTGGCTATGGTGAGTGCTGTCATGCCCTGCCCATTGGTTTGGCTTACCAGTTCTGGATTGGCTCTCAACAACAGCTTCATGCATTCACTTTTGTCTTCTAATGCACAGAGATGAAGTGCAGTGTTTCCTTCGAATGTTTGCCTGTCTAGTTCTTGGCTAAGATGGTAAGTGAATGAGTGAAAAGGGAATTTGAAATTTAAAGCAATTCGAGATGTTCTCAAGAAAAACCTGTTTGTATTCTGGATTATAAAGTCAACAATGTGCAGATTGTGGCCATTTTCTTGCAAGATGGCAAGATGCAAGGCATTCTCACCATTAGCCTGAAATAACATTAAAAATGAAATGTTTCTGAAGTCATAGTTTCCTCAATGTATTTGTCCATACTATTGAAAGATTACAATTTAAATCAAACAACCGTTGGATAGCAAAAAGCAAAAGATGTTAAAATTCTAAATTGAGAGTAACAACATTCCTGTTAACATAAACTGATGACAATAAAAAAAATTAGAAGGTCCTCAATATTTTCCTTGAAATTCATTACCGGAATAACAATTAACAATTTAACAGGAAAGCAATAAAAACCAGGAAGAATGAATTTTAATCAAGTGAGAGTGAAGAATGAAGCATTTAAACAATGCATAATGATCGGTCGTGACATAAAGAATTGTTAATGCACAAACTGATTGAACAATTTCACATTGCAAATGTAACATTGACAACAACAACACAACCATGTCGGGCAATGGCTGCATGAAATCGATGCCTTCAGCATAAACTTGCAGCAGAGCATACAAGTCCCCTGCCAACAGAGCTGCTTCAAATCTTGTCTTCTGTCTTCATTGTTGGCACAAGTGACGATGGCGTATTTCCTTTTTTCATACTTTTGTCTTATGAAATGCTTGCGTTCCTCCCTGGTTTGAGAGTTATTTTGTTATTTCATTTTAATTGCATTTTAATTTATAATTTTAAAATGTCTTTAAAATTAGCATGATAAATATGCACAATGTCACTTGAAATATTCTTACATTGTGCTTTTTGGATGAAGTTTGTCTTTTGGCTCGAGGGTGGCCTCCATAATGTCATTAAAACCTTGATTAGTCATTACTTCGGCAAGCTAAAGGACAGTTTCAGAGGTTTAAAATAGCCTTGAATCAGCCAATGAAATATTAACGTTGCTCGCTTAATCTGTGTTATTGCAGCAGACATTGTATTATAAGGAGCAGGAACTCACGATGAGCTGCGATGTTACGAGGTCGTCGATGACGATCGATTGAGTCCGCGAGACGTGAACTCCCAAATCTCTGTGAACTCCGCAGCATTCCAGGCAGATAAGAACTCCCAGATTGACTGACAACCACTCTGGATCTGTAAAGGATGAATGTAAAAAAGAGATGAGTCAATTATGAAATGTTTAAAATAATTAAGTAATCAAATAATAAATAAATAGGACGTTTAAAAATAAAAAAATCAAAACTGTTCAAATATTAGAAGGTGTCGAGTAATTTTTCATTCAGAAATTGTTTTATGAATGCTCACTTGGGGCATTACAATCGCAACATCGATCGTTGCCTCGTAATTTCTTGACTTTCTTGAGGATGGCTTTTGAGAGTTCCTGGAATTTTTGGAGGCCACTCTGAAGGACAGCATTGTTTGTCGCAGTTGACGATCTGTTGCCTGGCGACGACGGTTCAGATTGGAAAGCCTTCATTAGGATGGAATTCTTGGCATTGTTCAAGACAGAAGTCCACCTACACCGCGACACGTTAAATAATAGGATTGGCGATAATAGCTGCTTCAAGAGAGCAATTAATGTTTGTTTTCATATTACCACTTATGAAGATAGATCAAACAGACCAAAACACTACCAAAACTAAACATAAATGCTGAATAAATGAGTGTAAAAAACAAATGAAAGGCCATTTATTTGTATTGGCAACGACAATCCAATAATCCATGAATAATGAAAAGTGGATTGAGTTTCTTTACTAATAAATGTCATAAATATTAATTTTAATATTATTTACAATATGTATTGTTAGCATTATCATCATCAAGCATAACTTCTGAAATGATGGAACAAATTACTTTAAATCAAAATTACTTCCTGCTTAATAAATAACCTTCGATTCATCCTTGTTTTTACGAAAATACAAACTTACGCCTCAAGCTCCTGAGAGTCATCACATTGAAAATGATAAGTTCTATTCTCTGCAATAAGTAAAATGTTAAGACATTTTAAATAATGCAACACTAATTGTGGCTCCATGTTATCCCAACAAATAGAAAACAATGTCAGTGGAAACCTGACCCGAGCTAGAAATGAGGTCAAAACATTTCCTTCCTGGGTCATCGTGAATCATCTGCAAAATTTAAACTCGGTGTCCTACTCAAGACTTCTTAATGAATTTATTTATTTATGAGTAATTTCTAAATTTTTGCAAAAATCATTCAAACACTAACTTTGACTTGACATGTCAAGAGGTTTAATTTAACAGGCTCTTTTGATGCCTAAAACAGAATTAATGGTAAAGAAAAATAATAATAATAATAATAATAACACCAATAACAATAATAATAGTAACAATAATAATAATAATAATACCAATAAAAACTACTGTTGTTGTCAACGAACATCTGAGTGGCTGATGAGCAAACAACCATCCCTGACCACACATTTCCTCTTCTGCCACACCTTTCTCATCTTTCCTTCACTTTTCTTGAGCAACCAACCAATTTTTTCGCAGCCGAATATTTTGTTACCTTGCAACTGGTGCAACTGGTATCCAACAGTTTGATTTGAAGCAGCTGGCTTTTGGTAAAAATGAAAAATTATCAGTTGAATGCCTGAAAACGTTTATTAGAATATTTCAAAATTCAACTTCTTTATTGAAAGCAGCCACAGATTGCTTTAAAGCCTCCCTGAGTTCAATGAGTCCTCTTTTCTCCTGATCTTGTTTTTGCCTCAGTTTGACCATTTCAACAGAGAGCTCTTCAATATAACATCTGTAGTGTTCCAGTGTTTTTAACCCATCTTGGAAGAAGCTTGAAACAGGAAAATGGCGATAAATTAGCATAAATACGTTGTAAATTGTTAATTCGTTACTTGTTTTGTGCTTGGTAAAAGTCCACGAGGTGGTGAAGGAGGTCGGCTCCTTTCTTCGTTCGAATTTCGTTCACTTTTATGAGGTACTGCAGTCGAATGTCAACAAAATACTTACTTGCCATTAATTACCAAAGTAATGAAATAATGAAGCAGTATATAAGTTGTGCTTTCAAATTTAATGAACTGGGCCTTCGATGGAATGTCTAAAAATTCTTCCTGCTTTGATGCTATAAGCGTACGACCGAATGAAAACGAACGCCGAACATCGACGGAATGATGACGTGTCATGATGTCATAACAACCTCGCACGTCTGCAGCTGAAAGATTCTTCTTTCCTTTTCCAGTTCTTCGGCAACCTGAAACATCAACGTATTTTCAGAATGCGTCGACCTATGCACGTAATCGGCCTCCATACTTCGGGTCCGGTGACTTCTGTTTTTATCATTCCCGCTTCTTTGGCAACTTGTTTTTTCTCCTTTTCAATTTTATTGCTAACAGTAGTTACAACATTTATTAATGACTAACGTTAATTTTGGTGACGATTACATCGAGAACTTACAATTTTATTTCATAATCTTTGCATGCTTTATCAAAAGGTTTCTTCAAGTCTCCTTTCACCCCTCCCAAATCATTTTTAAGAAAATTGTCCAAAGGAAACATCAAGCCATTGTTTAATTTCTGCATCTTTAAATTGTTTAAAAACTGTTACTTAAAACAAACACTAATCCTTGAAATACAAGGAAACAATAATTGACTATGAGTTTTTCCAATAATATATAATATATATAAAATAATGATATTTTACCAAGTGTGTAAGAAGAGTGGATAATTCTTTGGTTACCACTGAAAACTTATAAAATGCCTGCGACACGCTTTCTTCCAGTTCCTTCTCCGGTCGACTCAAGCTCAAAAGGCTTTCGGCCAACAGGGATTCGTTCGTGACGTGCACTGGAACATTTAAAGACCTGCTGAATGTTTTCAACTGAAAAGGTTGAGCAATCAATTGGCACCTACAACTTCCTGAGCTTCTCAGAGCCTTCAAGGACTTTTTCAGTTTGTTGAGGTTGCGCCTGTCGAAATCTATGCTCTAAAATCACAATAATTTTAATGAAAATAACTTCGTTGCTGAAACAATGATACAATTTGGTCTGCAGGTTAGCTTTGCTAGGTTCCTACAGTCAGCAGTGTTGATTGACTTGATTTACAAACATCATTAATGTGATGTAATTGTTGGTGACCGATTAAATGTCAAGCCATGCGTAATAATACATTAATTATAATCTGTCATATGTTAGCTCTGTCAAAAATGTATATCCAAATGTTCTAAACTTCTCTGACAACTGAAGTGAACACAAGATATTTTAGACTTTGAAAGAACTTCTTAAAACTATTTTGAAAAATGGTTGAAACTCCTTCAACTTAAGGGAAGTCAAAAAAGAAGCAGCAAGCACCTACAAAATATTTAGAAATGCAGATCTCTACTTCATTCTTGATTTTCAAAAAATCATTTGCAGTCATTAAAATTGTTAAACATCTAATGTTTAATACAAAGTTTGTAGAAGCACATATAGAATAAACAATTTTTTAAATGTTTTTATTCCCTTGTTTTCCATATCAAACCATCCAGGCCCTTTGAATGATGAAGTTGAGAAAGCGCAAAGAAACCAGATTATGAGAATTATGTAACAAACCCATAGTTTTTAAGAATAAAATCATTTGTTGATTCAATTAATAGCACTGATGACATCCTTCAATAGAACAAGAAACTGCAAGAATCTTAATGACATTTCTTCATAACAATGGTCACCATTCTAAAGAGACTCCCACAAAAATGGATTACTTTGATGACTTTTCAATATGAGAGAACATAAGTTTGGAATTAGAAAACCTATTAAATGTTTATCATTAAACAACACTAAAACTGCAAGACATTCAAGTTCTCCATGGCTTTTCAGTTAATTGAAATCTCCCATTAAATGCACATTTAAATTTTGTGCCAGTAATGTTTGGATTAGAACCTCGTAGGTTTTTTTTACAAACATTAAATAAATTAAAACGAGAAAACTAACAAATATGAAATAATAAAAAAAAATTTATGGATTTGCCAGGTGAATTCGTTACAACTTTAACTTGCACTATTTCTTCCAAAAAAGCACAAAATTAATGTGCAAACATTCGCTAATTAATCTTATTGCATTTTGATATTATATTTCAATGACTAAACTGCAGAAATTATAAATGAGTTTAGTATCCCAGCTAGAAAGCAAAAAAGCAACAATTAGCTTAAAACAATATTTCCTAACCTCTTCGTATTGTGCAATAGTTGATCTGCAAATTCCAATTTTAGAAAAAAATGAAGAAGTGATAGGGGAATTGTAATCGTCCCAAACTTCCTTTAAAAATTCCGTTACTGATATAGTAGATTCAGGCATGATGCCTGCGGTTACTCCTCAAAATTATTTTGTATGCTAAACGAATAAAACCGAAAATGGTATGGTAGTTTACACGATAAGGTTATGTTTATATCCACTGGATAAACAGGATCTTTATCGAATTAACTTTTAAACTAAATGGTTTTTGCTAAAGTTTTGAAACTTTTTGACATTTTATTAGCTATCGTATTTTAAAAGTATTTTAAACACACACAATTTACAGAATTTTGACGCAATAAGTCTAATAATAATCTACTGAGATTTAAAAAACTGCCGACGACCCAACAATGCATTATCATCCCCAAATTAGTCGCTTTTAAATCACTCAATTCATTTGTCACTTTTGCAAATCATCTCTGAGTTAATTATTGGGTAGTCTTCTTAGGGACGTTCGATTCTAAATCTTGATGATTTCGATTGATTCTGGCTGCCATCATGACTGCCTATGAAAATTTATCAAAATGTATATTTCAGTCACGTAAAAAGATGCAAATGTTTTAACCTTTAATTTTCTTCTCGAATTAAACTCTTTGAGTTTGCTCTGCACTTCAAGACGAATCTCTTTGCTCGAAAACAATGAATGCCCATTGATCCATGGATGATGTAGAGCTTCGTGGACACTCATTCTACGTTTGCCATCCTCTGACAACAATCGCGATACAAAGTCCTATGTTGATTATTAATTTTTCAGAAAAAAAAATAGTTGAGGCCGCAAAATACAACAAATCATTCATTAAATAAAATGAAAAAGTAAAAAAAAGAGGGATAAATGTAACCTTAGCTAGAGTGCTCACATCATCCCACCATGGCTCATCAAATGCGTACTGGCACCTTAAAATTTTTCTGAAAACTTCTGTTTCGCTGTCACCATAGAAAGGTTCGTATCCGCAAAGACTAAAAAATAGCGCATGGAAGTGCTAATTGTTTGAATATTTAAAACAGTAAAATATTTTTTTTTAATTAAAAATTACAGAATGTAGGTGATGACACCAAGACTCCACATGTCAACTGATGAGTCGTAGACTTCTCCTTTCAAAACTTCAGGAGCTGAAACAAAATTGCAATATTTTAAACCAATCTTAAGTGTATGTAAGTCAATAGACAAATATACATACAATAAAAAGTGCCATCATCACCATTAAAGATGTGCGATTATAAATGAAATGCGACTGTTATTCAGTTAACTGATAACAAATTCACTAATCAAATTTATCTTACCACAGTAGCCCGGTGTGCCACATACAGTCTTCATGAGTGTTTCGGGGGACAAAATTTTGGAAAGACCAAAATCAGCTGGGGATAGTTTGTATTACAAGTTATCAGGTTTAATTGATTGCGTTTAGCCTAACAAATTCTAACCAATTTTTAGATTTGAAACATCAGAATCGTTTTCATACAAGAGGTTTTCTGGCTATTTTATTAATTACAAATATTATATAAAAATGAAAAAAATGAAAGTAATTGGGATAACAATCGTAAAGTTTCATACCTTCAAGTCACGATGAATGATTCCATTTTCATGGAGATACTGTTGGTTTGGTTCAATAAGTTGCAATTTTTATTTGCATGAATTTATAAACTTGATGTATCCATGAAAATGATCAACTAAGTGTGATACATAAACGGTATATAATTTAATGTTTCTTTCACCTTTAATGCCTTAAGTATGTCGCTGACACATCTGATAGATTCTCGTTCATTGTAATATCCACACGATACAACTCTGAAAAATCATTTGAAATGCTTTTGTCTTTTTGTTGCTCAAATGCATATCATAATCAAACCTTTCGAATAATTCTCCTCCAGTTACAAGTTCCAGCACGAGATATATGACGGTCGCATTTTCAAACACTTCTTTCAGGTGTATCTTCATTTTGTTTCAAATGTTGCCATTCAATACATACATACATTTAAAAAACTACACAGACATGGGTTACTTGGTAGTACCCGAGTACCGATTTTTAGTTGTACTCAGTACTTGGTCCCATGTCTGGCTAGTCCAGCATGTATTTAATTTTTATTTGTTAATGCTTTAAATAAATTTTTAGTTTTAAACGCTTACTATATTCGGATGTTCAAGTTTGAGCAGCACTCCAATTTCCATACAAACTATTCTTTTCTCTACTTTTTTGTTGATTATTTTAACAGCCCACGATTTGCCAGATTTCTTACAACGACATTTGTAAACTATTGCAGTTGCTCCTCTGATAATTTGAATTTAATACTTATATATCTAAAAATTAAAATTTATTTAATAACGTAATCACCTTCCGAGTTCTGTTTCGAGTTCGTAAGAGTCTGCAAATTGAACATGTTTGATGCTTTCTTTCAACCAAAAGTTTTCTGCATCACACAATCTATTCAATATAAAAGTCAACCAATCAAAAACAAGCCAGTTAAACTTAATTATAGTTTAATACTACGAATGAAATGGTGTAATAAATTAAACTCTAACATATGCATACTTATATCAAAACTAAGTTACCCGTTTCCTGGATCTCTATCCATTATCAAGAACAACTTCAGAATGAATCTTTTCGTAAAACTAGCTTACCTGTACTTCATCCTGAGATCTTCATTGTGGTTGCTAAGCAACGAATATTATGCTTTTGCTCCAAGTATTTAAATGGCCAGCAGCCGTGCAATGTGATAAAAATATAAGATAATACAATTTATTATACCATCAAAATAATATAACATTTAAGACATCAAACATTACAATCACTGGAACCAGGAGTATAACATTGGGGGAACACCCCTTGACTTTAGAGTAACTTTAGAGTAGACGCAAAAAAGGTAATCTCTTCATGTTTTACGAGGATGTTTTGCATGTTTTGCAACCCTTACCTCTGAATTTTGGCTTGAAGCAAAAAAAGGTCGTCTCCCAAAGTTGTGTGAGAGTTTGCCTTCCCTTGGAAAAAGCCGAAATGACGTCTCTGAATGGAACCTAGATCTCTTACGGTCACTCCCAAACCGTTTGCTTATACAAATACTAGCTAATTATCCCGCAATAGATTTGCAAATGAATAAACTTCATGTAGAGTATAATTTTTTTTATTAATATGAATTAACACAATACTTTGTTATAAACAACATTCTTAGTTTCACCCCTGGAGCAAGAATAAATAAATTGTTGGGCGAACCTACCCTTGAGCGTGCAACATAAAGTTGTCCGTTGGAAAAACATGGCGATCTCAAGTTTATTTATTTATATGATTATAGTCCGTTGCATAACTGAGATGATTTGGACTTTGGCGATCTCAAGTATACTTCACAGTATTTATAGATTGCCCTGTGACTTGTTTGTAGTTATCGAGAACACAAGTCTCGCTGTAAATTGCAATCTCTTGATAAAAATCTCGGGATAAAAACTGTTAATTCTTCTCTTTTTCCCATTAAGATCATTGCTTCAATTACATTGCCAAACAACTTTTTAACACAATGCCTGGTGCCGTTGCAAAGTTTAAGATAACGCTTTAAATTACGAATGACAAACGAAATAAGATGGCTACCAAAATAACACTAATATTAAATCAAAAAAATGTAAATTTGAAATTATAAAACGGAAAATTTAGAATATAAACTAAAGGATTATATACATGAATCAGTATGCGCCTAAGCTCACCAGCTTTGAAAACGGCGCGTACGCTCTTGTGAGAGTAAGCCCAGAAATTTTTTGACAATAAAACGCAAAATAATTTATCGATTTTTTTGCAAAGTAGACTAAACTGACCCCATAGTCGACGTGTTTCAAGATTCAATCAAATCGGTTCAGGAATAAAGATTTTTATAAGAAATATACATTCATATAAGATCCTTGTTTTATATATAGAGATAAAACAGTGGACGTTTCACAGCCATTTTGCTTAATATTGTATTTTTGAATCTTTATAAAATTTTATTAGCAACAATTATTTCAGGCTTTTTTCATTCAAACTATTTCAAAGTGTTATTGTCATTAACCTGCATCCAGACTTCGCTCTTTCGCTTTTTTTTCGATGGAAAGAAATTTAAAATATTTTCGCTTCTTTGTCGTTTAGTTGACATATTTAATAATAATGACTTTTACGGTGTTAACTGAGAGAAAATAGGTAATGGTAATGCCGGTGTCTTACGGAGACAATAAGAAATACATATATTTCATACATATATGCAATCACTGTGAATGAAATCGTGAGTTTAGTAAGGCATCCTCTTAAGTACTTCATTTTATCCCACTTTCCCAGCAAAAGCCAATTACAACTATAAAAATGTACTTTTTTTACATATAAAGTTATTCAATGCAAAATCATATATCCATTTTTATAATTTGGAAATATTTTTCACCCATCAAAAAAACTAATGTATCATGTTCATACGACACAAATCTACTTTTGATTTTATTTGCATCTTGTGAATTTGATAGCCCAAAAACATTCCAACGTAATTTCAAAGTCTTAATTATTCTATTCAATCCAAATTTAACAAGGTTCTTTACAAGCAATTAAGTGTCACAAAGTTACAGTGAATAGTGGGATAAAGATTACTAAATGTGTCTCAGCAGCATGGGCAAAATCTTGCAAAACAGACGTTACATACTACTATTACTAAATTGTAATTTAAGTACTAAGTAATGGCCTCATATTTTTAGGTTTACATATTTCTGAAAAAATAAACTTGGTATCAAACCTTGTCACAAATTGTCTTTGCCCTCAGTGCATAACTTTACCATTTTGTTTAAAATGCTTTACTATTTTAAAGGCAAGTTACAACTTGTTAATAACAAAAGCATTTACGACCAACAGTAACGCACTTAAAAAAATTATAACTTCATTTTAATTGAGACAAATAAAATGGGCAATAAACAATAACTTGAGGCTC
Source organism: Whitmania pigra (assembly GCA_021613335.1). Taxonomy (NCBI): domain Eukaryota; kingdom Metazoa; phylum Annelida; class Clitellata; order Hirudinida; family Haemopidae; genus Whitmania; species Whitmania pigra. The sequence continues at coordinate 965,890 of JAJTWR010000159.1, forward strand.
TCTGGGCAATAGAAAAGAGAAAAATGATTGAAATACTTGTTCATAACTCATCAATACTTGCACATAGTCCCATGTCTGCTAATTTTGTTAGTCATTTGAAAAATTAACAAACATAGTGTGGCAATATTGCTTTATCTATGAAGGTGGCACCATGACTCGATGACCAAACCAGCTTATCACCAATGCAATGTTTAACAATGTTTCCAGATGGTCGAATCTAGTTTCAACAACATTTCTGAAACTTAGATTACATCTGTTAACAAAAGATTTCATAATCTGATTTTATTTTAAACTCATCAAATAACATAAAACAAGCATTTTAAAGGAAACACAATTTACAAGTTCTTTTCTAGCAAAAATCATAATCGATGTGTTGAAGCACCTTTACTCCAAACTAAAGAATAATTCTCATAAACTTCATAAGCAGATAAAAAATGTAGACACATAATTGCAACACCAAAAGCAAACAGATTGCTGATATGATAAACCTGTAATGGAATGGATTCATTGAGGGTGAATACTGGCCACAAATCTTAGAGCATATGGTCATGTGGTTACATCTACTATAATTAAACAACATTTACATCATGAAAATCACTGACTAACAAGTTCATTAATGAACTAACAAGACCGGGACTAATAAGTGAATGCACAACGAATAAAACCCGAGCAAAAGGAAAAACGAAAATCAAATCCATGTAAACAACGCGATAAATTAGCAAGTTTCAATGTTTATTACGTAATACCGAAGTCTATTTCACAATCACGGTTACTCATGTGGAATTCTTTCAATTTAATCTTCAGACTCCTTTAAATTAATCCGAAATTAAACAAAACTATGTTGTCTCATGAAATATTTAAAGTAAATCCAGCTAAGGTGTTGCTAACATGAAACTAGTAATTGGAAGTCCAACAGACATTCTTTGACACAAAATTAATGCAGATTGTATTCATTGATGATGCAATCAAAAGAGACTACAAACCATAATAAGTACACGTGTGACTCGGAAGAAGAGAAGATGACTCACGACTTTCACCTTCATTTATCACCATGCTCTTAAAGGATCTGGGGGCAAAATAAATTAAATTCAATGATAAATTTCAAAACTTCCTGCATAATTTAATGGATAAGACCAGACATGTAGTACTTGGTACTTGTACTTTAGTATGGATTTAGGTACTTGTACTCATACTGATCATTATACTCATCATAGGACATTCAGTACTTGTTCCCATTTTATTGAATGCTTACTCGTGCAATTGGATTTGTGAAATAAAAAATAATGAGATTATAAATTCCTTCTTATTCCAAAGTTGATTTAATTATGTAACTATGATGACGCAGATTATGAGACGAGTGCAGATGGAGCAAACAAAATAAATTCCACCAAAGATTATATAAATAGACAACACTCGTTTTGTTAATTTTCATTCTATTTTTGTTAGATACATTATGGTTTTCCATACAAGAGAATATATGTTATGACACACCAGTTGACTAATTATTTAATTAATTGTTAATTATTGTCATTGCAGTGCTTTTGACTGAAGTTTCATGGAATGAGAATGTTAGCCACAGGTTTGCAAGAGTATACTAATGTGGATAATGTAAGTATAAATAATATTTTAATAACAAGTGATATTTTGACACTTTTGTCTCTTGATCAACTTCTTATTTATAACACACACCAAAAGTTTTATAGCATTATCATAACATCTTAGGGAAAATAAAACTTTTAAAATCCTTAGTGGGAACAAAATTTTAGTCTACATCAAAATATTACACAAAATATAAAGAAGAAATTTTTGGAGCAAAAATGTAAATAAATTAGAGAGAACTATTCATACAACATGAGAGTGTAAAATCTAGGGTTGGAAAGTTCATGAAGAGGGCAAGGCAGTGACCTCTCATATTTTTGAAAAAAGGACTTGTCTTAGTCTTCCGAATGTATAACTTTTTATTTAGTTTAAGGCAATGAATAACTTAATGCTATTTATTATTTGCTAATAATAAAGCTTATTACTAACAATAATAATTTTATTTAAATTGTACTTGAGACTTGAGTACTTGGTCCCATGTCTGGTTAAGACTTCTGCTTTTCACGTTGGCAGCATGGAGTGAAACCCCATTGTAGAAGCTAATCAATTAGTTACACACTGGACCTAATGTTAACCTATAATGATTACAAAAGCCGGAAGTTATCGAGAACGTCAGACACGTTACCTGGACAACTTAGCTCTTCTAATACAACCAAGAATTCGTGATGTCACACTCTTGCATTCTTGTCTTGAGAATAGTTTATCAGGATCTGTGGTGCATTCATCGGCAAATTTGTGAAGTCGACTCTTGTGAACGTCTCCCCCTTCCTGTAACGGATTAATCACATGCATTCCAGACACCAATTACAAAATTAAATTCATGCTAAATAGATAACTTGTGGAATGGTGTGGAAGGAAAATATAAGTTGATAAAACCTCATACAAAATGCAAAGGCCAAGAACATATAAGAGCAGGAATTATAAAATGCTAATAACTAATTAATAAATTTCTAAAGAACTATCAGGAATTTTGGCATTTGTTTAGCAATTTTGGAATAACTTTTTGGTCTAGAAAGAACAGGTGGATTGTTTAATTGGTTCTGAAAGTTAATTTCTAAGTGGATCACTTGAACTCTGAGATGCCCTATGATCTTCTAATTAAATAAATTATTAGACATTACTGCAAGCGATATAATAAACTTAAACAAGAAGTTAATTTTAAAAATATTAGAATCTCATTCTTAAATCATAAATATTAAATTCTTAAGTCTAAAAATAAAATGAAAAATATATCACTCACCTTAACAGTTTGATAGACATCTCCAATGATTGTTATGAACATACTCATGACAACATAGATGAACAGACTTATAAATGAAAATAGGTAAAATCTGCTGTAGAGCCAAACCCCAAAAGAAACCTAGTGTTTAAAACACAAATTACACAATGAAAAGCAAAACAAAACATGTTTCTAATTTTAATGCATAGAAATTAAATTAAAATAACTTAATTATACATTATTAATTAGACGTTATTAATGCTCCCTCACCTTGTCCATGATTGCAAATGTTGTGTAAAGGTCATCACCATTCATAAGGCTGTACAGACATTCAGTTGCCGTAGCAAATTCTCTAAACTGAGAGCAAAGAGCAACGTTGATGAGCACTTAATGAGCCGAACAGACGTTTCAATGAAAATAGACAGAGCATGTCAAAAAATTAAATTCACCTTAGCATGGTATGGCCCCAACACGATCCATCCACCGATTGAAAATCCCATGAATATGAAAAAGGCACAAGCAAGGAATTTCAAAACAGTTGGAGTAGCCTTCTTAAGTGTTACTATAAATATCTTTAATAATTAAAACCCAGTTTAAGTTCTGCTTTTACAAAAATTTAAAAAATAAATGATAAAGTATCAATTTAAACTTTCAAGAACCTTGAAAGCATCGAAGAAAGCGAGATATCTGAGCAGACCAAACCAACAAAACAAATTCCCAGTTCCAAGCAGAAGCCCACAAACTTCATAATTAGAAGTTGCCTTCAAAAATTATGCATAAAAACAATTAAAAAATTATTATATGATGTTTTCAGTTTATATATAATCAGATATAATATATATTAATAATTATACAAAGTTTGATACAAGTAAAAAACCTTAAGTTCAATGCTGATCTTGAAGGCACAGCCACAAATTATGAGCATGTTGTCCAGAATTATCAGGATGTACCATCCATCAACAAAGTCAAGTTTATCAGAAAATGTTAATGGTTTGTCAGGGTAATACTTCTCAAAAAACTCAATGGCTTGCTAAAAAAGTCAATATTTATTACAAAGATAATAAACTTTAATAATATATTTTAATACTCAACCAAAAATAAATAAATACATATAAAAACAGCTTAGAATCACTATATTTTTCAATAAACTCATTATTCCTCATCACTTTGTCCAAACACGATCCAAGTGACCAAATCTTTGCAATAATTAAATATTTAGAAGTTACCTTCTGAAGTTTAAGGGCTCTGTAGAAGGATCTGATGCATAAGAGGGCAGAAAAGAAGCAGCATGTCATTACAATGAAGACTGTCACCCACGACATTAAAGCACTTCTGTCCATTCCTGCGTTTGCAATAATTACAGTTTTCTTAAGCTATTGTAATCATAATCTAAATTTTGTTTCTAAAATGATTTTAACTAGTTTAAACAATTAGAATATTGAACGATGTGCAAACCTCTATCAACGAGAACATAACCTTGACACTGAAGGTCGACGATGTCAACATTCAATCGTGCGTCCATTCTCCCGTTGTGATTTGAATTGTCAAATTCAATCTGAAATGAGATGAAACATTACCAATTGCAACATTGAAGATGACGGTATGTTCATCAAATATTTCGTAAACAAAGTTTAAACAGACGAAAATATCGAATCGGTAACAATCAGGATCCGAAGATTTTCTAAGTGATTTCAAATGAACGGTTTTCAATGAAAATTCTGCAGTAACTCGTATCAACCTGAAAAAAGCAGCATCTTAGTGATCGCAAGCTAAAAAGTTAGTTTTGTGCCAAAATGAATTATGTAGAGACCCATCAAAGTTGATCGATCTGTTTGTTTTTTCAAGAAAATGTTCAATGTCAAATTCCCCAGAAGTATTCAGTGGAACTGGAAAACAGTCTAAAATATAAAAAAAACGTTTCAGATATAAATTTTCTGACACATGTATACATTTAGGAATGTTATTTTAGATCTGATAAGAAGACCGAAGGAAAGAATGCGAGCGACAACAAGCTCAACAACAACCTTTAATAATGGTGGAATTGAAGTCAAAAGATGAATTGAATGCGAAGATGTTTCCCCTGGCATAAGATTTGATGCATACAGTCAGAGGTCCTGCAATGTCATCCTCGGATGCAAAATCAAAGTTCCCGATGGCAATCTTTTCTGTAATTTGGTACTGGAACAAATAGGAAATTGCTTTGAAGATAACTATTCCAGAAAAATGTAATATATTTTTAATGTGCTAGTCAAATTGAATTCAACTCAATAATTGAAATTAGCTCAATGACTTTTTGCTATAAATTTTTAGTGCCAAATGACATATGGAAACCTTTATTTGACCAAAATTTGTCATGATGACATAATCAAGCAATTATCTTTTCATTTGAAATGAACACAACGCCACGAATTTGTGTATCATAAAATTATAATGTATATCATAATAAATGAAATTTTTAACTCACTCTTTCTACAATAAAATTCAAGGCTTCATAGAATGTTGGTACAGTATAATATGGCAGCTCATCAAGCGATGACGGATTAAGATCATTGCTATCAGGTTCTTTCCAATCTTTCAGATAAAAACTTTTTAAGGCCTCGCTCGAAGATTCAATGAAATCAATATGTCTTGAACGTATTTGCCCAAAATCTATAAGCTAAAATAATATGATAGAAATAATAGCATTCTTGGAAATTATGTACATGGAAGTATCCACTAACCAAATAAGTCACAATAAATACTTTGAAAATTTGAAGAAAAACTTTAAATGGAACAATTTTTTTTGCTCTGAACTTATCAAGTGAATTCATGAAAAAGTATTTTAAACGTCTTCTGAATATGTCTTCTTCATATGACCATGGTCGAATACCACAGCTGTTCGCATCATCGCCACTTTCACATTCTGAATGATTTGACGAAACCATAACGAACGCAAATCTAAAAATTCCCCAACAACTTATGCACAGTACCGATGACGCGACGAAACAATAGCCGACTACATCGATTATAATCACATGTCTGTTGAACTTGACGAAATGAAAGGAGTCAAATGATATATCCGAAACCGATTTTTTTCAATAATCTTAAATTACTTATATGTTATTAATATTTAACCTGTAAAAACTCTTCATAAGTCAACAAAAATTGCGACATCGCAATTATTCCTCCACATTGAGATTGGTATGGCATAAAACTCCTATGAAGCTATCGGGCGTTAAAAAAGCTATCAAGCAATAAAACAGCCCTAATTCAACAATAAAAAACCGTCGCCTGCACATAACTGAATTCGACTAAGATCTCATTCTCAAACTTTACGCACTAAACTCAGTCTAGAAAAATATAAAAAAAACCCTCGCTTGCACTTAACTAAATTTTTCGACTAAGGTCTCATTCTCAAAAGATATCAAAAGATATTCCGGGAGGTAATTTGAGATGCCTCCTGATTGTAGACTAGACACGAAAAAGGGTTATCTCTTCATATTTTACGAGGGTTTGCACCCCTGAATTTTTCTTGGAGCGAAAAAAGGTAGTCTTCTACAGTTGTGCGAGAGTTTACCCATTCTCACCCCCTTCGAAAAAGCTGAAATTACGTCCCTTTAACTTCATCATCTTACCAAGCCGTCTACCATTTGACATCTATTTTTTAAGATATTTAAGCTCAAACTTTACGCACTATCTGCGAAAACAGCTTTAATTCAACTGCAAAAAACAATCGCTTAGACTCAGCTAAATTTGTTTACTAATGTCTCTTTCTCAAGATACAATATCATCTAACTTTATCACATTACAGAGCACATCAGACAACTATTTTTAAAGATAATTACTGTAGTAAGATGTGTATAGATTCTTCAGTGACATCATCAGCGATTTTGCCACACGGAAATCTAGTAAAGTATATGGATTGTAACCATAGCTGTTATAACTTCTTACATTCTCTGATGTTAGCCATGTTTATACGGCGATATTATAAAAAATAAATAAATTTGGCACGTACAACCGTGTTCGAAGTATTTATATATTAGGTTACTAGTATGTGGTACGTGCACTAAGGGGAATTGGAAAGGGGCCTCCCTTCCAAGTGGGCCCAAGGCCACTCACCGGCTTAATCCGGCACTGCTGAGAGATTAATAATTGATACCTTATACTCTTACGACCTCCATTTTAGCAACAGTTAAAGCTGTTTATTTATTTATTTGATTAAAGTCCGTTGCAGTTAAAGCTGTAATTGTATTTCATTTATATAGCGCCAAGGAGCCTCATGTAACCATTTACATGGCGCCCCTTCTCAAGGGCTCCATCTTTAGTCACATAAAGCTTAGGTTATCAAGACATGCTGATATTGCCCTAATCATCATGTTATGCAGAGGACATTAATAAAATAGTAGGGCGCTTGTGGCATTCGAACGTGACATGTCATGATTGTTGCCATTTCCACAGCATGCAGGAACGCAACCCATTCGGCCCACCTGTAAACACCTCAAATAACAACAGAAAATGAAGCCTAACATAGTTGTTACATTGCTGAATAACATACTGTAAATAGTATGTAAGGGATTTCAAGGGTGTAATTTTTCATTCTTGTAATGTGTCATTTATGTTTTAAATATTCCATGAGGGGTCTCCCAGATAATATGAGGGACACTCAAACAAATGTTGAACAAAAAAAAATATCAAATACAGATCAAACTTGGGCCATCACCAATTACTAATCCCTGATTCAACATCTCATTGGGGTTTTTTCAGCACCTCCAAATCTATTTTGTGATTGCAATTAAACTTCTGAAGTTGATTTTATTCGAGCTCATTCATCAATCAACATGTATGCTATTCGCTCACATGCGATGCCTCAATACCCCACTCCAACTCAGCCTTATTCCTGCATCCACCCAAACCAAAAAACAAATTTCAACAATAAAATAGTTGGAATCCACAAAATGCACTGAAACTAGAAGCCAATAATTGACAAACTCCACCACTTTTATCTCCTCAATTAATCAGTGCTTCATATTTACGATATTTATATGTTATCGCCAACTTGTTGCCCAGAAGGGACCCTTCCTTTCCAATTTAAACACAGAACCGATCCTTAAGCATAAAGGCTGCCGATGAAGTGCAGAGATAATCGACAGTCAATGACTACTACACAAACATTTCCAGATTCAACTCTGTATTTTCCAAACAATCCCAACCTCTGATAGATATGCCGTTATGCTTTTCTGACCATAAGCAAAACGTTTCCATCCACATCCACGGCCACATCAAATTCAGAAGTTCAACATCAAAATCAAGTCAGATGGTGCAATTCAGTCAGTGCTGTTTGCGGCCTTGGACCTTTCAACTCTTATTCCTATGTATCTTGAGCTGGCTTCTCCCATCATCCTGCCCATTGGCATATCAGCTTTTGCACGTCTACGTACCTTGGCCAGATCTTTCAATGAAGAGCGCCTGTGAAAACATCAATAAAATGAAATCACCCAATTCATTCCAATAACACTTGTAACCCCCACCTCAAGTAAACAGCAAAGCACCATGTGGCAACATTCAACGTTTTAACTTCTGCAGATCGTTCCACACGGTCATCAGAGTATCTGAGCCAGCCATGATGCCAGGACGGATTCTGATTGAATATCTCCAATATGGGCTTGAAATCTTTGATTGACAAGAACGATAAATAATTTCACATAATTTGTTTCTCGTGGCAATCGGGCTAAGAACCACACATAAATCTACATAATTACATGTCAATCAATCCTCTTACCTTGTGACTTGTAGATCGAGCCGACGTGGACATAGGTTGTGTCATCACCAGCATCATCTTGGCCTTCCTACAGAATGGCAGGGATTATAGTATACACTAGTACATTCACAGCTCCATGTTATAAATATTCCTACCTCTATGCAGTCAGCAATGTCAATATTATCAAACGTTACTGTTCCAGGAGCAATTGAGAGAATTAACACTCTACAAATTAACAAAGACCAGGAATAATACATAATTCCTAGTCTTTTAGAAAACTAAACTATTTTAACAATTGTTTTCATATGTGCTCTGCAGCACTCTTGTCATTGTTGATAAAAAGATTTTAAGTCGTTAAACCGTGAGGTTTCAACTGAATTTTAGCTACTTATTGTAGGAATAAGTGGTCATCTTTTGCACATAAACTCACCCAGCATGTCAGTCAATTCCATCCTGCATTTTGTCCAATTCCATCCATGTGCTTTAATGTTAAAAATCAGCGCATGCAATCCAAATCAGGATCAGAATTACCCTTGTCATAACACCACTGAGCTTCTCAGTACTTTTGATAAACTCACAAAACCAGTTGATGCTATCCTCCATTTTGTCTAAACCAATGTGCTTTAATGGTATCATAGCGCATGCATTCCATGTAAGACAATACTTACTAGGATCAGATTTACAGAAAATCAAATTGGACATCAGAATTACCTCGGTCTGTTAACAAATGTCCTCACTACAGGATGCTCACAATAATGCCTGCATGTGATATTTCTTTTCCAATTGCTGAAAACAGTTGAGATATTAGCTGGTTCTGCCATTCTTCAGAAAATCAGTATACAATTTTTAAAATTTAAATTTGGAAACTAAACAAGGATAAATATATACCCTGGCATCTCCAATATTTTTGGAACCTCATTGATCACGTTTTCACAACCACAGCTAGAAATTTAAACCAATAGGTAGCAAAGATATATAAGCTACCACAAAAGCATGACCTCTCACTTTGGTGCATCTAAAAGTCCAATTCTGACATCTGGAATAAATGTTGGAGCACTGATGTTGTCCAATAATCCCTCAAGACTTTCCTTTGGAACCTAAATAATGGCTATACATACATGCCAAGTTCAAGTTTTATGACTAAAAGCACTAACCAATCCAGATAACATTGTCCAGTAATTACCACATTGGAGAATTGGAATCTGGGCAATGTGCCGCATGAACCTTTCAACAGCTTGTATATCAGTCCCGAGTCCCGGCCGCAAACTAATTTTCAAAATAATTTCGTGACACTCCTCAACCAACAAAAAGCCTCTACTAACTTATTTATAGTGAGAGTATTCCCAGTAGAGAGTTGAGGCAGGTGAACAAGGGCAAACAGATACTCCCTGACTGGAGAATTTATGAGGTTTTGTCTGATTCTAAAAAAAAACGAGGACCACTAAATTTCTACCTATGAAATTTATAAACAATTTCTAGGAAATCATGATATCCAACATAACATTACAGACTAAGCATAAATTAAACCAATTTTTTAGAAAAAAGCTAATTATTTACGGTCGTGGTACAAGGAGCATTGCAACTCTTTGAGTAACAGACAGCAACACAGCACTGCTATATTTTTATATTCTTCAAAATAATGTACATTTGTGAAAAACTTCTAGTCATGTCAAATTTTTAAAATTTAGTAGAGACACCTTGCGACATATCGGTAAACCTTTAATTAAATATATTTTTACTTTTAATCATTATAGGTGGAGCTAATTTTGTTTATGGGGTGGAGCTATGTCTCTTATTTTTCATCTCATTAAGGCTGTGTGCAGCTCGGACGGTTTTACCCAATTTAAAATATTACAACTTTTTGACTAAGGCGGCAACAACTTATGACGTTGCAACTGCTGGAAAGGAACACTGGAGTAATCGCAGTTTAATATCTATACAGACATTCCTTAGTAAACAAAGATAAACCACGCCCCCCCTATTATAATAATAAATTATGTATATGTTGAAATAAAACAAAACAAATTATTTCAACACAAAACGTTGTTTAATTATTAAAAAATTAGTGAAAATTTATAATATATATGTATTTAGAATATCTGTGTCACTTAAGATAGTTACACATAATGAATGTCGCTTTTGTTAAATATTCAAAATGCTATTCCAAAATTAAATTTAATATACTTTTTACCGTACATATATAAATATTTTAATTTGACAAAATTGTTTTAAATTATAAATATATTTTATATGCTCCCAATATCAATATGTACTCGGAGAGCTATAAAGGGATTTTTAACCGGGCTAATTAATGAACATTAACAAAAGACAAATAACACACAAAAACAGGTTATTTAAACTACACATATAAATGACGCAAGTGTTGAAATAATATTGAGCGTCTATAGCCCATCAATATCCATATTGAGAGCTAAAAATAGATTCTGAATATCAAGACTCTTTAAGCCATACAGATAATGAGGCTAGTGTAATATTAATATTATAATGAGCGGTCCTTTTCCATAGCCCACCAATATCCATATTGAGAGCTAAAAATAGATTCTGAATATCAAGACTCTTTAAGCCATATAGATAATGAGGCTAGCTTGTCAAGCGTTGAACCAATATTATAATGAGTGCCTCTTTCTTATAGCCCACCAATATCCATATGGCGAGCTAAAAATAGATTCTGAATATCAAGACTCTTTACGCTATACAAATAATGAGGCTAGTGTAATATTAATATTATAATGAGCGTCCCTTTTCCATAGCCCACCAATATCCATATTGAGAGCTAATACTGTGATCTTTTGATGGAAAGGGAGTAGCCGTTTTCTCTATTTTTTTTTGTGTACCCTCTCAAAATGTCGCCCCTTGGAACTTGCCGCCCCTGCCGCATTGCCCTTTGCACGCCACTGGCAGAAGTGCAAAGAGTGCAAGGAAGATCGAATCTCAGCAGTAAAAAGATATCTTCCGAAGAAATACAAGATAAAGCTTCAAAAAGATCAAAACATCAGATGCTTTTTTTTTAGACTCAACTTTGGAACAAGAGTTAGAACAACAGCACCAGGTGAATTAATTTATTGTGATGTTGGTGGTTCTTTTGAAATTCCATCATTTAAAGAATACATATTTTTTTTGCACTGTTTAAAGATGATTTTTCAAGATACCGATGAACATGAAATAAAAGAAATGAAAAACCCAGAAACTTTAGCAAGTCCACAAAGAAAACTTCGAGATAGATCATTGATCAAGCAACCGAGAAGACTAGGTGATTATGTCTTGAATGCTGAAAGATTCGTCAATAATGAAGTTGAGCCACAGTAATTTTCTGAGGCACTTCATTGTTATTCTCGAGAATATCGGATGAAAGCAATGAAGAGTGAAATTACATCTCTGGAAGAGAACAAAACCTGGACTTTAGATAAGTTACCTAAAGAAAGAAAAGTGATTTCTTGCACATGGGTTTACAAGATCAAGAGAAATCCAGATGGATCGGTTAATAAGTATAAAGCAAGACTTGATCAAAGCCAAAGGATATAGTCAACAGGAAGGCATTGATTTTACAGAAACGTTTAGCCCAGTGTCACGATTGTCAACGGTCAGATCTGGTTTGAGTACAGCAGCTAGAGAGAAATTGTATTTGTTGCAATTAGTGCCCGACCGATAATCGCATCGGGTATCGTATCGGTACCGATATTCGCAGATAAAGATCGTCGATACCCACATTTAAAGTTAGGTCTGATAAAAAAAAATAACCGTTAAAAAGCCAAGAATATGAAAACTTGTTACAAATTACTTGCGTTCCTCTTCTGCGCCTTCCGATGTTTGATTGTTTACTGTATATTTATCTTATAATTACAGCTAATTTAAGAAATACAGTATGACTATGAGTCGTTAGCTAAGTCCATTGTGGGAATATTTCACAATAATTGCTACTAACCATAAAAAAATGTGATATAATGAGTGTGGGAAGATGGTATCACGTGGAAGGTCACAAGCCTCAACTTGTAATATCTCAAATCTCGTCAATCCTTTGCGTCGTCATCACTCCATTTCCTTAAAGAATATGGAATTGACTAAAGTAGAGAAGAAAGCTGCCGACATCACCACTGCAGTGACATCAAAATCAATAATAATTAACATACTGAGACATAGGCTGATTGCAGAGTTTATTGCACTTGATGGCATGCTATTCGAAGTGGCTGACAGTACTCTCCAAGAGACTCCAGTGAATTCTACAAGCCATGGAACGTGAATATAAGTTGCCAAGTTCAAAATATTTCAGAAGCTCACTCATTCCAACTATTTATCAAGTATTAGTTGCCAAGGTAGCTGAGAGCATTACTCGTGATAAAGAGGTTGACTTTGTAAGTTTCTCAACTTATGTCGGCACTACTCAGAAATTCACGATTCAGTATGGATTTCCACTGGCTGGATGGAGATTTCAACAGATATTTTGTGCAATGCCACATGACTTGAATCCCATTAACAGGTCGGATTCACATCATGATGCGTGATAATGCACCAGCAATGATTAAGGCAATAGATGATGCTCCTCACATTCTATCATTCGACTGTGTCTCACACACATTGCAACTTAGTGTTAACAAAGCTTTCAAGGTGCAGCAAATGAAGTTACATATTGTCGAAGATACCCAGAATGTAATTTAATATGTTTACAGAATTATGTTTTAGTTCCAGTCTTAGTTGTTAACTTCTGCAGTAAAATTAGTAAATTATGATTTTATGGATACTTTGAGGTATTTGTTAAATCATGATTTCAATTTTATAAGATATCTTATAGAGAAAATAATAAAATATCGGTATCGGGATATCGGTAAAAGCCGTGTCGGTCGGGCACTAGTTGCAATGTGTCTACTGTTTTTCTTTACGGTGATCTAGAATAATACATGACACAACCAGAAGGATGTAATGATGGTTCAAGAGAGACATGACATTTGTCATCTCAAGAAAAGCTTATATGGTTTAAAACAAGCTTCCAAGATGTTGGAATAAGAAGTTTCATGTTTTCTTTATAATTTTTGTGTTTTAAATCAAGCTTTGCTGATCTATGCTTATACATCAGAAACCAAAGTGAAAAGAAACTGATTCTGGTTTTGCATGTTGATGATGGTTTTATTGCTAGTTCAAACAAAGAAGAAGATGTTGACATTTTTGACAGATTTGAAGAAGTCATTCCAGGTTTCTAGTTCGGAAGCCAAGTTCTACCTAGGGTTAGAAATTGAACAAGAAAAATATGGAATCAAAATCACTCAGAAGGGCTACACATAGAAAATTCTGAAAAAGTGTAGTGGATGTAGTTAAGGTGTGATAGGCGAGTAGACATTTTGTAAATGATACGGTAATGTATGGAGAGCCAGTGCAGTTGCGTCAGGGCCTCGGAGCAGTTAAGATAAGGGTCAAAGAGAACAAGTTTAGCTAACTTGTTTTGAATGCGCTGAAGGGAGAGGATAAGGGAGGCAGAAGTGCCATTCAGGAGAGAGTTGCAGTAGTCGAGGCGGGAGAGGACCAGACTGCGTGCAAGAGCAGCAGTCATGTCGACCGAAAGAATGGACGGATATGTCGGATTGCCCAGATGAGGTGGTTGCAGGATTTTGTTATGGAGGAGGCGTTGCTTGAAGCTGAGGTGGGAGTCAAAAGTAACACCGAGGAGTTTTAGGATAGAAAAAGAAGGAAGAAGGGTGTCGGTGTTATTTATTGAGGGGGATAGGTTCTTGAGTTGCATAGGTGTGCCGATAAACATTCTTTCAGATTTTTGAGGGTTAACTTGGAGAGAGCGTTGACGAGATACCAGTCATTAATGGCGTCTGTGCACTTTTGCAGATTGTCTAGTTGAACGGAGACTCTATTGCTAGAGTAGAGACTTGCCCGCATATTGATGGAAGGACACGTCAAAAATTTGACAATGTCTGACAGGGGTGAGGTGTAGGTTGCGAAAAGTAGGAGTCCTAGGACAAGGCCCTGGGAAACTCCAGAAAGGAGAGCAACAGAAGAGGAAGTGTGGCAACCTAGCTTAACATATTGGGATATGTTGGAGAAGTAAGAGTGGAGCCAAGAGAGTGCTTATATTGTAAAACCAAGACTTTTTGTTGATAATGAAGCAGCCGTAAAGTCGGCACACAATCCAGAAAGGCACAGAAGCATCAAGCACATCGAGACAAGACATTTTTATATTCAAGAGAATTTGCTAAAAGTTGAAAAAGTTTCGAGTCAAGTTAAGATTGCTGATATCATCAAACCAAACCTCTGTTCAAATTAAGGTTTAGAATGCTTTGCCAAGCCATTGGACTTTCTCAAATTGTCTGCCTTGAGAATAATATTTACAAAAAGGGAAGGTGTTAAAATAGTTTTGTAAATTCGTTGTTTTGTTTTTTTTTGTTTTTGTTCTGGAGACTCGGAAGTAAACGCTTTCGTCTTGTTTCAGCCTTATGATTTTAACAAGAAAGATTTTCAATTTTTTGAAATTATTACAAATTTGTAGAATTCGTTCAAAAGTCTTCTTACTCAGTAACCATGTGTACTCATGGCATGCTGACTGATGAAATGTGCATCAAAATGTTCATTAAGATTTCCACTTTCCAAAGTGTGCAATATCCGCCAGTGTTCTCTGATTTCGATGCATGTTCTTCATAAATTTTCTTTGAAAATCCATTTGACGATGTCATTGACGACTGGCCTCTCGATTTACAAATGGAAGCGATCGATTTGCAATCCAATGATAACCTGTAGGATAAATTTAAAGAAGGACATTTGATTGAGTTCTACAAATGCCTTCTACCTGACCAATATGTTGACTTATAGAAATTTGCTCGTGAATTCATTACAGCCTTTGGCGCTACGTGTTTGTATGAGAAGACTTTTTCAAAATTAAGTACATAAAATCCTGTCACAGATCACAAATGACTGATAATCATTTGAATGCCCTACTTATGATCGGAGCCACTCACTTTGAACCGCGATTGGATATAATTATGTCAGAAATGCATCAGTTTCATGTTTCTCATGTTAACAATTCTGCCATATTTTTCAAAAATTTTCGAAAAGGCCGTATATCGTCGAGTTGAATCCTTCTTATCAAGGTTTAGTCTGCTCAATAACAAACAATTCGGATTTCGAAAAAATCACTCAACATATATGCCTCTAACTCTTACTTTATTCGAAAATTGCCGACGCTCTGGACCGTGGTGAGTTCACCATCGGTGTGTTTCTCGATCTATCAAAGGCATTTGATACCGTAAATCATGAGATACTTTTGTCGAAACTTTATCATTACGGTTTGCGTGGTTGTGTTTTGAAGTGGTTCACCAGTTATTTGTCGGGTCGTAAACAATTGACAGAATTTAATGGGTTTGAATCTTCGTTTAGTGACGTAGCTTGTGGCGTTCCTCAAGGGTCTATTCTTGGCCCCTTGCTATTCATAATTTATATTAACGATTTACATAACTCATCATCTTTACTTACATTTTTATTATTCGCAGACGATACAAATGTATTTGCTTCAGGCAACAATCTCAATGACTTAATTATCAGCATCAATAGGGAGTTAACAAATGTTGACACTTGGTTTCGCGCCAATAAGTTATCTTTAAATGTCGACAAGACAAATTTTATGCTGTTTTGCTCAAAAAATAAGGACAGAACCCATAGTATTCAACCTTGCATCAACAACTTACAGATTAAACATGTCACCTCCACCAAATTCCTCGGCATTATTATCGATGATAGATTAAACTGGTTTTTGCATATCAAAATTTCAAAAAACATTGGCATCATGTCAAGGGTCTCTTCATTTGTTGATAAAAAAATTCTCATTATGCTTTATCATTCTTTAATATATCCTTATCTCATCTATTGTAATATCGCCTGGGCCTCTACCTATCCCTCTAAACTTATCCACTTACTTACACTCCAAAAAAGAATAATTCGTACTATATTTCGTCTCCATCCACGTGCCCATACAAAGGACTTTTTTTATTTCAAATGGACTTCTAAATATGTATCTGATCAATAAATTCCAAACTTGCCTCTTCATATACAATTATGAACATAACTTGCTGCCTCCATCCTTTAATAATATGTTTTTCAAATCATCAGATGTCCACTCTTACAATCTTAGATCATCCAATCAATTGAGATCTGAATTTTCCCGTACCACCTTCAAAAAATTCTCCATAAACTTCTCTAAACAGTTCCTCACTATTTAAATCCCATCTTAAAAAACACATTCTATCCACTTGTTGAACCTGTTATCCACATTTCCACCTTATCATTCATTTTATTACCCTGGTTTTTTCCTCGTTGATTACATCGCTTATTCATTATTCCGATTATTCCTCGTCTCTCAGTTGTTGCCATTAGTTTTCACCTGTCGTTACCATTAGAAGTTTATATATATGCAAAGACCCTTTCAAACGCCCCTTTAAATTTGTCAAATTGAAACAACCTATCCCCTAGACGGGAATTAATTCCCTTGGGATAGTTCATTAATGAATTTGTGAATCTTTTTTTTGTGTGATTTTTTTGGCTATTTGAATATAGTTTTTTGAAAATAAACGAATTCAAACCTCAAAAAAAAACCTGTACTAACGAAACACCAAGTTAATTGTAATTGATATTCTGAATTGCAGTTCGGCACTGCATTAGACCTCAGAAATGAGAAGTCGTTTTGCTGAATTGAATAAATAGCTTTTTATTAATTCACCGCAATTCAGTATATTAAAATTCTTTTACGTTAGACCCGCCTAGACTTCAGAAGTCAGCAATGACTCGGCTAACAAACTTTTAAGACCCTGGTCTAGCCCCATCCAAAAAACAAGTACACACAAAACATATATAGTAGATCTAAACAATCAAGTTTATAGTAACAATAATCAATAGGATTATTTACCAATAGGATATTTTTTAATTTTGTAACATATTTAGGGCACAATACTAAGTCTCTTAAAAGATAAACGTCGATGCTAAAACATATTTACTCCCCACAAACTATCTTGGCTGCAGATACAAATAATTTTAATTTATGATCTTTCGCTCTTAATAGTTTTTTTAGATTTTATCTCGCTATAAGATATTTCTCCACTTTCCCCTAGACTTGTAAATATGAGTTTGTCGGCATTAAAACATTAAATTACATTGTCACATAATACACTGAACAATTTCAAATATTCAGGTTTCGGTTTTATTAATTTTCAGCAATATGTCCTTCACCCATACCTTAACTTCATCGTCGGTCAGCTGTCCGCATTCAGCTTTTTTGACCACCTACAAATATAAACTACTATAGTAAAATAAAATATATAGTCAGCAAGATAAGTATTTCAAAGTTACCGATGTAACATTATGTAGCACCATAAAAAACATTTAATAGTAAAAGCGGCATTTTTATGACAAATTAATGTAATAAACTCAACCCACTTCATAGCTAATCACAACATAATGGCTTCTCTTGTCATCGCAAAAGGCAAGCAAGATAGACCATTGTAATTCTAAGCACAGACCTACGTTCAAATTTTTTCGAATAATTTCCAACAGCGCTCGAGCTACATGTTTATTCATGATCTTAAATAACATTTAAAATATTATATGACAAATTGAAATAAGAATTTAAGTAGAAGTGAAGACTCACAATGTCAACCATTCTTTTACCTGAACTAAGTGGCTGAGAAAAGTCAACTTATTATTACAAACTATTACTAATTTTATCAAATTATTAATAAAATCAATATAAAAATTAATCATCCTTACTCTCCTCCTGACACATTGAGGCTTCGACATAATGACATTAAGTAGCTTCCTAAAATATTTACAATTTATTTCAACATTTCGCATGGATGCTTAATTAAATAAGGAACTAATTATAACGGTAAAAGTATATTTCTATGGCGTTATATGCCTGACAAAGATTGATTCTTCAATAATAAAAGGAAAAAAAAAAGTAAAAAAAAAAAAAATTCTTCAGGTTTGGTATCTTACATTATGAAATCGTGTGTGCATATTCCGGTTTCCAAATATCTCGTTATTTGTCTGTCAAAGATTGAAATTTAGAGAAATTTTTAAAATATTTGACATCAAATTGCCAAACTACCCAATAGACGTTTTATAAAAGTTGCGCTGAAATGCATCTAGGAAACTCTGGAATTATAAAAAGATTATGAAATAACAAACAAATTATAAATAATCGAGATTAATAGAAAATAAGCTGGAAAACGAGTCAAAAAAGATAGAGGAGTAAATTTACAAAAACTTTGGTAGGGCTTCAATTAAATAACATAAATGATAAAATTTTCTATTTCGTGTCTAATAATTCTCAACATTAAAAAACATGCTTGTTCTTATACAAGTAGTTCATTATTTCTTATAAAACAGCAATCGATTTCAAGTGTTTAAAAAGCAAATTGTCCTCTCCTGATCTCCGAACGACCAACAAATTGCTGTTATATTACTCTATCAACCTTATCGAGGATTCCCTTAGCGCTATGACAGTGTAAACGCATTCAAAACGCTCTTGGTAAACAGATATTCAAGGAGATAAAGTTCAAGCAAACATCTGATTCAAATGTGGTTTCTGTGTCGTATTTTTAAATTTAATGACGTTAAGCCTCTTCCGATATTAGTTATTACATATTACATAACTTTCTTAATAACTAAAGCTCTGGTTTTCTTACATTTTCAATCCTAGGTATGTGATCAAGGGGTATTAAGTGAATAATATCAATAACACTTTTAATGACGTATGACTCCATATCAAAATCTTGATTGTAATGCTCAAGAATGGAGACAATTGTGTCGTCGTAATTGGCAACAATCTGTAAATAGGCCCCAATTTAACAAGCAATTTTAAAATGATATAGAATACTAATAACCTAATTTGTACTAATTCCATTATAACTAAGAAAATGGCAACCTGATCGGCCCATGGTTTGAATCTGGCGTAAGGAGAAAACATTTCACGGCAGTCAATCATTCCAAATTTCTTCCACTTCTTACACCTCATACATTCTAAAATCCAGTCTTCCCTGCAAAACATCGATTTGTTAAAGAATCAGTCAAGTGATGATGATTATACAAAGCACTCACCTTATTTCAGAGTTATCAGACATATCAAAATTTTCTAAATTTGGGAGTTTTGATATCACAGCAAGCAATTTGTCCTGAATTTGTTCCGATATCGAACCTCGTAAATCCAATGTCCTGTAAATATTACAAGGCTTAGGATCGTAAAATTAAGATATAAGTTTGCGCATAATCTAAGAATTTAAATAAACTTAAAAAAAAACTACCTCAATTGATCCAGTGATTTTAAGCTTTCCAGAAAGAATTGACTTTCACAAGTTGATCTCGCATTTTGAAGAGATAAAACCTTGAGATGCTTAAGGCTTGCAATGGATTTGATAGACGTTTCATCAAGGGATTCGTTTTTTAAGCTAAGTTCCTCCAAAGTATCAGAAAAACGTTGAAGCTCCAAAATTATCGGTTTTTCAAAATTAATTTCCATGTCAACATTCTCCAAATGTAACTTCTTGAGTCTTAGAAACTGATGTTTAAGAAACCTTTGTATATGTCTGAAATTATTTTAGTCTTCTATTTATTGCATAATTTTAAAATAAAGCTGTCTAGATGATTTCAAATATATAGCCCAGACTTTTCAATGACATCCGAAGGTAAAAAAACAAGATAAACTACCTGAATTCATAACGAAGAACCAGACACTCAATTGTGGATCTTAAATAGCAAAGGTTTTTCATTCCTATTTTATTAATCTCAGATACAGAAAGTGCAAGCGATATCAGCGGATAATCTTTCACTTTATTCAGTTTAGCGCACTTAACATAATACTTATTGCAGGACCTCATGTTAATATTCTTCCAATTAAGAATATCTCTATAAGGTGTGTAATCAGAATAATCAATGCGCCATTTTAATTCTTTGCTTTTGAATATAATTCTCTCAAACAGGCATGGTGGAAGCAACATTTTCTTCCTTTTCCGATCTGCAAAAATACACATTCAATTTTTTTAATCAAATTAATAAGTGTTGAAACTAACCTTTCACCAGCCTATCAAATATTGTGTTGAAGTTTCTAACTATAAACTCCATCAAGGTATCCTGAAAGCTTGTGAATTTCATTATTATTACTATTAGCGCTCAACAAATCCACATAAGTACAGCTTAAAAAGATATTGATATTTAAAGTAATTCTCCCTTTGAATTATTTCGAATTCCAAAGATTCTAATTAAATGAATGCAATTGTATAATAAAAATCAAAGCAATAAGTTTTTGATATAAAGTTTTACTTCAAATTTTAAAATTTAAAAAATCTGTGAATCTTCAAAAGCTTTTGTTGTGAAAAAGACAATTTGTCTGTTGAAAATTAGACAATTTGTTGGAGCGGCAGTTACCAAGGGCGGATCTGTCTAACTAGAAAACTTTTGGAAGGGGGACAAACACTGAAACCATTGAGCGAACTTAATGGAGGGGTACAGCTACTAAAATTTTCGTCGAAAGAAGTAAATTATTGAAATAATTTTTTTTTAATTTATTAATTTTTATTTTAGATGTAATTAATTTTTTCTTACATTTTCCAAATATAATATACAAAGTGCCCCTAAATCCGCCCTTGGCAGTTACCAATCTGCTAGTATGATAGTTATCAAATGTAGTGCAAAGCTTTATTGAGTTATACATAGCATGAGTTTAAGGACTTCTCTCTTTATTAGAATCCTTTATTATTTGGCAAAGTTTCAACTGACACATTTCAAAATTCCATTATAAGGATAAATTAAAAAATTTAATAACATGCACATTATTGGAGGATCACGGTATCGCCGGAAATTTCATCGATGGAACATTCAACCCAGAAAAATTCGTCGGCCGGAAAATTCTTCACCTACAATGCCTGTAACATTTATCGCCTGTTCTTGAGATTGTCCTGTGATTTCGTTTGATCAGAAGAGCAGTTATTTTCATTATATTTGGTGTACAATCATTCAATATTCAATCCCATTATTGAATTCTAAATAATATGTGGAACGTTATTAGGGATGAACTGATTATATTAATGTATATTTTTTAAACAATAGACAAATCATGAGAATTTAAAGAGTTAAACACACATTCTCCATGTAGATCTCCACTATTCCACTTTAGAAAAACAATTATTTAGTTTATGCCCATTGCTCTTTATAAGTTATCATATCACACTATGAAAGTTTAGGGGTCCAATGAACATTAAAGCTCAAATTTGAAATGACCAATTATGTATGATTTTTATACTGTTGTATCAACTGCCAACTTCATCAGATCCAGAGGTCTCAATCACAGGGAGTTTAAATCTTTTCTGGAGGAAGTGGGCTCAGATCACGATGATATGGTTTTCTTCTGCCAAGTTCGCTGGCTTAGCAAGTCATCAACATTATTCAGATTCTGGAATCTACGTTGGATGAAATAAAGACATTCCTGAACAACAAAGGAAAGGATGTATGTTTCCTGGACAATGACCTTAGGTTGAACGACTTGGCGTTTCTAGTCGACATGACAAAATTCATGGCCGAGTTGAACGTCAGACTTCAAGGAAAGGAGCAGCTGGTGCTGTTGTTATACAAGTTGTATGACAATAATAAATCTGTTACTTTGGCGATTTTACTCGTAACAAAAATTATATTTATTTATTACGTATATTACGTATCTTATTACGTATATTATGCTTTATAAGTTTGAATTATTTCCTATTGTGTTTGAAAAATTTAATTATTCATATTATAAACCAGATTATGAAAAATGTCCCTATGAGTATCCACTAGTAGATTTGGAATCCCAAACTGTGCAAATTTCTTGATATGCTGCTTTATCGTGAATATCTCTCAACCTAATTTAAATTAGAAGGTTAAATTATGAAAACTTCATATTGAAACATGAATGGGTTTTCTAAAATTTGTTGCAAAACAGTCAGCAATTATTTAAAACACAAAAAAATGTAATAAAAGTAATAAATATAATAAAAATTTAAAACGAGTTTGAAACATAAAATGAAAGTTTAGTATCTTTGTTATGGTTGATTTGTGAAGACTTGTTTGAGGACGTTGATAGATATTCAACCGATTTTATGAAACTAAGAAGCATGGATTCCCTAACAAAGTTTGTTTCACGATATTTTAAATTTTAATGTTTTTCAAATTGTAATTTAATGTACTTTTGCACTCAAATGCCTGCTATGGAGTAGGATGATTTACGCGATTTTGGTCCGGGTGATATACCCAAGTCAGAATTGGTGTGATGTTCATGTTCACTATTCAATATGAAGTATTCATAATTTAACCTTCTAATTTAAATTAGGTTGAGAGATATTCACGATAAAGCAGTTTATCGAGAAATTTGGTGTGATGCATTATGTATTTATTGTTTATTGCTATTCAGCTAGAATATATAACTTTTAAATTTACTTAAAACAAACTCTATGTTGTGGTATGTGACTACCAGTTTGGAAATAGCTTAATTAAATTATAATAACTTCGTTGCAGAATATTACCAACTCCTGTTCATCAAGTTGTTGATAGGGTTAGACCACAGCCATCGTCAAGATTGGTACCTTTAGTTGAAGTTGACATTTGTCCACCTTATGGCCAAAGAAAGGGATGGATTCCTAGGAAACCAGAGGTAGTAATATGTACTATGTTTAATGGGGTTCCATATTTTTATTGTTTCACATTCAGTTATTAATTTGTTCTGATTGTTACAGGATTATGGTGATGGGGGTGCATTTCCAGAAATAAATATGCCTCAGTTCCCCTTTGGGATGGGTTTTGGAAAAAAAGGATCAACGAGTAATGCTATTGCAAAACAAGTTGACGCAGAAGGCAGAATTAAATATGAAGCACTCACTAAGATTGGACAAAGACCAGACAAAATTATATATTCAAAAGCCACTGATTTGTTACCCAAGACTTTGGACGTGAATGATAAATCACTCTTAAGACCTGAAGAATCAGATCTGAAGGAGGTTAGCACCACTTTTCATTGTTTGCATAGCAGATTTATAGCAGATTATTTGAGAAACATACTATTTTATGTTTAAATTAATATATAAGATTTGATTGTGCTAGTAGTAATCTCTTTCAGATTTTAATAATTTGTTTTCAACTTTTTTTTCAGGATATGGAGAAAACCAATTCTGCATTACAGAAGATTGTGTCTGAAAGAATAAATGCTGCAATGCCTGTTAAAACAGCAGAGAAACAGGGTAATGCTGTCTACATGAGATACACACCTGCACAACAAGGATCTGCTTTCAACTCAGGAGCAAAACAAAGTATCATTAAGATTCATGACGTACAAGTAGATCCCATGGAACCACCCAAATTCAGGACAAATAAAAAGATTCCAAGGGCTGAACCATCACCTCCAGCTCCTGTCCTTCATTCTCCAAACAAGAAAATCTCTGTTAAGGAGCAGCAAGAATGGAAAATACCCCCTTGCATATCTAATTGGAAAAATGCAAAAGGTTATACAATTCCTCTAGACAAAAGGTTGGCAGCAGATGGCAGAGGACTGCAGCTAGTGCATGCTGGTGAGAAATTTGCTAAGTTGGCTGAATCTCTTGTCATTGCTGAGAGGAAAGCCAGAGAAGCAATTGATATGAGGGCTCAGATGGAGAAGAAGGTCCATCTTAAGGAGAAGGAACAAAGAGAAGAGAGACTGAAGATGCTGGCCAATGAGGCAAGGGAGCAACGTTCTGGTATTGCTAAAGCACATAATAAGGAAGCTGAGACTAGAGATGAACTAAGAAAGGACCTTGCCAGAGACAGACAAAGGGAGAGGAATATTGCCAGAGCTGCTCCAGAGAAAAGAAATCGACTACAGCGAGAGAGGGAGAGAGACATCAGTGAAAAGATTGCATTGGGACTTCCTAACGCAGGCGCTCGAGAGGACAGCATGTATGACCAGAGGCTTTTTAATCAGTCGAAGGGGCTTGATTCTGGCTTTGCTGGTGGAGAGGATGAAAGATATGATGTGTACGATGCACCATGGGGTGGTGATAGAAACATTGCCAATACCATGTACAAAGCGCCTAGAGGTACTGATGGCTATGGCGGCACTAGAGAACCGGTTCAATTTGAAAAAGATGATGATCCATTTGGATTGAATAAATTTTTGGATGATGCCAAAAAAGGTCAGAAGAGGAAAGACTTTGAAGATAGGAATAAACAAGAGCCTTCAAAAAAGCCAAAAAAGAACTGATTATGGGTGATTGTGAATTAACTGATTCTTGGTAAATTTTATTAATAAAAATTAAAGGAAGAAAAAATATTACAATTAATAATTACATTTAGTCATTAAATTGGTATGTCGGGCATTAACTTTTAATTGCACGTGCGCTCCTACTATTTTTTATATAAAAATTATTACATAAAATAACAGTATTAATACTTAATAACAGCCGACTTATGTAGGGTGGCTTACTTTACACAAGAGATATGGGAAAAGCCTCGGTTAACGTTAGTAGGTCTATCACGTATTATTTATTGCAATTTATGAACGTTAATGCCACAATAACAAATGATAAAATAGTTAGCCCAAAGCAAGCATTAATGCTTAAGAACGTCCAGAGAAAACATTCTCCTGTCAATCTTGTTGCCTAACTCGTGAATTTAGGAACCTATAGACTGGCATGGAGCTAAGGTTGTCAAGGCAAAATTACCAGTCAGATGACGCAACACGGCAAAGCGGGTATAAACTGAAAGGTCCAAGAATTGAGATCTTCTGAGCAAATATTTATTGGAATTAATCTCTTCAGAGATAAAAAAAGGCTGTGGGGTATTTGCTCCCGTGTTCCATTATTCTTTGATAATTTTTTAAAGTTTGCTATTAAAATCCTGAATAAATAAGTAGTTCGAATGGAATTTCTTAAGCCAGCTTTTAATGAATATAGCTAATGACTACAAATAAGGGAGCATCTTAAACCATGTCAAAAGATCCAATCTACCAACATTACAAATTATTGGGTAAGAAAGCAGCTTTATTCAGATCTACAGAATGTTTTCTTAATGTCTAACGTCATCTGCATAAAAGTGAATGTGGCTCTCCAGATTCATTATCTGTTAAGATTCACAACTGATGGTAATGTGTCCGTAATCTCCTATTAACCATGAATGTTTGTTAACACGATTGTAACTTTATTACAATCTAAAGATTTTTTTTAAATATTGATGTTAATAATGTCACCAATCCAAGAAGTAAACAAAGCCACCCAAACAGACAGTGGGAGGACTCTTACTCTGTTATAATTCCTTTTCACAAACAACACATAAATCAATGTGTCTATATATTACATACCATCAATGAAACATTGAATGAAGACAATGTTTTCAAACATAATTAATATCTTAATTCAGGATGATCCATCCTTCACCATCCTCTCTTTCGACGAAAGTCTTGAGGACAGCTCCATCACAACCTATAACAAAGATTTTAAGAAAGTATAAATAAGTGATATTATAATGAAAGAATACAAAATAAAATTTAATTAGGCATCCTTTATCATGTGCTTTAAATCACACAATTTAATACCAAACTTTAAGATAAAATTACATTTAAAGCATTACAGAATATAAAGCCCCATAATAATGATAACAAACTCTTAAAATAATGTAAGCATGGTAAAGCTCTTTTTAATCGTTTATGCAGAAACAGCTATGATGCAAACCATCAATTACAATAAATCAATAAGTATTAAAGGATTGACTAACCATTGTCGGCCAAAAGTTTGTCAAAACATTTTGAATTCTCCTTTACAATCTGTGCATGATTCTCAACCATCTCATTCATCATTTTCTTAACTTGTTCCAGCATCAACTTCTCTCTCCTCAACAGCTCTTGATTTTCCTTCATTAACTGTTCACTTTTCCTCTTAAAATACTCTTCACGTTCAAGGCTTTCTGATAATTTCTTCCCTTGCTGAATCTTTTCATCCACCAATTGTTCAATCAGCGGTTCCAGTTGTTTCAATTTATCTTGAAGCAGCAGATTCATCTCAGCAAATTCTTTCATATCTGATATTTAAATTAATATAATTTTTAACTTTGTTATTAATAAAACATTATTGTTACTTAAGTTAGTTCAATGGGTTACATTCTTGCATGTTGAGGTACAAGCAACAGTTGTTATGAAAAGCAGCCTATTTTCAGCTAAAAAGATCCAAATTCAACCATATTTATGAATGAGGGTCAGACATTGGTTAGATATGACCAATATTTTATAAGATATTGCCATTTTTTACATAGTCAACCTACTTTTCAAATTTTGATTTTTTTTTAAATCGGCACAAAAAATCACAAAATGTATCATAACTAATGCAGTTATGTTAAACATGCTACACGCACATCGGTCACCGTAATTGGCCAATGTTACAAATTAACAAATGTCTATACAATTTTATTTAGGATGTAAGATAAGTTTTAATTCTTTTAATTTGTTTATTTTTGCCCTTACTAACTTTGCAGATTAGTTAGTATAAGAATTTATGTTCTTCATAATTTGTTTCATATTTTTTCAGTTATCATCTGCTTTGGTTTAAAATGGCTAATGCACCTCCAGCTAAGAAGAAAAGGAAACTTGATAAAGAAAAACACTCATCACTAAGTTGTATGATGACATCAGTTGCTTCATTACAAAACTAAGCTTAAGAGAGTCACAGTTGTCACAACTTCAAAAATTTAGTTCATTTCCTTTGATTCAAAGAGCTCAAAAACTCTGCCAATACTGAGTCTGAACTTTCAAATTCAGAAAAATTCCAAAATATGGCAATCTTTGGTGCTACTTATATCAAAAGGGTGGATTAATTTGAAAAAAAAATTTTTTTCATAGTTCTAAGATTGGTTTAACCCCTTGATTGGTTTTCTGGCCATCACAGCTACTGTCATTAATTAATTAATTTTACTTTTGAGGTTTAAAATATGACTTAAAAATTAGCTGAAAGATGCTGGGGGACTCAGGTTATAGGGAGGACAGGGTTCAAAGGGTTAAAGCATATCAAAAACTGGCAAAAGTACTTTTTGGTGAATGTAAAAGCTTATAATACAAAAACTAGCAAACATGTTCTGATGAAACTTATCATAATATATTTAGACCACGATAGTATAAACAAATTGACAAAATATTATTGATCAAATATGTTTAGTCTTCAAAACATTTTCTAAAATAGGGTCATATCTAACCAATATTTCATACTTCCCCATTACATAGACCACTGTTTGTTGTGTTAAATTATACATTTTGTTTGAAATACTTTGGTGTGAAAATTTTTCAAAATGTGAAATTTGAAATGAGTTGATCAGGGACATAATTTGGGGAGGTTCAGGCGGAGCGCCCCCACCGACTTTACTTTACGATTTGACACAAAAAAAGGTTGTCTCCTCAAGTTGTGAGAGTTTGCCGCCCCTTGTTAAAAGCTGAAATTATCCCTGAAGTTTATTTGATCTGACCCATGATATTTATCTCTGATGGAAATTAAATTTTAATTGCATAAATTTTGTTTTATTTTATTTGGGTGCCTCTGATGCTATGCACATGGCACTTTATAAATTAATTATTATTATTATTTTCATTTTAGCTTTTATCTGAATAATTTACCGATTACGTCTCACAATTTATATAAAACGTTTTCAAAATACGGCTACTACGTAATAATTCAGAAATGAGAAATGGCTATAGTAAGCAAAATTTGAAATCAAAGAAACTAAGCTTATAAAGTGATGTACCAAATTGTAAAAAATTTATTTTTGTTCATTTTATTTTAAAATTTTAACATTTTATTAAAAGTAGTTAAAAAGTAGTTAACTATTATTTTAACTACTATTTTTTAACTATTTTTTTAAGTAACTACTTTAAAGTAGTTAATAACTAGTAGTTAACTACTTATAGTTAGTAACTATCTCTGAGCTGTACTAAAAGACCTAAAGTACTAAAGTACTACTGACCTAAAGTCACAAGCAATCACCAACCATCTAAATTAGGCAAAGCTGTTTCCTTCATTCCTTCAGTATTTCTGTCCCCATCACAGCTATAATCAAAATCAGACTCATCTAGGATGATAATATCACTTTCATTATCTTCCTCCTTGCAAGTTTCTTGCTTAGTTCTGAAAAGCTATTAAGTAAAAAATGAAGGTCTTATAAATTACACATAGATGTATATATTGCACAGAAAACACATAATAAAGTGGTAACTAAAGCAGTTCTTAGGCTGCTCATGCACATAAATGATTAATATCAAGATTAGCTAACAAGTCAGTTTTGATTAAATAATTAGGCTTTCATTCTAAACCTCTATCAGTGAAGTAATGTCCTCTCTCACATTTCTTGCAGCCATAAATCCATATCCATCATGATGGAGATGTTGGTGTGTGCAAACAACTCCAATAAATCCTAACTGAAAAAGTCTTGAAATGACAAACTTGAATGTTGGAAACGATTTTAAATTAAATTGAAAAGTATAAGCTCTGGCATTCTGGAGAAAAGCCGATTTTGCACTTAAGGATGGAGAAGTGAGGGCGTGATGGATTCTATTTTTAAAGATTCCGAAAAAGTGGTACTTTCCCAAAGCAGGCTTTGGTGCACTGATGACTTCCTTAACCGGAACATTCGCACCCTTCAAAATTTTCTGAAAAATGCATCTGATAATATTCCAGTTATTATCGAACCTTGGATGTCCGGAAGCAAGACCACGAATCATGTTGAGCTAGAAACTGCCTAAGAAATGCAAATTCAAACGTCTTTTAGTGTAAACAATCGAAGAAATCGAATCAACACAAAACACCCAGATTATTAAAATTGAACAAAAAATTAAGCATACTTGCGCTTTTAAATCAGCGACAATAATATCGCAAACAAAATGCTTCGTGTCCTAATAGTAGGAGAGCTGAAACAAAATGGCATTAATGCGCAGTTTCACTTTCCACAATCGATAAAAAGATGAAGAATAAGATTATTTTCACCTTGGATTGACAATGTCTTGTCAACATTTTTTAAATTAATAAAGGCATACTAAATCAATATGAAACGAGATTGTAACAAGTGACAGCTTTGACCTTTCGTGACTTTTTTTTTTATAATATTACAATGTGCTTGATGTAATTGTCAAGAAATTTATAGTTCGTTAGTTAAAATTTAAAAAAATTTAGTGTTTAGTTAAGTGGTTTTTAGATTTTGGTTTAATCAGTTGCTAAATTTTTATTTCGGACATGCGACATACTTTTCAGGGGTCTGAGGTTTGTGAAAGTGTGACATGGGGGAGAGAAAGTTAAAATAATCTAAAATTGTGTGACGCACTTTATGGAAAGCTTCTAATACAAACTCTTGACACTATTTTGATGAAGCTTTAGGTCAAGATCGTGTTCACAGAAAAAATCTGGAACCACTTTGAAGTTAAAAAATAAAATTTCTCTATTAAACTTTGATTTTTTATAACAAGAAAATTAAACTTTATAATTAATTCTATTCTATTATTTCGTTAGTTTGATTATTCGTGTATTTCCTGGGACTCTAGCTAATGAAATTTATTTACATCACTTATTATTATTATACGATAATTTTAGGAAGCAAAATTTATTTTTTATCCTAAAGCAAATGTTATATACCAAAATCACAATCATGAAACTTTAATTTTAATTTTTAATTTGTGACGAAGGTTTACTCTTGTCACAATTGTCACAATTTCTTAGACCTCCACTCAAGCTTGACATACTTCATGGACTTTCCCCTAGTTTAAGTATGTGTATTTTATTAACGTCCATTTCATGACTAGATATCTATTTTAAGTCAGAATGTTTTCTTTATGTATGTATTATAAAGCTCGATAATAAGTATTGAGCGGGTATGAACTAAGTCGTAGATATTAAGTCTGTATAAATAATTTCCTTTAATCGAGAGATTTGCATGCGAGCTTGTAACTTGACAATTTTAAAACAATAAAAATCTCGTAAATCATTTTTTTAGGGTAACAATATCTTTGGAACAGGTGATCAATTTATAATAAGATGAAACTTTACAAATTCCAAATAGATTACATTAATTTCAAGCATCAATCTTTTTATTTTAATTTCATTTAAATGAAACGAGCAGAACTTTGACTTAAACAATTATGCGAATTGTTAATTCAAAAACTGAACCAATTCGAGATAGGATGGCGAATGGCAGAGGAACTTTGCTCGTGAGAGACTAGCGCATTTCGAATTCTTGTAATTACAAAATGACATCCAAAATCATTCACATGCAACAAAATCTCGCAATTGTGAAAGAAATTGTAGCAAAGAGTACGTTCAATTGATGGGAAATAAGTGTAGTTAAATATTTAAAACTCAGCAGACGTCCATTCTTAGGCATGTTCGTTGACATTGCTCCTGGAATGCACTAGAAATTGGCATTCGTCCTCCGCTTAATAACAAGGCGTGGCATCTAAAGTTTTTTTAAAAATATTATTAATGTTAAACATTTTTAACATTTTGAATAAAAGAGTCATTAATAAAGAAATGTTTTGGCAAATGTGCTCGCTTAGATTAAATGAAAGAATAGAAATTTTTATGACATAAGCCGACATAACCCATAATTAAAAGACCCAAGATTTACTCTACTGCTCCAAGTAACATCATCAACCTTTCAAAACCTTTACGCTTTTAAGAAAACACTTAAACATTTTATTATTAACTGTAAACAGTCGTGTATATTACTTAACATTACTAATAAATAATTGTTATCTTGTTGGGACATAGAAACGCAATGATATTCATCATTGGCAATAGGATGACTGCTAGCGGGAATTTTTCTTTTTGATCCAACGTTTACTTGGTTTTTGTGTTTTCGTTTTGGTTTTCAATAAATAAACGGAATAAATAGAAAAAAGAAATGGAATATGGAGACATGTGTAAAGTCAGGTAATCTTTAGAACTAAAAACAAATAAAATATGATTTCTATATTATTAGATCTACTAAGATTCTCACTGCATCTGAATTTGCGAAATCAATATTTCTTATTTTAATCGACTTTAGGGTTAAATTACTGGTGAAAAATGATTATCATCTAGAGAATATTTTGGGAATTTAGAAAAAGTTGATGAAAATTATCGCAATCCACCTCCTAAAAGCAACAGACCTAGAAATAAGCTACTAATATGACATTTCTGAAGTTTAACCTCAATGCTTCGTTGAGCAATGCGTAACATTCTGGATTTTCGAATAGCCATGTAACTTTTTCAACTTTATCTACAAGATACTCTGGAGATATGCACATTAAACGTACACCATATCTTAGTAGAGTGGCTGCCAAGCTCTTACGCCTATCTCGATCTGCCTCCATCCAATACAATGCGGCATAGAATACCTTGGAAGAAATTGGATTATAATCAATTAACAAATTAACTGTGCCTTCATTCATTTTAACGATGGAAATACATACAGTTATTTCATCACACACAACCAGTCTGTCATCAGAGAGGAGAGACATGAGCCTGTCTGGATGAAGCATTCTGAAGTGCCTTGTTTCCCAAATGTTTTCAAAGTTTTGCAGTAAATAATGATAAATTTTTTCCTGAATTTTATGATTTTATAATTTTAAATTTTAAATATTTGAATTTATTTCAAATTGAAACAAGTAGGTTGAACAGGAAACTAACTCTAATTTCAGTGAGACCAAAATTGTCAGCAATAGCGTAGTGAAATATGGCATTTTCCGGATCAACGTTACACAAGTATCGGACACAGCATTTAACTAAATCACAAACTCCCAGCTCATCAGCCACTAACATGAGGGGACCCACCAGTTGCGAGTTCAACTCCAACTCGAATTGATCTTCACCTCCACCACCACAGTAGACGTAACACAAAACAATCATTACCACATCTTGACTAAAATCAGGCAGATCGATTGCTATACCTGCACTGTCTGGAAACTGGAATTTATTACTAATAATTATGTTGTAAAATTGACTAATTGTATGCGCTTTGTTACAATCTTTGGTCGAATATATTTATTAAATTAACTGCTATAAAAATGTATTTAATTTAAAGCAATAATGACAATAAAACTTATTTTGTGAAACATTGTAGGTAACCTTGCTAAAATTTTCAAGAACATAGCTGCTGTACGCGGAGAGAACTACTTTGTGAGCTTTAATTTCCCCATCCGAACATCTTAGCACCAAATCGCACATTTTCTGGTCCATCCACAAGCGATGAAGATGGTCTCCCACTTTGAAGCATCCTTCCTGAAGCAATTTACTAAATAATCAGCATTGAAATGTTCATAAATATGTAGGCTTGATCGAGAATTCAAGTTTCGTCACTAATGGAATTAATTCATAATTTGGTTCAAACACAAACAAAACATACATGTGGATCACAAATGTCGCAATGACAGAAAAGATTTAACCATTGAACTTAGTTCAAGATATGAATGACATGTTAGCGTTTTCAAGTGATGTCAGAACCAATGTTCTGATTGAAAGGCTTCAAAATAAAATGTTATGAACGTATGATACGCACATCTTAGACATATAATGAATATAATCGAGCTATTAGATTCCGGAGTTTTAAAGACAGCTAAAGAACTCCAACTTGATATCGAGAATTTGTCTCCTGGCAATTGCTTCCATGAGCACACATCGGTCCACCACCCATGACGTAAGTCATATTCTTTGGAGTGCCATATGTCTTCATTTGGCTCTGATTAATTGGAGCGGGTGGAGTCGTCATGACTCCCTGCATGCCGTAATTTGACCTTTGACCACTCATACCATCGTGCCCTCCAGGAGTTCCGTCATTCGAACTAAATATTTCATCGGCGATAACAATAAAATAACTACTACTATTACAGTAAGTAAATAGAATAGTGTCACTACAACAATTACTTGGTTTCACCAATTTTAATTATATTTAGCTTTCGTTATGTAATTCTGTCGACATTCCAAAGGAATAATTAAATAACACACAAGCAGCCACATCCTCCTCCTCCTCCTCCTCCTCCTCCTCCTCCTTTTCCGCCTCCTTGGTCCTTGTAACAATCTTTTCCTAAACATCGCGTCGAGGAGCATAGGGTGCCAGGTTCCGCCCCAATTAACTCCTCACTCGCAGATGTCCCAGCAGGTCGTCTGCTCATATTTCAGAATTATTCGATCGACTGAACGGTCTTTTCTATTTTCGCTCCGGGTTCTACTGTAAACGTCTGAATAAAGTAGGAACAAGCATTTACACGTGCTGCCATTTTTTTAATATATGAAAAATTTTAATAATCATGAGCATTCACATTAGATTTTTATTCTCAGTTATTATTGTCGAAAGTTCAGAAACGCGATCGTTCTAGTAAACATAGCTTTAAATGTTTCTCGATTTTTCTGGTGTTTACACTTTGATTGTTTGAAAACAAATAATTTTTGTTGCGGATGTATTGCAACCGTTTTTAAGTTGCCGATGACGTCAAAGAAATGTTCCTTTATTGTTTAATGTAAATTCATAACATAGAAATCAAAATTTTCAAAAGTGAAATCAGTTGCTATTTTCATCTATTTAGATTAAAATAAAACAAGGAGACACCAATTTTACCATAATGAAATCATTTCTAATTCAAACCGACATAGAAAGTATTCCTTTACACAAATGTTTGTCAATAACATGACAACAACGGAATATTTTGCGCTGAAGGCATTCATATTATGAATGAATGAATTACATCAAAACAAAATATTTATGAATGACGTAATATATGGCCACTCTAAATCAGTCTTTGCATAAAGCAATTTAACCAAGTTTTCAAACAACATTATTAGTAATGATCTACTAAATAATTGCGTTAAATAATTACCATGTTGCAAACAACCATGAATGGCATGGCAGCAGCTAACTTAAAGCATGGACGTCATTTAGGACGCAGACAATGCCTTCCCCCCAATTCGCTTTTGCCCTCCTGAATTTTGGTTGGAGGCAGAAAAGTAAGATCATTTCTTTTAACAAAAGGTTTTCATCTTTGAAAAAGCTGAAGAAAGGACATAAGATCTATAAAATGTCACGTTTGTCATTAACGATTAAACTGCTCACGATGAGCTGAAAAGACTAAAAATGGCTTTCTCAGTTGTAAACCTCAGCTTTCTCAGCTGCCAAAAATTTCTGTCCAGGTAAAATGTTTCGGTGACTTACTAGATAATGTTTTTTAAAGCATTATTCTTATTAATTAACGCCTTCTTATCTTGCTTTGCGTTTCAATTCCGTATTAACTATTTTTTTTAGCAAAAAAAAAACAAAAAAACTTGAAAGACATTTTGTCAGGGTTTTCGAAAAAATAGAGATACGCACATCTTAGACATATGATGAATATAATCGAGCTATTACATGCCACAGTTTTAATGATTGCTAAAAAACTCCAACTTGATAGTGAGAATTTGTTTCATGGCAATTGTTTCTTTGAGCACACAGAAACTGCTTTACCATCCTCTCAGTTGATTTCCACTCTGTCCACTCACCCCCTCCCCTCCATTTCCCTAATAAAAACGTCCCTTGGACTGAGTAACAAGACTCGAGTAATTGACTAAATTCATTGTCAGTACAATAAAAGTGTCAATTTTGTTTTGTCAAATTTTGTTTTGGAAATGAATGATAAAAAATGACCAAAAGCATAAATAAATCTTTTCAAGAAATATTGAAGTAGTTTACCTTAACGTTTCTGTGACAAAATCTCAATTTTCTGTATTATTCAACCGTTTCAGCACATAATTCAGGAAAAACATTGCACAAAAATAGCTGTAGAGTGACGCAAAAATGTCGTCAGGAGATTGTGCCCACTCTTGATAAGATATTTAATCTGTAAAGATATTTATAAAATTTGTGTTTATTAGTGACAATTATTGTATAGGATTAGAAATCATTTAATAATACCACCATATAACGTTGACAGTATTTTAAATTAAAAAACTAGCAGCAAACTTCATATGAGCAAAAATTTCTTTCAAGAAAATGAAACTTTAACGGCTTGTCTTTTTTCATTAACTATGACAACCCAGTATTTTATTAACTTTTTCCGCGCATTTATTATGCTAAACTCGTCTGTTTTTATTTGTCAATTGTGCCTTCTTACCATTTTCTCTGTCGGTGTTCTTGGGCAGATAATGCCTTTGCATCTTAAATGGATTTATAGGGCCCTCAAAATATCGGATAAATAAGTATGAGATGCAATATTCAACTTAGAAATCAAAAGTATTTAACATTAAATTATGTTAATAATATTTATATGAAAATTTTTGCAGTTCATATTCTCCTCTTGCGCCTACCTCTTCCAAACTCCATCGTAAAACCTTCTGTGCCTAGCTTCATCACTAATAAATTTCACTGAGGACATGGGATCAAATTAGACTAATTTTATTCGCACTCATGTCTCGCTAAATTCTCGAAAAGCTGCGTCACTTCTTCCTCCTTCATTTTACTTAGTTATGCATGTTGTCATGTTAGTTATAATTTCTTTAATAAGTGGAAGATTTTCTAACTTGTAGCAAATGTGTTTAAATTCTTATAAGAAGTCAATAAGCAAATAACTATGAAGTAAAGTGTTGTATAGACTCACACCCGCAGTATAAAGATACATGAAGATGAATTCTATGAGTCAAGTTACTCATTTGCCAGATGTTGATCGATTTGTTGTGCACCTGTGAGACGCATTTGTTGTGCAGCCTCAAGCAATACTTTGTACAGCACTAACACTAGTTTTGATACTTCGTTGAGTCTGTTTATTGGCATTCGTAGAATTACTTTTTCTTGTGAAATAGTTTACCCAGTAATTTACACTGAAGATTTAGTACTGATTATTCAAGTTAATCTATAATTCTGATAAGAAATATATAAGAGACAAGTAAAATTCGAAAACATGTCATCACCAAGTAAAAGTTTTTTCCAAGCTCCCACCAACCCATCTCATCCTCTCGACAGCTCAAGAATGGCCGTTAATATTCCAGACATGCAAGGTTTTTATTTAATTACTTTAATTATTTGAACGATAATTATTTCAGCGCAAGGATGGTTTCCTTATGGAATAAACTAGACAATGAAACCATCCGGCAGATACGGTAGATAAATTTAAGACATATTTAATTAACTTAAGTTTAAGAATGGCTATTACACAGATCCAGATCTTCTTAACCTCTATAAATAATTGTTATGTTATGTTATGCTAAATTTGTATATTAGTGCTAAAAATATTGGCTATTACACAGATTCCGGTCTTCTTAATCACTATAAGTAATTGTAATATTATGTTATTCTATGCTAAAATGTCCATGCTTCCTTAGAATTTTTTCTTCCTAATATTTTGAATGGTTTGAAACTCATTTAATGCTTTGAACCAATAAATAATGTTAAATAACAAATATATGACTGACAAAATATGTTAGTCATTCTTTAAAATAAACAATATAATTTATGTCAAAATGCATTTGTGTTTGCATATTGATGTATTTAATTTTAGTTATAGAATCAATATTTAAATCACAGCGTTACTCCTGCCTGAATGTTAAGTATTGATAAATGTTACAAGCTTGCATTAAATGTTTAGTACTAGATTAATAGTGGTTGATATTAATTAATTTATAACAATATTAATTAAACATTAAATATTATTATGAGACATTAAGTGTAATCACATAAACTGGGACATCGTTGTTACAATGTGAAGGAATCATGCCATCCAACTCCCCAGTGTTCATAGTTCAGGCCCCGAGACTGAAAAGAACTTACGATACGTACGAGATGACATTTGCCAAAGTTTGTGGCGTAGTTCAAATAGTCTGTGGCATTTTGTCTTTGGCTCTTGGAATAGCTAGCCCTTTTGAATGCGGAAGATTGGCTTTCGTGGGTTACGGCATTTGGTCAGGAGTCATGGTGGGTGAAAAATTGTCATTTCTGAAGTTAGAGCTAATTATATCATTTAATTATTTGAATATCTTTTGTATTTATTGCAACATTGACATTGAGTGGCGTTTGATTTTAATGTTTCAAAGTATTTATTCCTTAAGCTAATATCGCTGGTCATTTTAAGTTATTCTCCAAAAGCAGAAGATTCCAGAGCCGGTGGGGGCATGGTCATCTACCAAAAGGGACCTCCCACCAATATAGACTTTCAAAATATGTAGTATGATACGTTTTCAAATCGAGCAACCCTTGAGTGCGACCATTTTGGGTTGAGGAATTGTAATTGTAATTGTAACTTCATTTATATAGCGCCATATGCATAGCGCCAGAGGCGCTTCTTGTAACCATTTATATAGCGCTCCTTCCTAAGGGCGCTGGCGGCAGTGCAGGGTGGGTTTCGAACACGACACATTACGACTGTTGCCATTACCGCCGTATGCAGGCACGTAACCCATTCGGCTAACCTGCACGTCAAGGAAGGGTTTGCCCCTGGAAATAGTTCGAACTTTTTGAGTTGAGAAAAGAAACGCTGTGTGGTTGACTGAGGAAATGTCTGGCAAATTTCAATAAGTTCATGATCCTCTAAAAAAAATACGCTTTTCTTATACCATCAAATCTGTTTGATGATAATTATGATTGTCAGCTTGGCGAAGTTGATGAAAATATAGAGAAAGAAGATTTCTTTAGAAAAGATTGCAGTGTTATGTAGAAGCTTCAGGAAAGTATAAAATCGATGGATCCTTTGAACTTTTAAGCTTTACACAGAGACACCACCTTATGGAGTCTGTTCCTAATATTGCGATCTTGGTGAACAGCTTCCTTATCCTTATTGTTGCCAGCTTTGAGCGCTCTTTCTTCAAACCTTAAGTTAATAAAAAACTATTTTCGATCAGCAATGAGCCAGCTAAATTTTCCAGACTTGGACTGAATTCTGAAACTGTTAAAAAAATGGCTGAAAAAAGTGGAAAGTTTGTTTGTAAATTTTCAATTGATTCGATTATAATAAGTTTTATGAAAATCAATGTTTGAGAGCTTTTATTTGCCAATTTTTAAATGGTATTGTGGTGTGTGCAATAAGGGGATTTGGAAAGGGGCCTCCCTCCCATCGTCTTGATCCGGCTCTAGAAGGTTCATTTGAAATTGATTGTTTTACTTTTTTTAATTCTATCAGATATTTAAACAACTAAGTAATCAATTGAACTACTAAACTTCTTACCATTCTGCCTCCAGTATATTGTGGCAGGTATTATAGAATGGATGTCAGCAGAGGAAAGGACAACATTTCTGGTCAGTTGATTTTTAAAACTTAATTCGAGTAAAATGAAGCAATTAATTTATTGTTTAGTTGCTCTAGATTGTTACAACGACTGTTCTCTCAGTCATAAACTCGTGCTTGGGTGCCATTCAGTTCTGCCTTGGAACTTATTCTGCAAATGGTGACAGCATCGAGTTGACAAAAACTGGTGATGTTTTATTAACTCGTAGTCTAACGATGTATTATTTTTTCATATACTTAATTATTAATAATTCTATTACTGTTGTTACTGTTGAGTAGCAATCAGGCTCGTATTTAGGGGGGGTGAGGATTAACGGATCCAACCCCCCCTCGAAATAATTAAAAATCAAAAATTAATTGTAAATTCTCAAAATTTTTACAATTTCCAAACAAAATTAATGAAAGGCAAGCAAATAATTAGGTAAACATAATTAACTCTAGGCCTTATATTAGCTACTGTCTGTTTGTGAAGTAAAAAGTAACATGAACTTTTACAAATATAATACTTGAACCTCCACGAAATTAATTTTTAAATGTGGCCCTGGTAGCAACAAACGTTTCATAATCGAATAATGTTAATTTAGCTTTCTAACCTTAAAATATATTTCCAAAGGCAAAACATGTCCAATGCCTGTGGCTACCTACCCTGAGAGAGTTGATGTACGTGGAATTTGAAAATTATAAAATTAATTTCAAATAATTTATATGCCCGTTAATTTAGTGGCAAGCAGCTGTGGTCATAGATGCCTTGTTGGCCTGCGTAGGATTGGTTGAGGCGGCTGCCGCCATCTTTGCCTCTATAGCCTGTTGTGTTGT
The DNA here is from genome assembly GCA_021613335.1 of Whitmania pigra. Classification (NCBI taxonomy): domain Eukaryota; kingdom Metazoa; phylum Annelida; class Clitellata; order Hirudinida; family Haemopidae; genus Whitmania; species Whitmania pigra. The sequence continues at coordinate 1,005,493 of JAJTWR010000159.1, forward strand.
TGTTTGTGGACCTCAAGACTATACGACAGCTTCGGTTATTTTTCAAAATTTTTATGAACAATAAAATATCAAATAATAATAAGGGGAAAGTTGATTTACAGCACATCCCCATAAGACGAAACAGAGTGCTACCAGCTCAATTCGTTTTCACATCCAATCAGCCCCCAATGTCTTTTGGAAACAATACTTACATAACAGGTATTTGTTTGGCTTCTTTAATAAAAATGGAAGTTGTAACTTTGTAACTATTTTTCCAGGAACAAGTCGCGAATGAAGGAACAAGTTTTTACTTTTAATACAAATTTTTAAAATAAAAGTCTTAGCGTTTGGAAGCGCTTCAAATATTTGTTTCCATGGTAGCCATCGTATCGCCTTGTTAGTTTTTGTTGAATATTTGGATGATGGCATACATTTCGTTAGACAAGATATCGAGAAGCTCCTCAACCAGGCGAAGAACTAAGTTTTCTATGGAAAACCGAGGAGTGTCTGTTTCGAGAGGAAACATTCCAAGTCTAATTGATTCTATCAGTTTTGTTCTCATCAAATTGGAAGGTGATGGAGATAGGGTTAATTTATTTTATTCGGAACACTATTGAAAGAAACAAGTGGAAAATATAAAATGAAATAAATTTTATCTGGATAAAACATATTTATTTATTTATTTATTTGATTAAAGTCCGTTGCATAACTAGGATGATTTGGACTACTGGATAAAACACAAGTCAAATCGACTTAAATAGCTGAGACAATTATACAAAATAAGAACTGTTTAATTCTCAGGGGTTCTATGGATAGGTGATAAGCGCCTCTTAGGAGCATCTGAAATAGTGAGAAAATTGCATGAAATGGTAGACTTGATAAGATTCACATTTAAAGAATTGCAATGCCATAATATTGCTGATTGTAATTTTTAGGACAAAAAAATTATTTTTATTACGAATGAGGATACCATGACTAGGCAGCAGATTTTGACTAGATTGACAGACTATGGTATTAAAGAAGCCGATCTGGTAAAGTTTGACGCAATTTTGTATAAATTGAAGTAAAAATAGTTTACATTCGAATGCTTATTAAAAGGTATTCGCTCTTATCCATGAACGAACTCGATGCACTTATCACATATTTGATCACATATTTTTTTGCTAAACTATTTGCCTTAAAACTCATTGGGTTCCATATTTAATTTTAAGAACTCCATAATCTCTTGCGGATATGCGACTGCAAGTTATTTAAAGAAAAAACTGCGTGCTTCTACAGTCTTCTGCCTTGGACCAGAAGGTCTCATGCAAGAAATTAAATTGCAAGGAATTGAAGTTTTGTCCTGGAAGCATGTAAATTTTGCTAGCTAATCGAGTAGTCTAAAAAAAAATACTTTTCAAAATTTTATTTTTCGAATTTCTGTAAAATGTAGAGGCGTAATGCTAAACAATTCCGACACCTAATCAAATATTTTATTGTTGAATATAAAATGTGTGATGTAATAGTTAATTTTAAGAAATGTTTTATTTCAATAATTTAGGATGACGCCCCTGAGACCTCTTTAAAAGAATTTTTGCAAGAAAATCAGGCAATTTAGCATAAAACATTAACAAAGTTAACCTGAAAATATAAAAAGTAAAAATATTTCTAATTTAGGTAAAAGTTATTGTCTTGGGTCTTTACTCGAAATTTAGTTTCCAGATGTCTCTAGCTATTGCTTCATACTTGCGCGGGAATAAAGATGTATATTTTGTGTCCACCAACAAACAATCTACATTTTTGATGCGTGATGGAATCCTATTACCAGGTAGAAGAAATTTAGTACATTAAATAGGAATATGAATAATTTTAGCGGTAAAACTTGCGTGTAGCATCACGTATTACCAGGGTCGTGAAGGGGCAGGAGGATAGCTACAAGAAGCCGGGAGATTTTGGATATCTGCCCGAGTTTTAAAACCCTTTTTATTGTTCGTTATTACCAAGTTGACATATTATGGCCAATGACCGTTGTGCCTAAAGGTCCGTGGCTGCTCTGCTTAGGGACCCGTCATTTTTGTCGGCGGTCCTACATACCACACACAAGGAACTTCCATAGACTAAATGCTGAATGCGAACTAGAATAGAACACGAGAACTAAGTCAAGCTCGAAATTAGTGCCCATATATTTTGAAATAATGAGATTCTAAAGACGACGCTGATAAATCGTCAAATTTTCAAAATTGACTTGTGGTTGCTGCCAATTTATTAAAATTAAATTGCTATTTTAACTTAAATTATTGATAAATTTATTCAATTAAGAGTTCAATTTAGGTGTAGGTTCTTTGCTGAGTATGATAAAAGAAATGGGTGGCAAGCATCCAGACTATATTGTGGGAGAGCCCGAAGAACCATTTCTCAGAATACTCATGTCTTCACAAGTTATTATCCCTGATAAAACACTGCTTATCGGAGATAGGTTTGAATTATGTTACAATTGTTACGTTTACTTAATATTAATCGTTCTCTGAAAACTAGTCATGGTCATATGAATCAAGATTCCCACCAAATGTGATCTAATTCGCAGTCAATTAAAAATTCGGTCAAATTGGTGTATATCTAATATTTTATCTCTTAATGTTAAGAAAACTGTTATTTCATAAAAGCCAAAAACATATTGGCGACTCTTTTCTATCTCGAGTTGGCAATTGTAAATTTCTTGGAATCACTGACCAATACCTTTCTTTCAGACCACATACTCAATATCTCATTAGCAAGATTTCAAAGAACATCGGAATTATTTCCTACACTCGTCGATAGCTGTAACGTTATACTATTCGATCTCATTTCCATATTTACATTATTGTAATCTGGTTTGGTAATTATCCATTCTACCTGCTTCTCTTACTTAAACTCCAAAAATAGTTATGTTAGTATTTCACTGCACCTACCATACTGACCATTTAAAAAAAAAACTCAAAATTCCCAAAATACACCAAATCACCACGCCGGTGTTATGTCAAACTGGATCGTCGCATGCTTCCCTGCTTATATATTTAACTTTTTGTAACTCATTCCCCACTACTTATTATGCACTATGATCCATCCCAAAATACGCATCATCCTTTGCCTGGTGTTCGTTCATCTTCCACCATTCAAGAAGTATCCATCAGCAGAGGCTTCTTGTATGCCTCCCCTGCTGTCTGTAGTGCATTTACTCCCCTCGCAAGAGGCCAACTATCTCTGGAGCTCTTCAAATGCCATCTGAACACTCACCTTTTCAGTTCATAATGAAGTCAGAACAAAAAGAATACAAGGCGCTTCTGTTAAATAAATTTATTATTATTTTTTTATTAATGCTTACGAATTTTATCTGATTTTGTTTTTCATTAGGCTTGACACTGATATGTTGTTCGCCTTCAAGTCTGGTTTTATTTCTCTCTTGTCTTTATCTGGCTCAACGGATTTAACAGAGGCTCAGATGAAGGAGTTTAGTGAAAATGAATTTGAAAGGGCTTGTGCTCCTGATTATATCATTAATAATATGTACGAAATGTATGAACTGCTTCGTATATCAACAGAAACATCAACGGAGACACCAACAGAAATGCAAAAAAAACCTGACGATCAATGACTACAAATATATTTAAGTTCAATCTTACACCTGCTGTTTATCCACTTCGTTACGAATATTAGAGAATTGTTTCACCGTTATCTTTTATCCAAATCATCTCAGTTATAATCAACTAAAACCGTTATATTTTAGAGGGTTATAATATAAGTCTAAATATCCTGACACTTTAAGGAATCAGCGCATACATGTTTTCCCACTTTCAAAAAAGATTAATTCATTTGGACACATTATATTAACTCAATTCGGTATTGGAAAAGGCTAAAAAGGTCACGATTGTAATATTGCCCAAAAATTGCTGGGTCCCTGTGGTGCAGTGGATCTTATGTTTCCTCTAGGCCCTGATCCTGATAAATATAATTAGCAATAATGTCGAATACTATCCTATCTTAGCCAGAGACCATCAATTATAATGTCTGGAGAAAATGAGAGTGACCACAGCGCTACGTCTGATTCTCAATGAGAAATCTCAGCGGTTAAAAACACTTTAGATGACATATTCTCATGGAAGTTCCATCTAGCGGAAAGCAGCTCCAACTAGAGCAGGGGTTCCTAACCTTTTCTATGTCCCGCACCCGTAGAAAACATTTAGAATGTTCTCCCTATTTTATACCTTATTTTATACTAAAAAAAAGTAATATCTCATAAAAAGAAAAAAATTATTTTGTTTTGAATAGCATATTTATTTAGTCTAAATTTTGAAGGACATAAAAACCAATGGAAAAAAAAGAAGACTTATAACAATTTCTAGATTTTGTCTTTATTGAGAACTGAATCCAGACTTGCATAAGTATGTTGTCGCAAATTGGTTGAGGACACTATTGCTTTTTCACAAAAACTTGGAAAGATAGCTGAACACCAATACTCCCACAAAGTCTTGTTTTCAAATTGCATTTCATTAACATGATTTGTTCGCAGTTGAATAAGATCTTTCTTCAGCTCTTCATTTCTGACATAATATCCAAATTGTAAGAATATGTATTCATGATCTATTCTTCTGGAATTTTTAATTCTCCAGTTGCAAAACCAGTGGCGCAACTAGGGGGGGGGCAGGGGGGGCGCAAGCCCCCCCCAGGCCTAATAGGAGAGACCCTGCAATTTTTCCAAATCCGATCAGTTTTTTTTTGGTGGGGGGGGGGGTAAGGGGATTTAACTGGTTTGAAACTTTGAGACAGAAGATAGTCAAACTCATTAATAAATTATTAAAGATACAAAATAAGACTGTAGACAGAAGATAGTCAAACTCATAATAATAATAATCTGTTCTATTTTTAATTCTTTATTAATTATAATTGGTAGTTTTGATTTAAACAGTTTCAAAAATTTTTCGACTGCGTCGGGCTTTCGTCCCTTGTCTAAACTTGAGCTCCCCCCTCAGCATTTTTCGCTGGTTATCTGATGATCAGATAATGTCGTTTTGACAACCCTGCCTTGGCTGCTCTTGATGCTTTGCAGAATGGCACAATGACTCCCGAGCTTTCGGAATTCTGTAACCTTCATGGAAAAGACGCTGAAACTGTGCAAAGACAGCTCCAATTCACATCGACAAGTTTACGTGCTGATCAGTCTGACCCCAATGCGTGTATCGAACTACAAGATCTTTTCTGTGCCACAAGCATTCAGCCCGAGTTGCATATGCTCGATGTTGCTCTTACTCAGACATTTACGTCATCAGATGCAGAAAGGGCATTTTCTAAACTTCGCCTTATTAAAAGTCATCTCGGGACGACTATGTCTGCCTGTCGTTTGCAAAGTTTATTGAGAATATCTGTGAACAAAACAACTACTGCACTTCTTCCAGTAAATAAAATGGTGAACAGATTTTCACAGATTGATCGAAAAATTATTTTGTAACTGTAAACACATCAAAATGTAATTTAGACTACAACATTTCAAAATTGTTTTAAACTGTTTAGGATCTTAATTTTATACATAATTTAGATTAGGTGAAATGTTTAGGATATCAATCATATCATATTACAATTTTAAACATATCATAAACTTTTTTTTTACAGTTGCTTTAACTGGCTTGAAACTTTGAAACAGAAGATAGTCAAGCTCATTAATAAATTATTAAAGATACAAAAAAAGACTGCAGACTTATAAATAAAAACTTATAATAATAATCAGTTCTATCTTTAATTCTTTATTAATTAAAATTAGTAGTATTGATTTGAACAGTTTCAAAAATTTTTCGACTGCGTCGGGCTTTTCTAAACTTGAGCCCCCCCCCAGCATTTTTCGCTGGTTGCGCCCCTGTGCAAAACTAACTGGGTAACTTAAGAAAGAGTCGTTGCTGGTTACGTTTCACACTTCATGGGGGTGCGATCACCCCTGGTTGGGAACACTCCCAAGTAGACGGTGCGTCAATTGTGCTTAGAAGCTTAATAGAAATGGAAATAAAATCAGGAAAGAAACTAGGCACCAGCGCCAGATTTGCAAATAGAGCTTGCGCATCATTCCCTGTTTTGAAAGATATCATACCGCGCCAACATGTAGCAAAGCTCAACCGTGATTTTTCCAAACCTTATTTCTTTCCTTGATTTCTGCGGTTTGATGGGTCGTTTTTCAGCAACAAGCCGGCATCTCTCTCAGATACAATCATTGGAATTCATGGAAACGTCACACTCGCGATCGTCACACGATACGGATTACACGTTCCTATCACTTACTCGAAGGGTCATATGTCAGGTCGGAAACTCAAACGAAATCAGGACTTTGGTGTGAATCCGGCATCATTCAAGGTTTTACCAGAATGTATTACTGCATCAAGCCATCTACTTCCCTGTCTTAGCTGTAATGTAGTAACGATAGGGGATCTTTGTTTATATGGCGGCGTTGAAGTGCGGAAATTAAAAGGAACGGTTGTTGGTTTTTACGAACAAATAAAACGATAGAACATCACATTGGCGACGAGAATTTCGAAACGGACCTTCGCAAATAGTTTGCACCAATTTTTATCGACAAAAATCGAAAGTTTGTTCATTTCGGATAGACGCTGTTGTCTGGCCTCCGAGCGTTATCGAAGTCATCGAAAGCTACTATCGATAACACCATTATCTAATCCATGGCTGAAGCACTACCAACGTTTCCGTCGTTTGTAGTCGATTCAGATGACTCAGCAGGAGTTCGATGGACAAAATGGGTTTCTCGCTTTCGCAACCTGATGGTGGCCGTAAATATTGTTGATCGCAAACGTCAAAGAGCACTCCTACTCCACTACGCGGGTGAGGAAGTCAACGACATCCTCGATACTCTTCCAGATGCCGAAGCTGCAGAGGGAGAGGATCCGTTCGAAAAGGCTGTCACTGCTCTCAACAAGTTTTTCACACCAAAGCAAAACGTCGAATACCAGATCTACACGTTTCGACAATCTAAACAACAAACAGATGAACCACTAACAGCCTACTACACCCGTTTGAAACAACTGGCAACCTCATGCTCTTTCGACAATGTTGATCGTGAGATAAAATCTCAAATCATCCAAGGTTGTTTATCAAGTACACTACGCCGTAAAGCCTTATGTGAACCTGACATGACTCTCACTAAACTCATAGATGTTGGTCGTAGTTTAGAACTCTCCGATATCCAAGCAAAGAGTATGGAGAATGAGCATGTTAACAAACTGAGTCTGATTCGCAATAAGCAGATTTGCAACAATTCCAAGAAAACAGCTGACATGAAGTGTCACAACTGTGGTGGCACATGGCCACACGAGGGTGGAAAGACATCGTGTCCGGCGCATGGCAAGTACTGCAATTCGTGCAAGAAGCCAAATCATTTTGCGTCACAGTGTCGTTCGAAAGATGGTGCATCACAACAGCCGCCACATCAGCGACATCGCGACAGCATATCACATGATAGACCGCAAAGCCGACTGCCGAAAACCCGTCATGGCAAATACCATCGTGTTCGCCGTGTCAATGCCGACAGCAACGGAAGTTCATCTGACAACAGTGAACATTCATCTGAGCAGAGTCGTTATGTGTATGCACTGAGCGTTCATTCAAATCGATTGGACACCAAAAGAAATCTACCACACTTCTTAGTGAATGTAAACAACACTACAATCGATGTCATCGCAGACTCAGGAGCAAGTGTAAGCATCATGAGCCAACTCGATTTTTCTAAAATTAAACCTCTACCTCAGCTGCACAGCAACTACAAACAAGTATTTGCATACTGTTCGCAAAGCCCTCTCAAGGTGCTAGGGACTTTTCGTGCTGTGGTTAGATATAAAGACAGAAAGTCAGACACACTGTTCTACGTCATTGATAGCAAGGAAGGTTCTCTCCTAAGCTGGGAAGTATCTCAAGCACTACACCTACTGCACGTCGTGAAACCGATTGGTGAACGTACGACATCCACCGATCAGATCGTCAATGAACTCGTCACAGAATATGCTGATTTATTTCGTGGTGTCGGTAAGCTGAAGGACTTCCAAGTCAAACTACACATCGACAACGCCGTACAACCAGTCGCGCAGCCTCATCGTCGGGTGCCATTCCATGTTCGTCAACAGGTGGGTCATGCAGTACCGAAAGCTATGACTCGCATTGAAATTGCCACTGCGACCGTCAAAGACAAGACACTGCTCGCTGTCATCGAGGCGATCCGTACAAACGATTGGTCACACATCGCTAACATAAACACTAACGAGTTTGACACGTTCGCTAGAATGCGTGCTGAACTGTGTGTCAGTGGAGACAATATACTACTACGCAATAGCCGCATAGTTATTCCAGAGTCACTGAGGGAACGTGCAGTCAATCTCGCACATCAAGGACATCAAGGCATTGTCAAAACCAAAGCTTTGATTAGGGAAAAAGTCTGGTTTCCTGGGATCGACCGTTTGGTGGAAGAACGCGTCAAAGCATGCATTGCCTGCCAAATCGCCGTCGCAACCCCGCATCGTGAACCACTACAAATGACCCAACTACCGTCATCACCCTGGAGTGAATTGAGTATTGATTTTGCTCAGTTAACAACTGGTGACTACCTACTCGTGGTCATTGATGACTATTCACGATTTCCTGTGGTTGAAATTGTTCAGTCAACCGCAGCAGCCAGCGTGATACCAAAACTTGATCGCATCCTATCCGAATTTGGTTCGTGTGACATTCTGAAGTCGGATAATGGACCCCCCTTCAATGGTTTTGAATTCACCCGTTTTGCTGAATATATGGGTTTCAAGCATCGAAAGATAACTCCGCTATGGCCGCGTGCCAATGGTGAGGTCGAACGATTTGTGAAGACAGTCAAGAAGGTTATCAAGACAGCGCAACTCGAACACAAGAATTGGCATCAAGAACTGAACATCTTTCTTCGTCAGTATCGTGCCACGCCTCACAGCACAACTGGTCGTCCTCCTGCGACAATGCTGTTTGGACGTCCCTTCAAAACAACTCTACCATCAACAGAATCATCTACAGTCACTGATACACAAGGCGATAGAAAATTTCGTGAGCGAGATGCTCTCATGAAGTCGAAGATGAAGGACTACGCTGACAACAAGTCCTATGTCAAACCTTCATCAATCAGCGTGGGTGACACGGTCATTGTGAAACAACCAATCACACACAACAGATCACTCACACCGTACATGCCAGTACCACACACAGTTACGTCAAAGAACCACTCGATGATCACTGCTACACGCAACACTGACGGACAATCAGTCACCCGCAACTCGTCACTCTTCAAAGGAATAGATAACCGCTTGTCGGGTTATGAAAAATTCAAGGAACCATCCGAAGACGTGGTGGAAGGTGATGTCACATCCAGTGATGTCATGCCGCAAACTGCTCCGGAAGGCGAGTACAGCACACAGCAAGATCAGAACGTTGTAAGCCGCTCCAAGCGTGAACATAAACTGCCCGCCCGCTTTGCAGACTATGTTGTGAACTAATATTTGACTAGGTTTTCCAAAAAGGGGAGGGATGTAATGTAGTAACGATAGGGGATCTTTGTTTATATGGCGGCGTTGAAGTGCGGAAATTAAAAGGAACGGTTGTTGGTTTTTACGAACAAATAAAACGATAGAACATCACATTAGCCATTCAATCAAGCTTGTTTGCTGACAGTCTCTTCGCGAGCCATCGCGGAACGCGGGATCGGCGGAAGAAACTAAATAATTAAAATTATATCTATAGTGAATGGGAACACCGGTAAAACCGTTCGAGACGGACGCACACATTTTAATGAGATGCTAAGAAAAAATAAAGCTCCACCTCTAAACAAATTAAACTCCGCCTAAAATGAGTAAAAGTGAATCTTTTATCCGCAATATATATTAAGTCATTTACATAAAAGTCTCTAATAAAGTTTTATTATAATTTTGGAAATACTTGACGTCTGACATTAGCAATCGAGTGTTTAAAGTTTACGCTTTGCCTTACCCTAACCCCTAACCCTACCCTATCCCCTAATCCTAACCCTACCCTAACTCCTAACCCTACCCTATCCCCTAATCCTAACCCTACCCTAACCCTACCATATCCCCTAACCCTACCCTATCCCCTAATCCTAACCATAACCCTACCCTAACACTTGAGCGGATCTATTCGGATCCTAAATATGCGGACCGAGTTTCCCTAAAAAGAGATATACCTAAAAATATTACGGATCAAAGATTTACTTTTACTCATTTTAGGCGGAGCTTAATTTGTTTTGGGTGGAGCTTCATTAAAGTAGAGCATCTCATTAAAATGTGTGCGTCCGTCTCGAACGGTTTTACCGGGAACACCCTGGCCCACATGTGCGCACGCACAGTCGCAACGCTAGCTTCATGACATAGCACAAGCATTTCGTCCTTCGCAAAAAACATCTTCATTGACAATTGGCACATTTTGCATTGCTGGGTCATCGCCTTTATCCATGTTAAAGGCCAATTCTTTAACAAGAAAAGCAACCACCCCACCCGCTTAATCCAAACACACCCAAAAATTCTCATAAGAAGCCTCCAAATGTAAATCTTCACTTCTTCAGTTTCTTTATTAAATTCACATTTTTGTAGTTAAAGATGTGGCACTTTTGAAGATATTTAAACAAGCAAATGCTAAATACAATCAACAATACCACAAAAGTAATTCTCATGTGATGGGCCTTGATTTCTAAATGTATTTCTTCCTGTGAAAATGAATAAACCAGCATCACCATCAACTCATAATTTCACATTGGAAACCAATTAACAATGTTAAAAGATTTTAATAAGTCACATTTCCTCGTGGACGACCTGATTTGACTTTGAAGCTTCTCTTCCAGCAATTCTACCAAAGACAACACATTCAAGAAGGCTATTCCCACCGAGACGATTTTGCCCATGAACACCCCCAGTAACTTCTCCAGCTGCAAAAAGTCCTGGAATGGGCTTCTTATCAGAAGAAGCCAAAACTTGGCTTTTTTCATTTATCTCAATTCCTCCCATGCAATAATGTCGGGCTGGAGTAACATAGGCAACGTAAAAGTGATCGTCAGGTTCAAACAAAACAGGAAAGGTAGTTTTATTGAAATTATCTGAGCCCTGTGACGAATACTGTTTATATTCGGTTAAGGTGAGTTCCAACAGCTTTGAATCAACATTCAAAATTCTTGACAATTCTTCTAAATTTCCCACATCTTGAATGAGATCTTTGGATTTGTAAAAATTGAATGCACCAGAACCAAACTTTTGTGCTACCTCATCATTGAAAAGCATGGCACAAGCTACAGGATTATGTGGATTGTTTTGGAAATTACCACAGTTGTTAAAGATGCTGCCAGTCACATGATCCCTTCTGCCCAATTCATTTACGAACCGTTTCCCATCTGCATTTACAAGAATTGCTCCACATCCCCTCAGAGATTCTGGAGCTAAGAATTTTGTGCTTGAATTTACATTTCTCTGATCAAGAAAGCCTGTGGGATGCACTTGAACTTTATCCATGTGTATAAGGGAAATACCATCACCAGCAACAGCTTTTATTACATCACCAGTAGCCCAATGTCCATTGGTAGTGGGCAAATTGTAAACAGATGGAGCATATATCTTTAAAAGGGAATCATTGCTTTGGTCGTGAGCATAACCACCAGCTGTCAGAATCACATTTCCAAAAAGTTCCTTTGTTATTTCACCAGGGGAAGAATATTTTATGCCAACAACTTGACCCTCTTTATGAATGAGACTAATAAATTTGCTCTTAAGGAAAACAGTCACATGGTCAGACAAATCAGCTTCAATGTGCTTTCTGAGCTTTGAAATAACAGTAAATCCAACAGGAACTGGTCGTCCATCTTCAGTAGGTGAAAATCTGTGAGTTCTAGCCACTGAGTGACCCCCAAGTTGCACCACATCATCCAATTTTATACCAAGCAAATCCAAGAAATTAATTGCAGCATTACTGTTTGAAGCTAATGTTTTTACAAGAACGTTATTAGATAAGCCATCACCCGAGCTGATTGTATCTTTTTCTAAACTTTGCCAATCATCCTGTAATCCCAGCATTTGTTGAAAAGTGGTGCCTGCACCATTCAATCCAGAAGTTGCTTTAGCTGAATTTCCGCCAAGAGCGTTTTCCTTCTCGATAAGAGTGACATGAGCTCCATTTGCAACAGCTTCTATTGAGGCGCAAAGGCCAGCAAGACCTCCTCCAACCACAATAACTTCCTGTACTGCCACGTTTGCGGTAATCAAGGCAAGTGATACAACAACCTGAAAGAATGGTAAAGAATCATGTGAAATGCATATTACGAACAATAAGAACGCAAATTTGGGTTTAGATAGGTTAGAGAAACCTATTGTTTAAGCTGTAGTTTAATGGGAGGTTCCGAAAACTCACCGCTATCAAGTATCCACTCTCCCGAAGCAACCTCATACCACAACAACGGTGAGATATATTGAAAAAGTAGTATAGGGCTTAATATGACGTGTCAAACAAATTGGACGTCTTGAAATGATTGATAAATTTATTTATTGTTGTTTCTAAATAAAATTTTAATATCACCCATTCAATTAGAACATTGATAGATAACGCGTCAACTTCTTATGTAACTTTCTAGGAAATTCGAAGCCATTTCATTAATTACAATCAACAAGTTGAAATATAGCAGCAAACTGGTAGGTGTAAACTTGGGCAACAATTCTTAGTACACATCATCGACAGCTTCCGAATATTTGGAATTTTTTCTTGTTCGTAACAAAAAAAAAAGATATTTCGATTTGATCAATAGCAAGAAAAAAAGTTAGCATTGATTTCACTAACCACTTCAACCTTCTGAATATATCGGCACAGCATTGAATAGTGAACCTTTTAATTTTTTCAGTCTGCCTCAAACAGTTGCTCACCAACTGTGCTTGCCGTCGCTCTTGTCTGTTAATAATCCGTTAACCTTATAGTTTTCGAAAAGCTCTCAAATATTTTTACAATCAAATCGGTCAAAAATTTACAAACTTCCCCACTTTTTCCACATTTTTTAATAAAAGTTTCAAAATTCAGTCCATCGGCAAATTCCGTCTCTAAAAAGAGAAGACTGCCAAGTCTATAAGCCTTGACTGGCTCAGCGATGATCGAAGAGAGTTTTTTACTAACTTAAATTTGGAGATGATCTCATTTGGCAGCACTAATATCCCGGGCTAAGCATCAAGATCACAGTATTAGTGGCAGAATCCCAGAGATGTATGAAGCTCAAAAATTGAAAGGGATCGATTCTATCGTTTACTGAAGCTTCCACAAAATACTTCAATCTCTTACTTTCGTCAAAGAACTCCTTTTTTTTTATGTCTTCATCAACTAGGCCAATCAAAATTATCAAACGGATTTAACGGTATGACAAAGGCGTATTTGTTTGCAAGATCATGAACTTGATGAAATCTTCAATGGCCACAGTAAAACGCTGAGGGGTGGAGGTCGTTTTTTCTAATTTTTACGCACCTCCAAAAATTTTGCCTTGGCACTTGCCGCCCTGGCAGACCGTTCCTGCCGCACTTCCCTCCCCACTGGCCTCAAATAAGATCTTTTTATCCATAAAAAAAATTTAGCATAAAAATGCAGCATACAGTGAATTGCAAGCAGTGCCACAGACTAAAAACCTAATATATAATACAATTTAGTATACTTTTAGTTAGGAAATGTTGAACGGGGATTATTCTGCCAGTGCTATATATTTAATGATATGTATTTCCACCAAGACTTGCACTACAAGGTGGGTTCCTCTGGAAGTTGGAATAGCTATGGGTTGCGTGATTTTTTCTTCCCTGTTCGCACTGGTTCGCTACTGAAGGCAGCCTGGTCCAATATTCCAGAAACACATATTGGTAAAAGTGTGTACACGTCCCCAATAAAGGCATTCATAGATGACACTGCCCTAATAATGAACAGGAAGCCTGGGAAGAAGGAACGTTTAATGCGTCTAGGAACCTAGAAGCATTAAAGCAGCGGTTCTCAACCTTTCTGATGTTGCGACCTCTCGGCCATGTTTTGGCAACCCTCAACAATAAAAGTGATTGACTTTCACTCAGTCAATTTCGTTGTTGCTGCCTTTATCTTCTAAATATTGAAAAGATTTAATTTCACACTTGTGTTTACAAATTTTAGAAAGCTTTAAATACAAAAACACCAGTTTGAGAGAGCTAATCATCTTCAGCATCGGGTATCAGGGACATAACTTTAACTTTTTCCAAGGGGGCAAACTTAAGAAGACGACCTTTTTTGTTTCTTTTTTGCAACCAAAATTCAGGGGGGATCCTCGAAAACTATGAAAAACGACCCTTTTTTTGCATCTAGCCTAAAATCAAGGGCAGGGGGAAACGGCTCACCTGCTTCCCCAAATTACGTCCCTGTCAAGTATACCCTTGTATTTCTACTTAATGACCAAGAAACATAAAAAAAAACCCTGTTTTTGGAAAAGGAATTAGTAGAAACAGCACAATCTCAAACAAAATAGGATATGATTTTTAACATTTGACCCAAAAGATAGTAGAGAAATCAGTTTTGGCCATGCCGCTGGTCCAAAGAACTCCTATTGTGCATTTCCAGGAAACTATTAAATTTTAAGTGTGAATGGGATCTCTAGCAAGTGCAAATTGTGTTACATAAATTGGGAAAACATTTTGAAATTTTTTCAATCATTTGCAAGTGCTGTTTGAAATAACATGTAATTCCAATTTTTATTTCTGGTTCAGCATTATTTTCCTCAATGAAGTTCAGCAGCATACATAGCTTTATGTTCATCTAACTCCACAAAAAGACATAAGATTATGTTGCTGGAAACAATGCATTGCAATCAAGGTAGCTAACAAGTCATCTCAGCACAAGACACTCCAGAAGCTTGGATATTACTGAGGTTTGAGATAGGTCTATATGACAAAGACTGATGATCATGACTTGCTTACTTGAGTATGAGACATACCTGTGCAATCTTGACGGATGAAGATACATAACCTGAGGAAAGGAGCTATTGAAGAGTTGCACCAGGAATTGTGCCAGCACCAACGAAAGTTTTTTGAGAAGCCACGTTGGAATGGGGTCAAGACTGCACTGCTTATTAGGAAGTGAGTGGACCAACATTACCATCACATCAGTAGAGGTTGGGCCAAGTTTGTTCAGTTCTATGTCAGTTAAGGTAGAAAATCTGAGGAGGAGCATCAACCCCTCAGCTTATCATTGAGTTAGCTTTGGAAGTGATTCCAAAACTAAATTCTTCAATTCTCTCTCCCCAAATTAAATCATTAATGGTCTTACCTCCTCTGTATCCTTATCTAGGCTGAAGACACTTTTAATGTCACTATTATCACATTTTATACCGAGGATATTGTTGATGAAATGCATGGCAGTATCCCTATCCTCAGTTTTCTGTTCCTGCTCACTTTTGGCTTTGCTTTCTTCAAGCCTTCAAGTACAGTACAATGTTGTTTCTTCTCTTTTCTCTTTCTGCTTCTAATAAAATCTTTACTTTCTCCTCCAGCTTTGAAACTTTATTTTCGACCAGATCTCCTCCTACTTTACTGCTTTCTATAGTAACAAATTTCAACTTTTTTCGAGCAACTCGATTTTTTGTCTTTGTTCATTATCGATGCCGGTGAGTAGTTCAATGCTTTATTCGCACACAGTTCTTGAAAATTTGGTTTGGATTCAAGCCCTCGACACTTCCATACAGTTCGCATTTTTCTAAGTCTTTAATAGTTCTCGTAGTCATTTTAGGGAAACTTTCACTAGAGCGATAATTTGACAGAATTGTCACTCTACAAAATGGTATTTTAAATAATTGGGCAAACAACTAGTGAAATTTTTCTAAGCTCGACAGATAACCTCCACGGACATTAGCTGACAAAAACTGAATCTTAAAATAACTTATTCTAGTTAAGTTATCTAATAATATTACCTGACATCATTATGATAAAATTCTTTCAAATACAATACGTGCACTTGCGTTAAGCTGTTTAAGTTAATGCCTGAGTTTAATTATTTTCAGTTTGACTTTTTCCAGAATCTCTTATATTTATGTGATTGAAAACACATTACATGTCGGTTTTGTCTTTTTAAAATATTAAAATATTTATTTTTAAATGTCAGCAGACTAAAAAATACTTTATGTATGTCGATACCAAATGATTTTTTTTATCGTTGTTGACGAAGCCCGTGTGAAACATTGGGTGACAGTAGAAATAACCTGAATTTTATAAAACTCTAAGACGAGCACGTTTATGAAATATTGTAATTTATTTGTTAGAAAATGCATTTGGATGTTTCGCAAAATGTGGATTTGTAAGAGATTAAGACATTCTTCACAGATTGATGATACAAACGTAAAAGACGATCGTAAAACATATGAAAAGGTTTGGATCGAACATACATTAGTGTTTTGGACATCATTAAGTGATTTACTTTGAGCCATGTTATGGAGCTAGCTGATGACTGGTTATTCTAAATTTAAGTTAAGTTAAAAGCCTCTCAGTTATGTTATGCGTTTACATAGGTTTTTTGGCTCTCCATTTAGCAATTTTTTGAGAACCTTATCTTATTGTCTGTGAATGTACTAAAACTATCCAATTGTTTATGTGATGGTTCCTAAGAGCACTCCCAGTTGATAAGCAGCATTGCAAATGTGACACACAATAACTGTTGCTTTTGCATCCACATGTAAGAACACAACCCTCTCTAGTATTTGAAAAAGTCCATTTAAGTGGGATATGCCAACAAGTTGAAAATACTTTAGTGGACTTATACTTTAATAAGATCTATAGAATGTTTGTAACATTCTATGCATCAATGGTTTACATAATTTTGGAATTTACAGAAATAGTTAATATCTATTATTAAACATTTCAGAAACATGGACTATTCAGACCTACAGTTTATCATGCACTAGTGATTATTTTCCTCGAGTTCTTCAGCTGGGGTCTCCTTATTTCAATAGGGGTTAAAGTAAGAATTCTTTATAATATAAGATTGAATAATTTAGAATGTGAAAAGATCTAATTGGACATTCTATTCTTTTATAGGTTCTTGAAAAGACTTTTTTTAATAATGCTTTCCTTATGAACGGTCTCATTCAAGGCGTTAAGGTGACATCTCAATAAGTTTTATTAATTCGATATATGAATTACATATAATTTGTATGAATGCACTGATGTCATTAATAAATTATATTCTTTGTTTTGCTTTTAGGGACTTCTCTCCTTTCTTAGTGCTCCCCTTATTGGAGCTCTTTCTGATGTCTGGGGCAGGAAACCATTTCTGTTTTTGACTGTCACGTTCACATGTTGTCCTATTCCATTCATGAAGTCAAGTCCAATGTCAGTTATGGATAACATAATGCTAATTACTGTGATATATTACTACTTTCAAATTGAATTTTAATTTACTTTTCCAAACTGTTAAAAATCGTGATTACTTGCTTCAGGTGGTATTTTGCGTTGACTTCGTTGTCGGGCGTGTTCGCTGTCACCTTTAGCATAATATTTGCATATGTGGCAGACATAACAACCACTGAAGAGAGAAGTTCTGCTTATGGGCTGGTTAATAGCTTTGTGTTTTGGTTAAATATTTCAATTAATTTAAAAAATCCTGTTATTTGGAAATATTTTCTCATTATAGGTTTCTGCCACCTTTGCAGCAAGTTTGGTGGTAAGTCCTTACATAGGCACAGTACTTGAAAGATGGTATGGAGAAGATTTTGTAGTTTTCATTGCTTCTTCTGTGGCAGTTCTCGACGTTCTGTTCATTTTGTCAGCAGTGCCAGAAACTATTAATTATAAAACGTCTGCAGACACCGTTAGTGATCCAGCTGCATTCTCTTGGGAAAAAGCTGACCCTTTTGGGGTAAGGGTTTAATAATTTCATAAAATTCATGTTCCAATATTTTAAAGAATTAGACTTATGCCTTGCCATTATTTCTGAATAGAAAATATATCAGTTATTCAATTACTTACAGTCTCTCAAAAAAATAGGACATGACAAACTGATATTGATGCTAAGTGCGACAGTATTTTTGTCATATCTTCCAGAGGCCGGAGAATACTCCAGCTTTTTTGTTTACCTCCAATTGGTTTGTTTATTTTCTTTGCATGAAGCCTTGTGCCGGTTATATAGAGGATGATCGGAAAATAAGTCCTTATTTTTAAATATTATTAATTTATTTCTGAACTATAATTCTTAAAAAAAATAGGAGATGAAAGTGTATGATATGGATTTTTATATAAATTGAATTTGATAAATATTATATTGGTAGTCATGACATATTCATCATCAACAACAACATCACCACTGTCATCATCACTACCATTACCACCAGCATCAACATGACCTTTGTCATCACTACTATCATCAACATCATTATCATTAACACCCAAAATATCATTATCAAATATCAACCCTGGTCTAGTCATAACACAACCATGGCTCAGAACATTTCATCTCAAACAAATTTCAACTAAATAAACAATATAAAAAAAGAAAACAACATAATCATCATTTATTATTATCATCTAACACAGATTTAATTCCCATACAACATGGAATATATGAAAAATATTTGAAAATATATAACTATATAATAAAGTTGTAAGCATGAAATAGGGAGTTACTTTTTGATCACCCTGTATGGTGCTAGAAATATTATTAAGATAAAGCCATTATTGTATGGATGACTTCCATATAAATTAGCATGGCTTGCTGAAATTTTCATAATTTAAAAAAATCATCTAATAATATTTCTATGCAAAAAAATTTGATTATTCATGGATTTTTTAAATAAATAAATTTAAATAAATATTTAAAAAATAAGAATATATTCTTTAAGGATATGTCTTCTTATTTTGAGCTTTGTATGCTAGACTTAGTTACAATGAAAATTTTGGATTATTATAACATTTCTTCTAGCACTGTATATTCAAAATACTTGTTTTTATCTTAGCTAACTTATTTTACCTTTAGTTTACTCCAGGCATGACCCATTTGAAGATTCATTTTTGTTTCAGATCATGGATTTCTCACCTGATATGGTTGCTGGATATGTGGCAATGGTCGGAATCTTTTCATGTCTGGCTCAGGTTTAATTTTTATTATTCATTATTTCTGTTTATAAATCTGCTGAATATGTTTTCATGATTGTTTAAATCTGTTGGTGATGGATTCTAATGTAGTCAGTGATTATATAATATTTTTAGACCTTGCTTTTGTCCTGCTTGATGAGACGCTATGACAATAGGAAAACGGTCATTGTTGGTCTGGTATTTGAAACAATACAACATTTCCTATTTGGACTATTTTCTCAACACTGGTAAGGAGTACAAATGTCAGTTGCTGCTTGAAATTGCATGAAAGATGGTTTTGATCAATATAGGGTTCTTTTTATGGCCGGTGCCATTGCAGCAATCGGAAGCATAACATACCCAGCCATAAGTGTCTATGTTTCAGCCAGAGCAAAACCTGACCAACAGGGTAATTGTTTGATTCACAAGTATTATTTTAAACACTAATTGATAACACATCTTGTAACATTAACTAGGTGTTGCTCAAGGTGTGATAACTGGAATCAGAGGGCTTTGCAATGGGCTTGGACCAGCATTGTTTGGCTTCATTTTCTACCTTTTTAAAGTTGATATAACAAGTGTGCCCTCAACTCAGATAGCTGCCATCAACAACCATAACTCGAATGAAACTATTGGTGCTTTTGTGAACAACAAAATCTCTAGGGTAGGTTAAGCTTTCTTATTTCATTAAATCATTCTCAACCAAATTGTAATTATCAGCTCTTTGTGCCTGGACCCCCATTTGTTTGTGGTGGATTTTTAGTTATATTGGCGATAGTTGTGGCACTGCACATGCCTGTCAAAGATCTTCTCACTGAGGAAGCAAACAAACACAATCAAGATGCAGGTTTGGAACTCCTAATTTTTAATTAATTCCATTTTCCATTGGGGATATTATTCATTTCTGGGCCTTTATCTTTTATTTTGGGATAAGTGAGACCTTATGAGCTATGGTCACTTACCAAGTTGTTTTTTCTGATTGTTCGATTTTTCATTCTGCAGATGTCTCTGGTATTGAATTAGACAAAATGCCAATGTTGGAAGCTGTTGATGATGAATGTGAAGAGACAGACCTTTCAGTCGATTTTAGTTGAATAATGATTTCTATTGTTAACACATTTCATCTCTTATAGTTTCAAATGAAACAATGCATCAATGCTTTTAGTTAAGGAATGAGATTATGCTTTCTATGGAAATATCATGCAATCTCAAGAATTGATCTGGAGAAGTTGCATCAGATCAAAGTGCTTCAACTTGGGGCCCAGTTGAAATTTATAAATTATCTTGATTATTTATTGCATTTATTAATATGGAATTAAAGTGGTTTATGGTATATGAACAATAATGTTTTATGTGATGAATAGAATTATAGCTAAACCTTGAACTTAGTTGTCTTGCTTCCCAATGCATTAGAGAAAATTATTGATTGTTGGACGTAATCCCAACGACATCTCTGAAGTAGGGATTGGCAACAATTACTGCTTGGGGGATTTCCCAAGATAAAAACAATTAACTCCAGATAATCCTAAGTCATGTAAGTGGTCACAGGCATGGTAGATGCTATTTAATGGGAGCAAGCTCTCAGTCTTACACATGGGATAGAAAATAAATTTGGGGTGTGTGCGAAAACCAGTCAAACAAAGTAGAGACATATAAGCAGTTATGCATAAGAATGGGAAACTCAACATACTGTGCTGATAGAAAGTGGCAAGAGGCCGGATTTGGTGCTGGTGTCGCCGTTGACGGATGCCATCATTCTGGTGGAGCTGACTGTACCGTACCGTGGGAGGACAGGTTACAATACAGCAACATGCTCAAAGCGGATAAGTATGCAGATCTATCGATGGACCTGGAAGCGAAAGGATACAGGACAGACCTCTTCCACATTGGGGTTGGCGCAAGGGGCGTAGTCGACAGGCCGACTTAAGCCTTCCTCACCAAGATTGGATTGTCTAGCCGCGAAAGAACAAGGCTAGATGTCTGGGGCCTCAGAAGTGGCATCAATCTAGATCTGGCACATGACGAACCAAAAGATGTCTTAAGAGGCCACTTCAGGAAAGTCGTCGTTCTCCGGTGTGACTGATCCATCAAACGACGGAGTCAAATCATTGGCCGAGAGAAGCGGAATTGTCCGGAGAACTGGACCAAACCGAGGTCGAGTCCAGAAAATTTCTAACCGGCTGCCGCTACAAGGAAATTATGAGGCTCAGTTTGAATATATTGAGTACACTGTATGAACAAGCCTATGAAAACTTTCATGACTGCTGGGGTGGAGACGCTCGACATTCTCTATTTCTATAATAAATGTAATGATGTTATTGTTGTGTTTGTAAATAAATAAAAAAAAATATAATGCCCATCAAAAAAGTAAAGAGATTCGTGGGAACGAAACGTTTGAAGACTGGGGAATCTCATCTTAGGATCCCTGTCTGAGCTCTAAAGCGGATTAATAAGAAAAAATGAAACTACATAAGTACACGAATGAAAACTGGTCACATTAAAAATTTGTGTTCAGTAACTGTAACTGATAACTGGAAAGTTGCAAGTCGAAAATGGAAAAATTGTCTGAATTTAACGTTAACTGAAACTGGAAAGTACTAACTGTAACTCAAACTCTACCTGAAAAGTCCTAACTTGAGTAACAATAGTAACATCGCCAAAGTGTTCTAGATTCGCTCTTGGTTGCAGGCTTTAAAACATACTCAATCTTAACATCATATTTTTAAACTCAAACCATTGGAAGGAAATGTCTCTTAATTTCATGAATTTAGTACACACTGAAGAATTTTTGAGTGCACTTTTATTTAGCATAATCCTTAAACATATGTATAAATTAATTTCATAGTTTTTGACTCTTTCTCCACAAACAAAAAGTACTATTGATCACATGTCTCTTATTTTGTTTTTGAAACACTACAATGTAGCAATGAAATAAACATATAAAATTATTTTGAGCTCAAATCATTAATCAATCGTTAATTATTATTTAACAAATTGATTGCAATTTTGGTCATCTCTTGAATGAAGATTTTGATTGATCACATTCAAGGTTTAGAGCCACAAGGTTTAGAGACGCTGGTTTTCCAATTACAAGCTTGAAGGCTTTCATCAAAAACGAGAACTTAAAAAAAACATGCAATCAATTTAAGTAATTTCAACAATGTGAGTCGGCGAATTAAATTTAATTTTTAATTTATGTAAGGCGACAAAGTAAACAAGGTTCGCTTACCGTTTCCATCGGGAGGGTTGTTGCATGGGTTTGCTCAGAGGAATTTGTGATTGGAGCAGGTGTAGAAATAGGTGCACTCTGGAAGTACAGCGTACTTTCCATCATCTTTTTTATCGCAATCATTTTTCGATGAACCGCAGGGCAAAGGAACGTCCTCAATCCTTTTTCAGAAAGACTATCAAAAGCATTAAACATTAATTGAATCAGTTTCCCACTTTTAAAAGCTCACGGTTGGCATTTTCCAGTTAAGTAGTTGAAGGCCTCTTCGTTGAGCAGGCAGTCGATAAGAGTTCCAATGCCACCTTCGCATTTCGTGTAAGACCTGCAACCAGATCCATATGCTCCATCCGACTTGTCAGTGCAATTAATCTGCCCTGATATAGCGGCACTGCAGCAAGCTAAAATGTAGAAAAATTTGGATTTAGAACATTTTGAAGTATTTCATTTTGTGTTTTCAATGAATTTACTAACCGAGTATGAATGTCGTCAACGCAGGATTCATTTTCTTGGCTTTTCAAACACGCATATACATAAAATGCCTCCAATTTATAGGCTTTGAAGACAATCTCATTATATGAATGTTAACAAATGCTTTTAAAGTCTAACATGAAGCTATTAAAGTGAATGGCATGAGATGGTACGTAATTGTGAATGCGATTAGCAAGTCGTTTCTTTGATGCACTTGATTGCACTTGTTAAAAATAAAAAAATATTAAACGTTTTCAAAGTAGCGACGCCTAGACATGAAATAAAATATAAAATTAATATATTTTGTTGATCAGGATCAATTTATTACTGTCTGGTTGAAACAGTGGTTGATTGTCATAGCCTAACTTAAGAAAAAAGAATAAATAATGATTGTATATGTATTTTATTAACATTAAAAAAAACTTGATGAGATATGTAATATATACAGTAGGTTAAATTTGAATGAAAAACCTTAGCCAATGTGGAATCGTTAAAATCTCACTTCTCACTAACTGTAACTTCCTCATAGCAGTAAGTCTTTTTCAGATTAGGAGGGAATGCTATACTGCTGCGCTGCATTATAATCTAATTATAATTAGAGACCGACCGAATGTCGTTTTCGTTTTTGACGCCGAATATTGACTTTTTGTCATTTACGGCGTCGTTTCGTTTTCTGTCCCACTAGGAAAATTGATTATCGGTTCGTTTTCGTTTCCGGTCAAAAATGCTTTGGAAAAGAAAATATTTTTTTGCAATTTAGTTTTTGTCTATTGAGTGCATATTGTTTATATTGCAAACAGAGATAGGCAAACTCTGGCCTAGTGTAACAGTTATGTTTTAACTCTCTCTAAATATGAAAAACATCTCTAGCCAAGCTGTGAGCTAATGAATATTCATGAGAAATTAAGTGAGTAGACTTTGTTAATCGACTGTACATCGGATTGACTTGATAAATACAGTTAAATTAAATTAATTAATAACTACTTGCCGTTAGTAACAATTTAATTATAGTCACATGGCAGATTTGTGACTTACAAACTTAGGATATTTTCGTTTCTTCGTCTTTTAGTTGACATAATTAATGATAACGATTTTTCAAGTTAATTGAGAGAAAGTAGGAAATAGCAATGTCTGTGCTTTATGCTGACATTAAGAAAACTTGAATTTTTTAGGTTAAGCAAGCAAAAATAAGTACTCAAAACTCGTCAAGTTCAACATTACTTAATTTTTTATATAACATTTTATTGCATACAAACATCCTGCAAACTTCAACTAAACTTAACTTGTAAACTATGCAAAATAGTATACTCGTTTTTCACCATAATTAATGAATAGGATGTTTAGGAGCACAAAGCTAAACAAGCACAAAGACATGCGCAAGTAGGACATGGGTGAACTTCATCCTGCTAATGATCCATGAGCAGGACACTATCCACTACAGCCTCATGACGGCGAAAAACCTTTGTGTGACTAGTTACAGCCATCCTTTCCGAGTACTTATCGGCTTGGCGACCCGTGAACCACGTAAATTTTAGTAATCCTGGAAAATAGGAAAATATTTGTAAAATAAATAATTACTTTATTATAATTCTTTTCAAAGACACATTTTCAAGAACATTATCCAAAATTGTGAACAGTTACATATTTCTCATTAGTTATAATTATACTTGCCGGTCTCCATACTAATTATGACAGGTAACAATAAACTTTTGTTGAAATAATTACGAATAGTAAAATCTTATTGCCAAATTAGCAACTGGTTTAGTCCGTATTTTAAAATGTAATGTGCATGTGAAATAAAAATGACAAATACATGGTTATTATCATTAACTCACATTTTCATACGTTGTAAATTATTGAAGTAGATTAGTAGGCAAAATATATATGCGGCCCCCGATAGCAACAAAGTTTTCAATGTGGCCCTCCGTAGAAAAAGTTTGCCCACCCCTGTGTTATACCATTAATGCTAATGCAAACAACATATACGGTTTTACCAATAATATTAGTTTAAGAAATCAATTGATTAATTTATTGCCAAATTCAGTCAAATGGACGACGCTAATAAACTACCAATAAGCTCGGAAATCAAAACAAAAACATCGGCACTTATGTCTCACCGTAATATAAGTTTTCATAAATAGTTCTTATTAAGTTTGTCTAAAACTTGATTATAAATTTAAATTGTAATAAATTTATAAATTATATATATTATATTATTTGTATAAATTAAAATGATTTAATTTTATTTTTTTATATTAATTTATATACTTTATTATACTAAACAACTTTATTTTTTTAGTTTTCGTTTTTTTACGGTTTAGACCGTAAATCGGATTCAGTTTACGTTTTATTCTCCATTTTCACCGTCAAGCATTTTTTGCCATTCGGTCTATTTTCGTTTTCGTTCCCATCCAAAAATTCATTTTCGGTCGGACTCTAATTATAATACAACATTAGGAAGACTAGCTCATGTAAATTTGAAGGTAACAGCATTGAGAATAATTATTGATGTTATTTAACGTTAGCATACAAATTATGTGATACTCTTTAATTGGCTCATTAGTCTTTTGTTTGTTACAAACATAAGTTTGACTTAATTTTGAGTATTAGGGTCCAACTGATAGCGGAAGCATGCGACTCCTTAAGGCTGACCCTCGAGTTATTTTATTTTGGCTTCGTGTTGGTTTAAATGTATGTATGTGTGTAATTGTAATAAATAAAAATTTTATAAACAAAAAATATTATTATTAATTGCTTATATGCATGGCGATTAAATTAATGATATTATTATTGACAACGAATTCCTCACTTTCGCTTAAATGGCTGATAATTTAAATGTTTATAATTATATTTTCCTTTAATTATGATTGGTTATGATTATCAACTAAACTATGATTATGCTTGTTCTATTTATGGATTTATAAGATACTTCGTGCATCGTGCTTCGTGGGTATTTAAAACTTTATTTTTAGATTTTTTATTTATAATATATAGGATCTTTGAAAATGACGTTTTGCTTTATATCATATTTAATCGCTGAGTAGTTCAGATGCTCATCGCTTAGCACACACTTGCCACAGCACAGAAATCGTTACATTCTTTCATCAATGCTCAGCTCTTTCAACTCGCCCCTGTGCCTTGATTGTTCAATAAACTCTCGACTATAATACTTTCTATTGGGTATCAGCAGTTTTAATAATAATAGTTCATAATTAGTAAGAATGGCGATCCATATCCCGACTCTGTTTAAATTAGAACTTCAGCCTATTTTGAGATTGAGTTGCTTCGAGTTTCAAGTTTTGTCGTATTGAGTCCGAGTTGTGCCTTTTGTTTGAAATCTATTAAATTTACATTACAGTTACATGTAAAAATTTAAGTCCAACATGCACAAGAGCTAACGAATCTGAACAAAAAGCTAATCAAGAAAAGAAATAAAGCTGACAGATCAAAAAAGTGAAGAAAATCAACTTAAATGTATTATTATTATTATTATTATTATTATTATTATTATTATTATTATTATTATTATTATTATTATTATTATTATTATTATTATTATTAGTATTATTATTATTATTATTATTATTATTATTATTATTATTATTATTATTATTATTATATTATTATTATTATTATTATTATTATTATTATTATTATTTATTATTATTATTAATATTATTATTATTATTATTATTATTATTATTATTATATTATTATTATTAATATTATTATTATTATTATTATTATTATTATTTATTATTATTATTATTATTATTATTATTATTATTATTATTATTATTATATTATTATTATTATTATTATTATTATTATTATTATTATTATTATTATTATTAGAAAAAGTGGAATTTTCTTAAGATAAGGATATTTTCCAAGAATTTAATCAGAAATGTGAACGACTCTTGACTAGGAACATTATTGTTAACATATCAAGATTTGTTTGAAGAGTGCATGTTTTTTTTATTTTAGTCACCATTTCTTTTTACACCATTATCTTATTATAGATTGCGTTTTATCTAATCTTATTATATTATTAAGCAAAGGACTATAATCAAATAAACAAACAAATAATCTTATTATAAATCATCTCAGTTATGCAAAGGACTATAATCAAATAAACAAATAATCTTATTATTAATGTGGTAGCCTAGCTGTCACTAGATAGTCAACTAATTTTGGGTTTGGAAGATACTCCAGCAGAAGAATTTAATGTAGAACTATTTTTTTTAAATAGCTTCCATTGGCCCTGGTTAATCGTCGCGCTGACTAAATATTCCAGTACAACCGTGAACGACTTTGGAATTGAGCGGATAGACATCTTCTTATTTATTATTGGTTGGATTAGTATTATTAATAATATTAAATATATTGTTGCTCAACTAAGTTGATTTGAATTTAAAAAATAATCTCGTTATTCGATGGACTCCCGCCACCCATCTCTAGATTGTGTTGATTACATCATTTAAGTATGTTATTCACAATCCTACAAGTTTTAACCATCTTATTTAATTTTAACAATTCCATTATTTAAATTTCATTTAAACTTTCGTAAGTTTTTACTTAATTTTAGGTTTGCGACCAAGACATCCAAGTCGTAGACTCTTAGATAGATTCTTAGATACGTTCAATACATATTCATGCTCACATGTCACTCTGGCAAGTTGAAAATGATGGTTCCCTGACTTTTGCTCAAATGGCGATAGCTCACATGGCAATTGCTCACACTAACAATTGTCTACGTATACACAAAGTTTTGAGTAGTTTAATGTAAATGTTTTTGAATTCGTTTTAAATATGACTTCCTAAGTTTACTTGTTCTTATACGTTCCCCGGCTAAAGCTCGAGTAAAATTTGTCAGGGCCGGGGTAATTTTAAATAGATTTAATTGTATTATTTTTTTAACTTTATTCAATGGTGTACGTAGGAAGTGATCTCTTAAGCGAATTCAAAAATATTTCAATTAAACTAGTCAAAAATTTGAATGTGGGCAAATGTCGTTTGCTCAATAGTATATACGAGCAATTGCGCAAACTCACAATTGCCCACGTGCGCAATAATGTGTGAGCAATAGTCTCTGTGCGCAACTGCCACTTGAACAATACAATGTAGTCTGGTCATCGAAAATGATGATACCACTTTGCATCATACAACCGATAACAATGGAAGGTTGTAAGTGAAACTCCAAACACAACGTCTAATGCTTTTAAATATATTGATTTTTGTAAGGGGTTTAGTTGCTGATGAGCACAAAAGACCACCAATTGCAATTTGAAACAACAAAATTCTTTCATAAAATTGTCTCTGCTTTCGAACTGAGGTCTAAGGTCTAAGATTAGATAATATTAGATTAGATTATTTTATTCGTCATTTGTACCACGGGACGGATGTCTTAAATGCCTATAAATTTGAGACGTTCTGTATATTTGCATGATCGACAAAGAAAATGAATTTTGTGTTGACGACACTCATTTTGGGTTGGTAAATTTTTTGAAACTAAAAATTAAATATCTCAAAGTATGATTTGTTCTACTTTTCTTTACATTTTAGTTTGTGGCGGTACCGCCATCTTCGGACAGATTGATTGCACTGGTAAACCGGACGGAGCATATGGATCGGGTTGCAGGTCTTACACATTATGTGAAGGTGGTAAAGGAACTATTGTAGATTGTAAACCTTTTACAGAGGCTTTTAACCACTTAACTGGAAAATGCGAACCGTGAGTTTTCAAAAGTGGAAAGTAGCTTGAGTGATTATGATGGTCTTTCTGAAACAGAATCGAAAATGTTCCTTTGCCCTGCGGTTCATTGAAACATGATTGCGATAAAAAAGATGATGGAAAATACGCTATACTTCCAGAGTGCACCTATTTCTATACCTGCTCCAATAATCATTTTCTCGGAGCAAACCCTTGCAACAACCCTCCTGACGGAAAAGGTAAAAAAATTTTTTGTCACCTTAAATAATTTCAATATGGCGATTTATCATTCTACATTGTTAAAACCTCTTTAACATTTAATTTAATCATTTCAGATCTTGTTTTTGATGAAATAAAACAATTATGCAATTGGAGATTCAACGTTCCTAAACCTTGTGGATATGCATGAAGGATAACTTCATTCAAAATCGCTTCTTTATTCAAGGGATTACTAAAAATTATTGGAAAACCATTAATTAATTGACAATTTGTTAATTGAGTATTTTTTATTGATTTCAACATTTTCAAATAAACGTTTTCTAAATCTATGGTTCGCTTAATAGTTTTATTTAATTTGTGATGCTGAAATTCCGTTGGCTAAAAAATCCACTCTGCTACAAGTCTACAGAGCCATCATTCGCTCTTTCCTCGACTATGGCTGCGAGGTGGTAGAACTGGGGTGCAAACAGATCAAGGGCACCTACGACAAGCTTCACTACCCAACGCTGAAGATCTGCTGGGGTGGCATGCGGGGAACAAGTGCCTCGTCTCTACTGGTGGAATGCGGTGAGTTTCCTTTCGACCTACGTCGTAAGAAGCTCACGGCAAACCACGCCCTTAGGTCTATCGAAATTAAAATTGAAGCAGTTAAAGCTAAATACTTCATTTCAGACGGCAAAAAGTCTAAGTCTCAAGCTAGGCTGTCCACTTCAAGATGAAGAAACGAGGAGAGGCAATCCCATACGAGAAAGTCGAGATCCCTTCCGGCAGACATATCGAAGAGGAAACTCCCACAATATTTCCTTAAAGACTGAGGAAACCAGTGATTGACACTTCGAATCTCTCCTTCGCATCCGACGACCCTCTGAGAAAGCTGGTAGCAATGGAGAAGATATGGGATCTCTAGGGAAGTCTCCTTTGTTATACGGATGCCTCAAAGACGACGGACAACAAGGCAGGAATAGGGATCCACATCCCGAAGAAAAGTGCCTTAGAGGCACTAAAGGATTGCAATAATGATGCTCTTGACATTAAGAAAACCCAGTTTTTAACTTTAGATATCCAGGAGAGCGGCAGAAAGATCACGCTCGTCTGGGTCCCTGCACACGTTGGAATCCTTGGCAATGAGAAAGCCGATGCTCTGGAAAAAGCCGCCACTGCACGGGATCAGATAGACCACTGGATTGCAGCGTCTATCAAGGATGTCAAAAAGATCCGTGGCTCGCAACATCCTCCAACAGTGGCAAGCCAGATGGGACGAAGACCCGCAAAGGCAACATTACAATACGCAGAGAAACTTGTGTCGGCTAAGAGCAAGTTCCAATGTGCCTCAAGGAGGAAGGAGGTTCTTATTTCCAGACTCCGAGTTGGAAAATGTGCTCTGAACCAACACCTGTTTCTCTTAAAACTTCACCCAGACGGAAAATGCAAGATGTGCTCTCAGGAAGATGAAAATGTGCAGCATTTTCTCATGGAATGTCCGGCCCACTCTGCCCTGAGAAGAGATATCAGACTTAATACAAATTTTTCTGATATTAGCAATCCAGCGAGTGTGCACATCATCTACATATGGATTTGCAAATATCGGAGTCAGTAGAGACTTTAGTGCTTTTTAATTAAACTTTATTTAATTTAATATTATCTCATCTCTATTATTACACTAATACATGTCATTATTTTTACATAACTAATACTAAATGCAAGTCCAAACCATCCTACTTATGCAACGGACTTTAATCAAATAAATAAATAAATAAATAACAAGCATTATCGTTAATGACT
Organism: Whitmania pigra; assembly: GCA_021613335.1. NCBI lineage: Eukaryota > Metazoa > Annelida > Clitellata > Hirudinida > Haemopidae > Whitmania > Whitmania pigra. Next base: position 1,035,998 of record JAJTWR010000159.1, read on the forward strand.
TTTTGTTGTATATAGCCAATCTCTTTATCATGATACTCCTTATGTAATCGAATAAGAATTAACCACATCTATTGTTGCTGTTATGGTCTGTAACATGACTAGATGATTGGGACGGTACCCCAGCAACGGAGTTCAAATCCATGCTGCCGTCATGAGAGGTGGATATCATCAACTTTAAGATATCATTATTGTTACGACTTAAAGCATTTTTTTTGTATGCGTGTGCATTAACTTCCCTTGAATAAAAAGTTTACTTGAACGGAGAAGGTGTTTCCAGTTATGCTGCAATATGAGTCGACCCGCCAGAGACACCCGTATTTATAAGAAAATCGCTTAACACCGAAGGAAGATCTAGCAAAACTAGAAAACGGTGGGTTATAAAAACTTGCTAATGGTCTACAAAGACGATCAAAAGTACTTTTTAATCCTCGGTAGTGCAGGCTGAGCTGCCAATATGACATACCTCTTGGAGAACATTTTTCGAACACTTGTAACTTCTTGGAAAATGGAATTTTAGCTTCATTTTAGTAGGAAGTCAATGTAACATCAGACAAGTAATTCTTCCTCAGATTCTTGTTATCGCTTAACATTTTTTTTATTCTTTTCTAAAATCGTATCCATCCACTTATTATTTGCGCCTCCAAAACCTTCATCTGAATTAGCCATACTATATAAACGTTTACATATTTGTTTAATTTTCCCCACAAAACGAAACCTTAAACATTAAACATATTTAAAAACGAGCTTCATTCGCTAGTTTTCTTCACATTGTGACAGTGGGAAATGTTGTACATTATTTTGTTATCATCGAGTCTTTTGATAATAATTCTACCTAAATGCTTCTGTCCAGTTGAAATAAGCCCCTCCCCAAACATGTACATAACCGTAGGACCCATAGGTTCTAAATGACTCAGCAAAGCTCTGACTTTGGCTTTTCTATTAGGTAAACTCAGAAGACGCGTCTTTGTATGTTCATTGATGACATGTTGAAGGAGCATTTGTTCTACCAAAGCTTCACCTACCTGGAATTAGTTTTGCTAATAAATAATTTTTTTGTTACAAAGGCATCCAATAACTCACAAACACCTCTAAATTATCTAAAAATATGGCTTGTATTTCTTTCCATATTTCAATAGTCGTGAGATTATGTTCTCTGGATGCGTTGAGACCATCATCCGTGGGAGTTTTCCAGACATTGAAATGTTGAGGTGGAACTAGGTTTGTAAAAAATATCTGTTGCTTGTATTAACTTTTTAATGTTAAATCTTCGTTTCATCAAAACTAGATAAAGTTTTTTTTATGAAAGATTATTTAATTGCTTCTGTGCATTCATTACTTTTTTCAATTTTTGTAAACGGAAAACAAGGCTTTGTGATAAAACTATTATGACTTTTTACAGCAAAGCAATCACCTCAAAGCAAGCATCAACTACATACTGACCAGCTTCTGGAGTTTTTGCAACTTCTGACAGCTTATCCAACCATTGGTATATATTTTCTACTTTATTTAGTCCCAAAATGGTTTTTATTCTATCCAACCAAATAAGTTTTCCTATAAAATATTAATTAAATATGTTTAACAATTTTCATTTTCATATTTCATGTTTGAGCTTGTACGGTGGCGTAGCTAGGGTATTTTGCTCCCGCTGACAAATTATAAAATCGGCGCCCCCATCAATCCCGTTTAATCACATTTATCTATTACATCGAATAAAGAAAAAATTGAACTTTAATGAAACATTGTGTTTAAAAAAGCAATTTTATAGAAATTATATTGCATGACTCATTCAGTCACTGCCTTATTCTGATTCACAGTCAACAAATATTTATTTTTTTTGATTTCGCTCTCTCAAACTGGTCTTTGACATAAGCAAAATCTCTTTTATCCAATGTCTCTCTTGCAAAGGCAAGATCACTTAGACCAGTGATTCACAATTTTTTTTTGGCAGAGGGCTAGAAACAGAACCTCCGGGGCCGAGCGAATAAGACCGTGTAAAATATATTCCAATTTTTATACCTCATCAACTTCGAGCCAACGCAAGCAACAAGACACATGTACAGGAGAATAAGAACTGGATTGGCTGATGTTCATAGTAAATCTTGACATGTTTAAGTTGAAGAGAGTACAAAACGTGACGGCTGAGGCTACATGTCTGTAACAAGCTTTGAGATATCAGGCTGTTCGTAGTTTGCATAAAATAATCAAGTATAAAAAATGATGGAGTCTGTGGAGGTCTACTGAGTCGAGGTATATGGAAAGCTACAAAATCATGACGCACTGTAAGATGATTGGTGCGGCATAGCTCCCGCGCCATGGAACATAGTCGGTAACTCGGCTGTTTGTTATTCCAGTAAGAAAATATTTTTGAATTTAGAGATATAAGCGGCTGTGCTTCCTCCGTATTCGTTCGCGAACCTTCCGAAAATTGAATGAGCTTTATTTTGTTAATTTTCTTGTCAGCCTTCGCTGACGTCCACATGACGGCTGGTCGCGGGTCTGAGGCTCCACTGGCCTAGATGATCTTGTCCCACCGAAGCACGCAATAATGACAAAATAAGTTTCAATACCCTGAACGATCTCTTGATATTGAAACTACTACTGATGTTAATAAAACTTGCAGTGAAATTAGACTATTTGGAAATGAGTCAGTTAAAAAGCAATAAAACCCAGATCCAATCTTCTGATAGAACTTCATTCCGATTACTGAGCAGTATTTCGCAATCGTCAATTTCAGTAAAAGGTTCGAACCCATTGATGTCTGTATGTTGGTAATTTCCAAAATCTGTTCAATTTTGATAAATTGCATCTGATATTTTAGAAGAACTTTAAAGTCCAACAGCAATTCAAATTTTGTGCTCAGGTCTTTTAATCGTAAAAAAAAGTGTTGACATCTCCTATTGAAGTCGATCAAATATGCTCTTCATAACCCGCACAATTTCTTCTGCTGAAAGTTTTGCATCTCTTGCCAGTTCGCCAGGAATTTTCAGACTTCGCTTTCTTCTGCCCACCTCAATCCCCTGACTGTGGATTTTGTTTTGGCATTTTCTACGACAACTGGGCTCAAATCATTATGAAGATTGACAAATTCTTGCTCCAAAGATTCAATATCAGTTGCTGCTTTCTTGAAATTCCTGCTAGGATCTTGTAAGCATCTGTAAACGATGCAATTTTTCCAAGAATGGCATTCCAGAAAACTGCGAAGTTAAAATTTAATACGCCAGTAAATGTTCTGCATCACTTCTGATTTAGGCATCACAGTTTAGTCCTTCGATAATTTGTCTGGCAGCCCTACTATAGTTTATCCACAATCTTTCATGGATAGCTTTAACTGCTTCTGATCGTGCGCTTCAACGTGTTTCATACTCACGCTTTACTGTGATGGGCACAGATTTTTTAAACTTGTCCGAAGTAGGTGGCAGACGTATGATACGTCTGATGTAGCCTCTGCAGTCATTTTGTGACCGATTTATTACCCTTGTTCGGTTATTATAGTATAATGTTATATATAATACCAACATAAAAAGCCTCATTTTGGCGCCCCTGGACCTTGCACCCGGGGACATAGGACATATGTACCCGACGGGCCCCGGCCCAGGGCCACCCACCAAGAGGGGCCTCTCACCAATATAGACTTTCAATCAAATTTATGCAAAATGTGTTGTATGATAAGTTTATAAAAACAGTAGTCCTTGATAAATGCGTCCATTAAAGAGTTAGGTTTGAATTTGGCATTTGGTTTAGCACATCGATTTGTGTATTACATATGCGAGCCACACATTAAAGAGAATCACCTTACGAGACCCTCGTCAAGTGACGCCTGTTCCTCAGATCATCCAGTGATTTCTTTTGATAATAAGAGTATATATGGAACTACTAAGAGACCAAAGCATATTATTCGTGCATTCTACTTCTATACACTTGCTGGAACTACGTTCATTTGCACTTGTTATATTGAACTTGGATTTGGAAATATCTCGGTGAGTTTGATTAGTATTTCTTTTTTTCTTTCCATAGTTATTTGTTTTACTTATCTGAGTAGTTGCCTAATCATTTTGAACAAGTTGTTGGGACAACAATTGGCTTAGCACTTCAAAGGCTGATTGGATAGGCTGGTTTGACACACCAAGGGTGTCACTCTTTAACAGTCGTTTTGCAGCCTGCTAACGGATTATTAACGGTAAAGGGGGCGGCAAAAACAGTTGCTATGCCAATGGAAGAACCTGACATATATTATACCAGATATTAATATGCATGGTGTATTATTGGCATTTAAATACAGAACTCTTTTATCTATAGAGTGATAGACAAGTAACTCCCTATTTTATAATGCCTATAAGTTTTTAATATGCTGTAATATATTTAAAATTCTTTTTGCATGAATTCCATTGATGTAGCAAAAAAATCTGTGTTCTTGTTTTATTTTTTAGATCGTTTATTTGTTGAAATTTGTTTGAAATTAAATGTTTTGAGTCATGGTTTAGTTATGACTCGACGAAGATTGATGTTTATTAATGATATTTAAATTATGATGACGGTGATGATGATGATGGGGGCGGTAATGATGTTGTTGATGATGAAAAGGGTGGTGGAGATGTTGTTGGTGATGATTACGTCATAATTACCAATATAATAATTATCAAATTCATTTTAGATAAAAATTCATGCTATACACTTTTGTCTCATATTCATTTGTATAAGAATCACAGTTCAGAAATAAATTAGCAATATTTAAAAATAGGGTGTTACTTTCCAATCATTCTGTACATTGTCATTTCGTTTATTTTCAGATTACCCACATGGACAATCGTGACAGACACGGGAATCGCAAAAGAACTTGGGAGTCTGGGGCTTATAAAAGACGTCAAGCGATATTATAGCTGAGGTTGAGGACACACCAGGAGCAATGACATTGGACTTTGGCCATCCATTATTTCGAATCCGATGCAGGAATACTGGCTAAAAAGGGGTGCATCAACAGTTCAGCACTGTTACGAAAGTTTGTTCTTTGCGAACTGGGGGCAGCGACCTAGAAATGACCGCAATATTCCGAGAATGTTCACGCTTGAGCTCTCCGTCGTCAAACTCATAATGGGGAATTCATAGCTAGGAACTGGTTATGTTTCTCTCCCTCTAATGGATGTGTTTACTGCTTCACGTGCAGATTGTGCTCAAATACAGAAAAACCTGGGTCTTCTCATCTTTCGTCAAATGGATTCTGTGATTCAAATGGCAACGATTGCCTTCAATAAGAGGTTAAAAGTAACCATGGCGAATTGATACAGAGCTGACACAACAGGTCGAGCAGCCCTGGAGATTAGTGCTGAAACGAGTAGTTAGTGTCATTAAATTTATTGCGGGCGTGCCTTAGCATTCAGAGGTGACAACGAATTGGTTGGATCACCTAGGAATGAAAACTTTTTGGGTATTCTTGAAATCATCGCTTAGTACGACGACTTTCTTGCACAGCATATCGAAACTCAAGCTAATCGCGGCGAGGAACACACAAAGTATTTGCCATCTAAAAAAATGGAAGAGCTCATCAGTTTTATGGGTGAACAAGTCCTCGGAGAAATCATTTCTCGAGTTAAGAAATCAAAGAACTACTCCATCTCTTTGGATTCTACACCTGATGCAGCCAACATTGACCAACTGACCCTTCTATTGAGGTATATAGAGAAAGATGGCCCAGTGGAGCGCTTTGTAACATTCATGGCAAACAAAGGCCATGGCGCTCAAGAGATGTTCAACGCCTTGGTGGAATTTCTGGAAATACATGACCTAGACCTGGGAAACTGTCGCGGGCAAAGCTACGACAATGCATCTGCAATGAGTGGCAAGTACAATGGTCTACAAATCATGAACACCGAGTCAGATGTACTGCGTGAAATAAATTTCAGGGACATCATCTGCGATTTTGCCACACGGAAATATAAAAAAGTATCTGGACTGTAATCATAGCTGTTATAACTTCATTCATTCTCTGTTTATCCAAATTTATTTGGTTATATTATAACTTTATTTTTTTATAGAAAATTAAACTATTATAACAGTAAATAAATTTGGCAAGTATAACTCGAAGTATTTATATAGTAGGTTACTAGTATGTGATGTTGTTGGGTACTATAAGGGGAATTGGAAAGGGGGCCTCCCTTCCAAGTGGGCCCAGGGCCACCCATCGGCTTAATCCGGCACTGTATGTACCCCCGACCCCCCCCCCCCTTAGTTACGCCACTGAGCTTGTATCAGTTTCCTATCTTTAGCATTCGTTTACTCATCATGCAGAAAGTCAACTATTGTGACTGTCTTTTTGATTTTAAGCAATAAGAAGCTTTCAACTGCCTGAATGATATTAAATAATTAATATTTAAAAGAACAAAAATACCAAAATAAAATTTTTACTAATTCAACCTCTGATGTTAGAGGCCCCTACTAGCGCTCTGGATTCCTCGTATATGATATCCACCAATTTTCTTGCCAGTGCAAGTTTGATCTTGTCATATCTCAAAAATTCTTCTGCTTCTTTAGCAGCTTCGTCGTATTCGGATTCTGTTTACGGAGTCAAAGGATTTATAAACATTTGTAAACAATGTTCGATTTGAAATTATATTTTAATTAAATGTACATTTATTGACATTATTGAACCTTCCTCGGCGTCTCCTGTCTCTTCTTCATCTTCCTCCTCCTCCTCTTCTGCTTCTTCTTCCTCCTCCTCTTCATCTTCATCGGTTTCAACCTTTCCCACTTCTTCTTTTATTAATTTGTTGCCTTCCTCATCTTCTAAGTTAAGAATGAGGCTGTATATGATTGCAGAAAAAAGATAGTATACGTAATGCTGAAATGACAAATATCAGCTAATTTGACAAAGTCTGAAAACCTTTCTTCCATAAATCCACTCTGAAGAAATTCAGATGCCACTAACACAGCATGCTGTTTCATCATGGCAACCGATTGTTCCTTCAAAAAGGTAAGTTCGTCGACGCAAGAGGTTAGATCCACAGCTGACCGATTTATCTCGATGGCATTGATGCAAGGATCACGAACTGGATGGGGGTTCACTGACGTATAAATTTGTAGGCATTTGAAAATCGTGGTACTAACAGCGGCGGACTTGATATTTCTGTTGCAAATTACGAGAAACTAAACATTACCACAGAATTAGTTCCATTCATGCATTATAACCAAAAACTATTGATTGTCGATTGAAGTACACGGATGGTGAAGATGAAGAATAAATGTATTAATTTTAAAATTATATTTTGGCAAAGATAATGCAAAGGTGAGAGAAAAAGCAATGGCCAGCATAATTAGCGTACCATATGCCGAACAATAAGTAAGACAATAATTTGGTTGTTCAGAATTGTTACCTAAGCCACTGTAACAAAGGACATAACCGTCAATTTAATCGTATTCTAATAAATTCTTAATCGAAACTGCCACAGTGTAAAAATTTCATCAGGCGAAATTCTTGCCCAAATCATGACTGTTCCAGCTCCATGATTTTGCTTAAAAATGACTCATCTTTTCTGAGGTCATGCCAATAAGACTGATAACCATCAGGTCCATCCAGACCGAATATTTTTCATCAAAATTCCACTTGTTCTTGCGGAGTTGGAAATTCAATCTCTTTTCATATGTAAAAATGTTACTTTCATTCTAATAATTCAATACTGTGCTATTATACAGTCAAACTTGACTCTGTTCTTAGCTGGTTTGCAAAAAATTTACCTGATGATGCACTTCTCATCAGCAGTATTTCCTGTTTGGCAGACAATTTCTTCTTTCTTTCAGGAGATTTCTTGAGACCATAAATCTACAATATGCAAAACTTGATCTAAACACTGCTGGGGCACCACTGATCAGCTTGAAAAATTATGTCGCATCAAAACGTGACTCCTTCTATATTTATGAAAAGCAAGGCGAAGAGCTGTCTGGTTCCACAGATTATGTGCAGACGGCAACTCGACACAAATGCCGCGACGTGTTTCTTGACCCATTAGATTATGGCCATGCGGAAGAAGTATAACTCAGCCCTTCTGAAAAATACAAAAAAATAACAGAAAGTTTCTTGCCTGTTATTGATCAGTTTATCTCTTTATCAACGTCTGCAAGCATATAAAAAGATATTAGGCCAATTTAGCTTCTTTTTTTAGACATCTGAAAAAACTTTCATCAAACAAGCTTCAACCCGCAGCAGAGAAACTAAGCTTTTCCTGTGCAGACCTATATAGTCAAGGGTTTGCAGGACTCTTTCCCAAGCATTGAGATAGCTCTACGGATATAGTTTATTTTTATGGTATCAAACTGCAGTGGCGAGAGCTCCTTCTCAATACTCAAATAACTGAGAACCGATTGCGAACATCCACGAAGCAGATTTGTAAATTTGGCTATCATGAGCATCAAGCCAGTTCTACTGCTGGAATTGGACTTCAGTGACATCATCAGCAAGTTTGCCACATGAAAATCGTGAAGTGTGTGGACTGTAATTGTTATAACTTCATCCATACTCCAGTTTTAACCATATTTGCTTGTTGATTGTACGATACTTTTTCATTGAAAATTAAATTATTGTAGCGGATTTAAGGGAAGGGGTACATCTATTAAAAAATTCGTCGAAAGTGGTAAATTTTCGAAATAAGTTATAAAAATAAATTAAATTACATATTTAAATTTTAATATAAATTTTTGATTAAATTTTATTTCATAATAAATTTACTTAAATGTTTCTTATATTTTCTAGATGACGGGGGTGGCCATGGCCCCCTAAATCCTCCCTTGATTTCTGTTTGCGCTTGTAGTTACTTGATTCAAAATAACACGTGTTTGTGTTTGTTATATTCTTCCACTGTACGTGATCGATTATTACGGGGTCAAAGTACAGAATGCCTCAATAAGTTAAATCCGTGCTACCTTCTTTTTGTGGTAAAATGGGCTGCCCTTTTTGTCTTTGCTCTCTTTGACCCCCTTGGCTACACCACTCATTAGCAAATCAGTTTAGAATGATTACAAGTTGTAACTAACTAGCATCGACTAGCAAACTAGTATGCAGCGACTAAAGCTCACGGTGAGGGCTGTAGGCCTGTGAGGCTCTAATTTAATTAATATTTGTAAGGGCTCCTGCAACTAAAATGGATACAAAATGTTATACTCGAAAATCACTGCTTTACAACTAGATGCTAGTTTGCATATTTAGCAAAATGTTTAAGACTTAATCTTAACCTTTAATTACAAAGTTAAGTTCACGGAAAACCAAATTTATGAGTCCCACAAAGAGATTGTAGGAGGCCTAGTGGCCTTCCCTTTCAGCATCAAAACAACAGTACAATACAAAATTCATGCATAATTCAGTTTTGAATGCTACTGTTCATGGGTCCCCTAAAGTCTTATTGGCCCAGTTTGGGCGCATCCACTGCCGGCTCCTCTTGTGGGGCCTGTCTGAAGGGGCCCATTTTGATTTTTGTGCTGAATTGGTTGTGGTCCACAAAAATATGACAAGCGAAACAAAACGTACAAAAGTTTTCTGCTTGGTTGAGACTCAATTTTTTTTCCTTAAAAGTAGACAAGCAAAAAAAAAGCTTTTCTCTCTGTTTAGTTGAGGGCTCTATAAAGTAGTGTACCCAGACTATCCCTAAATCCGGCCGGAATGGCTCAAAGAGGTTTTTACTAGGTATTAGATTGACGTTAAAGACACCAAAATTTACATTAAAATTTTCGAAACATTTGTTAGATCTTGATATAATGATAAAGTGAGCCATTTCACAACTATTACCAGTCCTTCCTTTATAAATTAAAATTTTAGAAACATCACAAATTTATATTAACACTAATTTTTGGGCTACTTCACTTTTGCGTGTCATTCTTCGGCCTTCTTCTGGTTTTTGATTATCATCAGCATTCATTTTTCGGAATTTTTATCGAAAGTCAATTTTTCTCACGCTCATAAAATGACGTTCAATAAACAAGTGAGAAATATTACGAAAATTAGCCACTAAGTAGAATTTTATAATGTTTTGCAGATATATTTTCAAATTTGCAATTGCAAAAAGTAAATAATACCTTCTATTAGGGTCATCTTATTTTTAAAAAAATGAAAAGTATAGAAACAAAACCTTAAAAAAAATAAAATACCATTAGTAATATAAAGAATAATGATATACAAAATGATCCAATCAGCAATCAATCTTAGCCTAGACCAAGAAATCAATTATTATTTAAATGCATTTCTTGGTTCACCCGACAGTGTTCATAAATATTAAATATTTAATCGGTTAATAGAGTACTTAAAGCCTCAGACAGAAAAGGGCGGAGCTACACACCGCAAACATTATTTAGAAAAGGCCGAGCTACCAGTGCATGGCATAGTATCTTCGCAACAAACAAATATCAAAGTAGCTTCATGTTTATTTCAGTAAACAAAAAAACAGCACATGTTTGTTTTCGAAGAAAGTCTTAAACGAATATGAGGCTTTGTAAACATTTGTTGCATTTGTTTACGTAATGTAGTTCCTCCCCTCCTTGTGGCTTCTCCCTTTTTTTCCGTTTCAGATATCAGGGACTTTAAGCGTCAGTCGGAACGAACTCAGTTGAATTTGGAAAATCAAATTCATAATAAATATTAAAATAATTAATATTTGTAAAATTAAAAAAATTATTGCAAGTAGTTATAACAAACCTAAAATTATTTTATGACAAAATCAAATTTCGAGCCAATTAATCGCTACGTAAAATATAAAATAAAATTTACATTTATTTAAAAAACTTTTTATACTCAATGTTTTAAAACATTGTGTCCCTCAAGCTTTGCATGAACTTTGAGTCGAAAAATTGAATAAAACAGGTAGAGACGGTACTTACGGATAAAGCTGAGCGCAGTATTAGAAATGATGAGTGGGGATCTTACGGGTGAAATCAAAGGGCTTGAGCAAGTTCTTGTTTTTTTTTTTAATTTTTAATGGCTCATGTAATTCTGCAAAAACTGAAGACAGTTATGGACTGCATGTTCCCCAAATGTCAGCATCCCTATATATATTTTGATATAAAATGCAGCAAAATATTTAAAATAATAGTTTTTGAAAATTAACTTATATAGTGACGTCAAAATTATTGTAACAGCATGAACAATTGCAATGCAGGTACAAGTTAAAGTCTGTAGCAGATGCAAAAGAGTTCTTGCTTTCAAAATGTTCTAAGCGGCCAGAAATTGGAATAGTCTGTGGCACTGGTCTGGGAGGCCTGGCAGACACACTTCAGGACACAGAAATATTTCAATATGGTGACATTCCACACTTTCCCACAAGCAGTGGTCAGTTTGTCCTTTCTTTTACTCATTTTACAAGAACATTTTTACAAATCATGTCATATGCAATCCTTTACAGTTCCTGGTCATGCTGGAAGATTAGTCTTTGGAGTGTTAGGAGGGAAAGAAGTAGTGTGCATGCAAGGCCGCATCCATGCATATGAAGGTCATGATTTATGGAAGGTTGAAACTTTTAACAAATTTTTTTAATAAAATTTTACTACTAAAGTTTATTCCAAATTTCATGCTAAGTCTGAACAAGGTGCATATTCATATTCATTGCTGCATGATATACAATAAGTATAAACATCCTAATCACTTGCAAATAATGCTTTTGAAATGTACACAATTTTTGCTCACAGCTCTAAAAGAATTAGTTGTGTAAGAGCACTGCATTTTATTCCTTCTTTGGAGATGCAAGAAAAAAGCATGCCTGGGTGGCCCATATTCACTCTATAAAAAAATTGGTGAATTTTCTTTATTTAACAGGTTACTTTTGGTATCAGAGTGTTTTCTGCAATTGGTGTAAAGGTTGTTATAATGACTAATGCAAGTGGAGGTGTAAACAGAGAACTTAAAGAAGGAGATGTGGTCATTCTGAAGGACCACATTAACATTCCAGGAATGGCAGGATTTAATCCCCTTGTTGGACTTAATGATACCAGGTATGGTATTTCCTAATTTAAATTCACTAAACATATTAAATTCTCTTAAACATACTTTCATATGATTTCAATTCTCTTCCTAAATTATTCTCTGGCTTTTTTACATTAAGCACTACAACTCTACAACAATCCTTCACATTATGTAATGCATGTGAATATAGTCCTTCTTTTTCTAAGTCCAAAAGTCCACTCTCAAATTATTCTCAATAAAATGTTATGGCCCAAGACTTTACTCCTCCATACATTCGTCCATCAAAGATCTAATCCAATTACACTCTTGCCCTTTCAAATTACTTTATTTATTATTCAAAAAGTTGAGCAAACAATATTTATTTAGTGGAATTCTATGATTGTTTATAAGCTTATGATTTTTGTCAGTTTATAGGGTCAGTCTTATAACAGAAGCATGTGCTTCCTTAAGGCCCTCTGAGTTTATTCGAATTCATTTCAGTGCTTTTGGTTTTTCTTTTTTTTTATGTAACTGCTTGTTTGGTTCAACAAAACTCAAAAAATATAGACTATTGTTTAGAAAGAGAAGGGCTGACTTTTCAGAACTCTAAAATGCAATATCGGTAGGTATTTGGTCACCATCGCATTTTGAGACTTAAGCAAATTTTCTGGAAATATTCCGTGAAACAATAATTTATAATTTGCATTACTTCAGATTTGGACCAAGGTTTCAGGAAACCACAAGTGCTTATGATAGATCTCTTCAAGAAATGGCTCTCGATACAGCAAAGGTGCTACACATGGACTTTGTGAAAAGTGGGGTGTACTGCTACCAATTTGGTCCAGCATATGAAAGCCCTGCTGAGATCAGGTTCCTGCTAAATATTGGTGCCGATGTTGTGGGTGAGTAACTCTTAAATGACATGACACATTTATGTTTTATTAACTGACACAGTAATCCAAACCCATTTCTGTCGACCAGGTATGAGCACTGTCCCTGAGGTTCTAGCAGCTCGGCATTGCGGAATGAAATGCTTGGGAATTTCGTTAGTCACAAATGTTTGCATCATGGACTATAACACCGGACAAAAGCCATGCCATGAAGAGGTGCTTGAACTTGGAGCTAGGAGAGCAAATGACCTTTTGAAATTTATTTCTTTAATTGTCACATCAATTAAATGAAGCAGTGAAGACTTGCAAAGCACTGGTAAAATATAAGTTGCTTTTGGATTTCAGACTCTTAACAAATGCTTGATTTTTCGTCACTGCTCATGCTTTAAGGTTGGTTGGGGATGAAGCATCAAATGTTTCAATCACATGAAACAAATCCATTGATTAATAACAAAACCACAAATTTAGTCAGATGTTTAAGTAACTTTGATACGCAGAGTGGGCCAAGAAACTGGCAAACATAAAATATCTGGATCGGGCTCCTTGCTATTGTGGCTCATTTTGGTTTGGCTGGAGCTTTGGCTGGAGCCTTGGGGTCTTTTGGCGCTGGCGCGGCTGAGGCCTGTGTGTCGGCCTTGCCGGCTTTGGCAGCATCTTTCCCTGCGGGTTTAGCAGGAGTGGCCTCTGGGGGAGCAGCCCCAGGAGGTTTAGGGGCTTTTGAAGCAGCAGCCTTGGCGTCTACGGTTTTGGGAGTGGGCCCGGGAGGTTTGGCTGGGGGACCTTTTTTAGGTTTTGCTGCAGAGTCTACTTCGAGTAATAATCTTCTGCGCATTCTTTTCATGTACCAAACATGGAGAATATTTGTCAAAATTACAAATGAGATCAGGGTCGAAAAGCATATCACCAGCACATTTATCAAATCCTGCGTAAAATCTATACCTTCCCGCACATCGATGCCTGCATTTGTAATATTTAAAATTTCATTTTATAGCAAAGCTCGTAAATGAAGTTGCGTATAGGATACTCACCCGTCTGAGATCTAGAAACTTTGAAAAGTGTGCATAAAATAATAAACAGCGTTGCTACATGCATTTTTCCGGCACAGAGGTCGTCTGATAGCGTCGGAGAGCCGGCTCTTAGGTTTACAAAAATAAAACATGTATTAATAATTTTAATATTTAATTCATTTATTTAAATTATTTTTTGTAAAAAAATAATAATTTTTAGATATTTGTGTGGAAAAGGCAATACCAAATTTCAGAGTCGGCAACACTTTCCGCCATTCCTTGGAAGTGGCGAGCGATATATGTTCCAGGTAGTACTTTTTAGCCTGGGGTTTGATCTTAAAAATGCCTGCAACTGACGAGAGTGTAGAGCAACAGGTTATTTTAGTGGATTTTTAAATTTCTATTTGTTCTTTGGAATTAATCGTCTCGTGCTTCGGTACATAACATCTTTTTCTTTCGTGGACTAGTACGCGGTTACTAATAACTATTGGAATGGTATTGGTTTGTGTATTATAATAAAGAAATACTTTTGTATTTAAAACAGATGGCAAATTTGGATTTGAGAGGAGGACGTAGGGGCGGATACAATGGAAGTTTGTATTCCTAAAATTATCTGCATACTCATTGTTTTTTGACATGAGCGAAATTGCCTTAAAAACGAAAAAGAGTACGGAAGTTTTAATTGCAATTATTTTTTTAAAATTTATTTTTAGATCTGGGAATGGGAACCAGATTTTCTAGGCCACAGCTTAATCCACAAGCTAATTTTCCATATTTTCCCCAGCCTTTCATGGCTTATCAGCAAGGTATTTTAAGTGAATGGGTCTTTTAACATCCTATATTATTTGCTATTCTGTCTTTTAGGATTTCCTGGAAGGTTTCCTGCCATCAACCAAAAGATGATTGGGATTCAAAGTGCTTTGCCTCAGAATCGATATATGGCTCCCCCAATGCCCCCCAATAGTATTTAAACCTTGATTGAAATTTCTAATTTCAATTTTAGAAACAGTTAGAAAAAAAAATAGACTTACAGGAACTAATCATAATGATAATGATGAGTATCTTAAACAAAAATCAGCTAGAGCGGAATGATGATTCTGATTTGAATTAATCATTCACAATTTAGATCTCAATATGAACAAGTACCAAACTATGCCACGTGCTATTCCCACTTCAGATTTTGGCGGTGGTTCACGTGGTGGGGCAATGTCTGGAGCTCGTGGGGGAAGGTTTGTCTTGGCATCTATTTTAGTGGATTTTAGTTTTGATAAGTATATTCAATATATAGAAGTGCTGGTGGAAGAGCTTTTAGCTCAGACAGAGAGATCTTTGATCAGAATAAGGCTTTTGTCCCCGCAATTCCACAATGGAATGGAATAGGGCACCCGACTGCCGATGCGAGGCTCATATACAATAATGGAAACAATAAATTCAAGTATCTGTTCTCTTTAAATATCATCAGCTTGTGCAATTTCGTTTTTGATGCTGGCAATTTTTGAATAAGGCCATCTAGGCTGGACAATGCAGCAGGTGATGCTTATAACATCCACTCCTATAATATGCCTCCCAGTTCAAGTGGCCGTAACATGAGCAACCAGAAAGTTGGACAGGACACGCGTGCTTATGCCGATGGATGTCATTTTGATGAAGCCAAGGAATGCGATCCTGCTGACTGGACGAAGCCACTTCCAAGGAATGAGAAACTGGAAATGTTAGCAGATCATGTATTTTTTAAATAGGGATATTAAATATTATTTTAAATAAAGTTAAATATCCATTCTAGTTGTCACAGATACTATTAATGTCAATATTATTTAATTATTATAAAACATGAAATATTGCCGCTACATGAATTAAAAAAGAAATTGTGCTAAAGGGAACTTTTTGGAGCTGCCCACACTGGGATTAATTTCAACAAGTATGAAGACATCCCTGTAGAAGCCACAGGTGAAAACTGCCCTCAGCACATTGATAGAGTATGTTTTTTACATTTTTATTCTTTCAGTTCATTTTTATTTCACCTTTTTTTCATTTATGTTACTTTTTTGTAGTTTGAAGATTTAGATTTGGGTGAAATTATCAAGAACAACATTAGCCTAAGTCAGTATGAAAGACCCACCCCTATTCAGAAGTATGCCATCCCTATAATTATAAACAAGAGAGATATTATGGCCTGTGCTCAAACAGGTACTAACCTTGGCTTTTTATTTTTTTTGCCGCTGCACATCATTACGTTATCAAGGGATAAAGTATCGTTTTATCTTTAAAAATATTTGTGCAGGATCTGGCAAGACAGCAGCTTTTCTGGTGCCCATCCTGAGTCAGATTTATGCTAATGGACCTGTGACTGGCTCAACACCAGGAAGTGTTCCAGTGAGTACTTTGGAATTGATTGTTTGTTGATACCTTATTCATTCGATGTTTTCTTAGCAGTCTCGCCCCTACAAGCAAAGCAAGCAGTATCCTATTGCTTTGATCCTTGCTCCAACTAGGGAGCTGGCAAGTCAGATTCATGACGAAGCTAAGAAGGTCAGTCACAATTAAAAATCTATGCCTATTATTGTAATTTTAGTTCATTTATTCAGCATATTATACATACCATAACAATTGCATCAGATGAGGTTTTTGCTATTAATTTATGTAACACTCTCTCCTATGCAATGGCATGCACTCCTATGTCATTGACCCCCCTGTGGCTTTTAAGAAAACATTAATTAAATCCATTTTAATCTAATTTTTAAGTTATTTCAATAATTTACCATATTGGGGGAAAATCCACCTTTTTCCAAAATCCATTGCTCATAAGGAGTGCTAGCATGACACACAATGACTGTTGCTTTTACTATTGCATGCAGGTATTTAGCTCTCTGAGTCAATATGCATAGCAAATTATGTAGTCAAAATTTGGATTTGGATTTGATGTTTTTTCTTTTATTACTTTTATGTACAAATGAAATGTTTATCTTGCTAGTTCTCGTATCGCTCGCATGTGCGGGCTTGCATTGTGTATGGAGGAGCTGATATAAATGCCCAGATGCACGATCTCCTCAAAGGCTGCCACGTACTGGTGGCTACTCCCGGACGACTTGTGGACATGATTGAAAGAGGCAAGATTGGCATGGACCATGTCAAGTAAATGCATTCTTTTAAATCATGGCTAAAATATTTGAAAATAAGAGTGAATAACTTGTGCTGTGAGAATCTGTTACACATAATTTACATCATTTTGAATGCAGTGCATTGCAAAACTTTGACCCAGATACATTTTTTTATGATAACTTTTTATGTACAGAATTTGCATAGGCTATTTTTCACACATTATACTGTAACACATTAGAACTCAGACATAATATTTAATGGGATTTTCATGAAAAACTGAAATACCCGAAATAACATATAGGAACACTTGGGAGCATAAATTTTCATGTTTATTAAAGTTAAACTTTTAAATTATTATTTATATGAAAGTTGATAATGTATCTTATCTCCTTTGTTACCAATTAAATGTTAAACTCAATTTTTTGAATGAATTAAAGAAATGTTTCAAGCTTTTTTCATCCAGTTCCTTCCAGGCCTTATTCAAAGCATCTTTCAGTTCCTGAACACTGAAATATTGCTTCCCACTGGAATATAGCAAGCAATCTTCACGTTTCAATGGGGTTAAAGTCTGGGGTGCCAGCTGTCCACTTTAGAACCTTCAAATTCCTCTTCTGGGCAAATGTTTTTGTCAGTCTTGATGCTTGTTACAGCTAAAAAATCTTTTCCAAATTTGTCACACAGCAGAAAGAGTTACTGGTCCAATGTTTCAACATATTTTAATGAGTTCTACTTCCCATTCATCATCAGATGAATCACGAGAGGATATGGCAGCCAAAACCATCACTGAGCCTTCTCCCAAATTCTTCTTAAAAAATATTTTTTGGGGATCTTTGACATCATGCCAATAACATTTATAGTCATCTGGACCATCCAAATTAAATTTCTTTTCATCTCACCGAACTCACCATCTCTTTTGCCCAGTTCAGCCAGAACTTCTTGTGATTCTCCATTAGAAGTGGCTTGTGCTGATACTTAACAAACTTCAAAAAACTTCCATCCATCAATCCTTAGTCAAACTCCTCACACCAACCTTCCATCTATCTTCCACCTCCAAATACTTCCATCAACTTAAGCGTAGTGACCTTTTTTGGGGGGAGGGAAGCAAAGTTTAATTTATGGAGAAAATAAAACTGAAGGCATGTATATAGTCCATCAACTAACCTCCAGTTTTAACCTATTTTTAAAGTATTTTGCCTGCAGAGGACAACTCCTTTCTCTTCAGAAAATTTTGGAGGTCCTCCTGGATTAGTTTTTGATCTTTCAAATAGCATCTTGTAACCTTTCTAGATCAATTAACCCTCCTAGAAATCTGAAATTGACAAATTGGAGTCTTTAAAGATCTTTATTGGTTCTTTGTAATATTCAAATTTTATTGTTAAATTATTATATTATATATTAATTGAATACACTTGTGAATGTTGTAAAGGATATTTGCATCCATAGTAATTTAATAGATAAATGTAAATTGTGTGATTCTCAAACCTGGGCCAAATTTATGCAGCACAATGTTTACAAAAACAAACACTAAAAGTTGTTCATATAAACATCAAATGTCATTAATTAGGATTTCATATTAGAAAACACAGTATCTCTGCATAAAACTTTTGCATTTGATCTTAGGTGTAATTTGACCTAATATGATAACATGAGTTGCTAAAAGTGGTTAAGGCTAGATATTCTAAGCCTTTTTGCCTTATTACTTTTAATTCAAAAATTTGCACATTTTCTACACTGGGCATTGGGCAAAATATTTTACTCATTTAAAGAGGGATTTATTCTTGAAACTTAATGTTAAGCTTCACATTAATTCTTAAAAATGTTTAATTTTGGAGGAATTTATTGTTGGCACTCATATATATAATTTTGGAAATATTTTAAGGTATCTTGTGCTGGATGAAGCTGACCGGATGTTGGACATGGGTTTTGAACCCCAAATTCGCAGGATTGTTGAAAAGGATACCATGCCATCTACAGGGAATAGGCAAACTCTCATGTTCAGTGCTACTTTCCCCAAGGAGATTCAGGTAGATATATTTTATGCTCAATGATTTATTTTAAATTGTATTCAGTGTCTTAATTATAAGCAAACAAACAAAAATTGTACAGAAAATGCTAAAGCCTTCATATTTCAAAAACTGATTGGAATCCTGTTCTCAAAGTGTGATTAGTGTTCATCCTTAATATTTTTGTCTTAACTTAGGACAGAGATGGGCATACTAAAGTATATTATGCGGCCGGCCGTAGGCACTATTCCAAAGGCAGCATTTCCACACTTAAGAAACTTTGTTGCCAAATTTTTGTCGTTATTTGGGTTCATATGCATCTGTGAGCAAGCTTTTTCTTAAAACTAAGACAAGGCTGACTGACTTGAAATGATTAAATTATTTTGACAAGACAAACATAGCTTTCTTGTTTGATGGAAATGCATGAGGTTAGTGATTCAAGATGAGGATAAACTTAAGTGTTAAGTGTTAACAAGTGTTACTTGTATAGAAATTATGGTTTTTAAGTAAAAGTTCCACCGGTTGTTACACAGCAATAAGGCCTGTTTTTAGTGTGCAAAATTACTAAAGTGCACAAGGTTGTCTTGAGTCATTAAATATGCATTATAAATATATAATTATCTATATATAAATATATAATTATCTATATATTTATTATGTCTTTGTTTTGAGTAATGACAATTAATTACAATCTGTGCGTGCAGGTTAGCCGAATGGGTTACGTGCCTGCATACGGCGGTAATGACAACAGTCGTAATGTGTCGTGTTCGAAACCCAGCCTGCACTGCCGCCAGCGCCCTTGGTAAGGAGCGCTATAAAAATGGTCACAAGAAGCGCCTCTGACGCTATGCATATGGCGCTATATAAATGAAGTTACTTACTTACTTACTTTATTCAGATGCTTGCTCGTGATTTCCTTCACAACTATATATTCTTGGCTGTCGGTAGAGTGGGCAGCACCAGTGAGAACATAACCCAGAAGGTTTTGTGGGTGGAAGATTATGAGAAAAGGACTGTTCTCCTTGAGCTCATCAATGCATCAGGTTAACTTAAGCTTTCCATTTCAAATATATTTGTGCAATGATTTCTATGTTGGGATGCTGACACATAGCTTGAAAGACTTTCACTTTGGTGAAAAATTATTTTTTAAGGCTAAATGCATGAATTAAATGGTATCTTTTAATCACAACTTTTGAAGGACCTGATAGCCTCATCTTGATATTTGTTGAGACAAAGCAAGGAGCAGATCAGCTGCATTCTTTCTTGTCATCAGAGAACTTTCCAGCAAATTCTATACATGGAGATCGTTCTCAGAGACAGCGTGAGGAGGCCTTAAAGGCATTTAAAACTGGAAGAACACCTATTCTTGTGGCCACTGCTGTAATTATTTTTTCTGAACTGTTCTTGATGATTTTTTGCTCTCACTTGCATATTTTTGTTGTTCTGATAATCAATTTAGTTTTATTGATTTAATGTGATCTTGTCAAAGGTGGCAGCCAGAGGTTTGGACATCAGCAATGTAAAGCATGTGATCAATTTTGATCTTCCTGGCAGCATTGAAGAGTATGTACATCGCATTGGAAGAACGGGAAGAGTGGGAAATCTTGGTAATTTCCAGATAATTGATCTTGATTTGCTTGAGTCTGCTAAATTCTCTGCTTATTTTCTAAGGTTTGGCAACCTCTTTCTTCAATGAGAAAAACAGAGGGCTTGCAAAAGATCTGATGGAGTTGCTTTCTGAAGCCCATCAAGATGTGCCAGTTTGGTTGGATGATCTTGCTAGAAAGATGCAGATGTTGAATGGAGGACCCAAAAGACAAAACATCAAAAGGTATTTACATGCATAAAACCTCAAATTATTGAATATGTAAACTCTTGAAATTAGCCTCAGATATATACAAATAATGTTTTAGAATGCAATATTAAAGTGAGCTAAAATTTCTATTTCAGGTTCAATTCTGGATTTGCTTCAAGGGATTACAGACAGCAGCACAGAGCACCTCCGCAAGTGCACCAACAGCCACAGCCTCCACCACCTGCTCTGGCTGCTGCAAATCCTGTGCTCTTCAACCATGTGAACCAGCCTGGTGGCCAGCCAGCATTCTTGTATGGAGGATATCACCAAGGCTTCTTCAACAACCAATTTCCACCCAATCACCAACCTGAGTGGTGGGGTGCTAAGTAAGAGTACTAGGAATTTCCAATGAACATAAATTGGAAATTTTTCAGGTGGTAGAATTTGACAATGTTATATATTATCCTCTTTATTCTGACTAGATTAGCATAAATAGTATTTTTAATACAAGTTTTGTCTGTTGTGTTTCCCTTGTTATGCACTTCAATTTTAAATTGCCCTTGCTATTCTCCCTGGTTCAAAAGTTGACTGTAAGTTTAAAGGCCCGACCAGCAAAACTGGAGTAAGTTGGTCAGGCTTTATCTAATTTGTTATCTCAATTTGTTGCAAAAGGTGATGCCAACTTGGCTTCACAATATTCCATATCTTTGTCTATAAAAAACATTGCTTTGATGTATGGATTACTTCACCAAGCTTCTTGTTTATTGATGTTTTTAAGGGTTTTCATTGTACAAGCTATTTTAGTTTGTGGCATAGAGGGCTACCACTCATTGTTTGGTTTGCATCATGTGCACAACTCATTAAGTTTTGATAAGGGACATTGCAACCCTCTCCTATAATTTAGTTGTGTTTTCACATGATTTTTGTTTCCTGATTGTTTGTACTAAGTGATTAGTTTGATTTTAATTCTAACTCCTGCTTACCAATGTTGCACTGTGCTGAATGGTAGTTTGAGAAGGTGGCTGATGACTCTTGGTCGTGATATTGCCGAATATCGTGAGAGGTGTAAGATCAATTGATATTGTCTCCAGATGTCTTAACATTTGCATTTTTCTGAAACCTTGGTTTTCAACTGATTGTTTTTGGTGAATTTCATGCCCATGCACCATTGTTGATGTGATCTGCAAGCGCTCATTTGGACAATACCTCAATGATATCCTCTGTTTTAATTAACATTCTTCTTTCCAAAGTTCATTTATAGATCAGCAAAATAATGGCAGGTTACAAGGTGCTTCATTTGTGTCTTGGTTATGAAAACTTCTGATTCAGAAATTGAAAGCTTTGCCTAAGCAAAGTGCATTTGAAACTAACATTCACTCGTTTTTAAGCTGTAGCTATCATACATTTCTGGAATCTCTCGTGGAGAGTGCTTTGATGGAAGAGCATTTAAACTTCAAATAATGAACTAACAATTGTTTGGTTAACAATTTGTAGGACCAAACGTCTCTTATTGACATTTGGTCTTTATACAATTTGACTCTGTGCCTAGACATGATTGTTCACTTGCTCCTTGATTAATGTTTTAATGTCTTACATAAACCAATGCTGGAAAAGCCATTCTGTTGAGGTATTTGCAAAGTTTGGAGCACAATTGAGATGAATAAGAATAAGTGAGTCATTGCTTACTTGTTTAAACCCATTCCTACCTGGTTTCTTGTGTGCTTGCTCATTTTGTTACTGTTGTTCAAGATGAGAGTTCTAGAATAACTTTATCACTCTGTTTGGATTTCATGCCCGGGTTTATTATTTGCAAAGTTTGAGCTGATGCCCGCTACTAAACAGTGACTGTGATATATACAGGATGACATGCCTGGATTTTAATTCATCTGCCAGCCTGTTTCAGCCATTGGGTGCTTGATACATATGGGAAGAAGGTGATGTTGCAGTCATGTTGAAAACTTTTCTCCATGGATCATGTAATTGAACATATGACAAACCATTCTGTGACTCTTAATGACAGTTGATCCTGGTGTATAGATACTTCATCAGATTTTACCGTCGAATGTTTCCATCTTTACAAGTAATAAGTTTTGTGAAGGATGATGTGTCTTTGTAAGTGTCGGCATCGAGTCTGTGTAAGGAAAATTGTTGGGTTTTATTTACTAAACACTCAAAACATCTATTTGTCACTCTTTTTATTTGTGTGATGTATTTAGGTTAATTGAAATTCCTGAGCTGCGGATAGGTACTTCTACCATCAGTGGATTTTTCACCTATGACCATTGGTTATCATAATAGGATAATTCATCACCTTGCTGCAAGTTGACGATGCTCTGATTTTATCATTGCGTGTTTGCATTGGGGAAATCTTGACTGCACGCCTATTTTCATTTGGAGCTGTGTCAGTGTTCATTTCAACTTTGTAATATTTCTATTAACCAACTGCCCAACATGACTGTTTCAAATGTGAGAGATGATGATGATGGTTGTGTGGGATTATGGCCACAAACTGTGTATGAGTCAGTAATGGAGTCGGTCAGCAAGTGTAACATTCTCAAGGAGTTAGGATTTATATTTGATCAATTTGATTTTGTCCTCATCTCTTAATTGGTGGAGTAAACCTGTTTACTGTAAAACGTTGACTTTGCCTTTTGTTTATTTGACAAATGTCGTTGAGTCTGCGAGGGAACGTAGAACATCATAATCGGACAAGAACTTGCAAAACCCATTAAATTAGATTAGCCACTCAGCCTGCCAACTTTAATGTTTAAAATTTAATTTTGGACGAGTATGAAGTATCGTGAACTGCACGCTGGTGTCAAACATGATTAAGATTCTGAGCTAGAATACAGCAAACGACTAAGGAATAAATCTTGATTTAATTTAGTAGATTAGCTAGAAATTCTGTCAAATTTGCAACCGCCTGACAATCTTTTATCATGTGATTTCTTGTCGTGGTTTTGTTCTCTGACAGTTCTAATTGTCAATTAGATGACTTTTTGGGTGCCTTATGTAGGTCCAGGTAGGGTGTCATGGCACTGCTTGATTGGCCTACCATTCATACATCACGTTTGGAGGTGATCCCTGGCAGTGCAGGTCAGGTTGCAAGCATGACAAGTCAACACTAAATGCAGGCACAAAACCTTTTTGGCCAACCTGCACATTCCTCCAGGAGATCACATTAAGTATTCCATTGAAAATAGAGAAAATAATAAATTATAATGGAGTAATCAGAATTTGGAGAGGAGCAACGATAACTGTTTTACTTGAAAATGCATGCTGCAATGGGAAACAGACAACCACTCCTGAATTTATTTCTGAAACGGCAACCATCCAATTATTGAGGCAAAATCAATATAAAACATTCAACAGCTTGATATAGACGTGAAGAACCTCAGAACACTACTGATATTGTAATCTCCAAGAAGACAGCGAGCTGGATCCCATTTGCCCCTAAAGGTCAACATACATTTTGTTATTTGAAAATTTTATTTTAAAAGTACCTCCAAACCTGAATAACAAAATAGTATGAATTTATTTGTGGCAAAGGCATTCTCTAAACCAAAATCAAAGTGGAATCATCATAGATTGTATGTTAAAAACAATTTCAACTGATTTGAATATGAAAACAAGTCAAATGATGGAATATAAATTTCACTCCATGAAAGCTGTGCATGAACAATGTTGCAATATTCAAAAGAATATTATGATGGTGCAAGTTGATGATGATAAACTGAGACAAAATTGGATAGCAAGTCGTCCATCATCAGTGTGATTAGGACTATAAACAATAGAACAAAAGCAACAACAAAAATAAAAATGGCCATAACAGCTCCATGGACAGAAATACCGGGTTCAAGCATTATTTCCTGATTCTCATCAATCTTAATCATTACTTTGCTAGAAAATATGTGAATTAATAATTATCAGAATTAAGTCAAAATGGAAATGCTAAAAGATTTTACTAGGCTTCAAGGCAACTGACGATTCTTCCTTCCAAAATATAGAAGTCATTTCTGAGATTATAAACCTTTTGTGTCAGTTTATCTGTATCAACAAATGGCTTTGGTTCTAAGGTTGACTTGAGCAATGAGCTTATGATCTGCCATAAATTTCTCAATTTTTTTTCTTCATCCTGAAGTAAAAGCCAAATTGCCAACATATTCAGCTAAATAAAATTTAATGTGCAATGCATAATAAAAAGATCAATTAACTTGAAGAAGGCTAAGCTTGTTCTTCAATTTTGTATGAGAGTCCCTGCTATTTTCATTAATGAAAAGTCTAATTTCAGAACCCTTATTAATTTTCAGGCAGCTGCGGATAAGTCTCATCTGTTTCTCACAATGTGAAATTTCTTCTTCATGTGATATTAACCAACTCAAGCTTTGCTCCAATAACAATATCAGTTCAGAAATACTGTTGTTAAAAAAAAAAATTGAAATATTATTTTGCGATTCATCCTACAATTCTTTACATCTCTCCTCTGTTGCCCCTCTGAACAGCAACAACTTGGACCTCTCCACAGTTACTAAAGCATTTTGCTTTCTCTTTCTGTAAGACAGCAAGCAAACGTCATAAGCGAAGCTATTATCAAATAATACCTACTTGTAGCATTTCAGTTATCTCTTTTATATGTTTTACGGATAATTTGAGTTGTGAAACGCGAGTCGTGAGTGCGCACGATTGTGATTCATCAACTTCTGAAAGTTGGCTATCCAAACAACCAAACACATCTACGAATAACAACTCCATGTGTATGGTATTTCGACATTCATTACAAAGACATAATTAAACCTTTTATCCACTCCATACTGCGGCAGTGACCGAGATATTCAGACACAAAATAGGAGCCAATGTATTGTGCGTTAATTATTTGTAAAAGTTTTGTAAGTAAGCCCTACACTACACGCAACGCCATATCTCTGCAAAGGCCGTTAGTCAAAAACTAGTTTTTCGGTATTATCTACTTTAATTAATATTCAAGATTATATATTGAGAAGCTAGTCTTTAGGCCCTTTAAAATATTTATAATAGCTTAATGGAAGTTTATGAACGAGGCCCACTATGCGCAATTACTTAGTATTAACAATGTAGATTACTTGAATCGAAAGTCCTACATTTATTTGTATGTATTATCCACTAACCGAAAATATATCTGCTAATCATTTCCGAAAGTTTGGCTCACCCATAAACAAGAAACATTTTAAGTGAATTAAATGAACTCATGAACCTATTAGATTTACAGCCAAAGAGACTTGAGGATATGTATTGTTTGCGAAACAAAATATTGTGAACAAACTTTGCAAATTCGATCCAGCAAACTGCTCTACAAAGATGGACAATGAAGGTCATATGGCTGCAATTTGAAATCGCTTGTTGATTGAGGCAAAATGCCGCCAAAGTTGGTAGTTTATGTGCCACAGGTGCCACAAACGATTAAGAGAATTTTGTGAGATTCCGGATCTGCTCTTTGAGTCCATCAAAATAAGCTCCATCCACCACTATTAAAATCAAATGTTCGATATCAAAATCATAATTACCAAACAAAAACCTTAACTTTAATTTGTGTGACGTCACACACAGGCTTACCCTTTCCCTGTCACAATTACTTAGACCTCTCGAGCATGACGTACTCCATAGATGACCCTTAACATGCTTTTCAAAGTGTATTACATGCATTGGACCTTCTATGTGCTTGTCTGTCTTATGTGCAGTAAAAGTTGTTTTCACCTCTGTTTGTCTGAAACACCATTTCTAGTAAGTGGATTCATACAAATCTTCAACTTTTCGAAATCTCTTTACATAAAAACATTGAGCAGCCTTGATATAGTAATCTTTCAACCTCAACTAAGAAAAGTAATAAATCACTAGCAAGTTATAACAAATTGATTTGTAATGGCCCAAATGACCTTATTTAACCTATCTAAACAATTACCACTTAGCAGCTTCATTTCATAATAACTCGTTTATGTCAGAAAATAAAACTCCACTAGAGCACAATTTGAAGAAGTAATCTCAGAATAAAGATTTATTTCCAAAATGCACAAACTTTATTTAAATTAGACATAAAATTAAAACAGCTGCAAAAATTTTCCACATTCTCAGAGGGCTGTCAAAATGTTAACTGGAGTCTCTGAATGACATCATATATAACACTGAACTCCTTTTGCCAAGAGGTCAAACAATGAACTCGGTGACATGTAAAAAATTCAATGCATTTAATGGCCTAAATTATTCAGAAAGTGGACAAACACAATGCCTAACTTCAGGAGATTAAAATATAGTGCAACAACATTTCTGCAGCAAATACGCCTCATGTGATCAAAAATATGAGCCACATTCTAAAATAGTTAAACAAGAACAAAGCGATAATATTTTCATACGTCACCTGATGAAATTAATCATAAACCTTCAAATACAAGAAAAACCCTGAAACTGCAGAAATTTGAATGTTGTCAATCCATTGTTACATTTGACTGTATCAGATTAATCAAATATTACTATCAGACATATCAACCACTTTAAACAATAATTATTTTGAGGAACTTGGAAAACATCTGTTCTTTAACAGAGGAATTCAAAGATCACAACTTTCCACATATCAATTTTTACTTAATCATTGACTGAAATGTTAAAAAATGTTAATCCAACATACCTTAAACAGAACTGATATGAACTTTAAATCAACCATGGCTGAAACAACAGCCTCAAGCATGCCTTATAAATGTTTTTCTAGAAAACTGAAGAATGCAACACACTGAATTCAATGATCACCCTGTGCAATTGAAAGAAGGGGTGGGGGGCACAGTGGCTAGAGCTTCTTCTGCGCTCCTGTTAACATCAAGATTCGTAGGAAGGGGTCTATGAGTATTGACAGCCTTGACATTCAAGCTAATGTATTCCACCTGGTAGGTTGCAGTTGTTTAAATAAACTTACATTTTAAATAAAATTACATTTAAATAAACCACAGTAATTTAAGACAATATCCCAGTCAAACCCACCTCACAACCATAAGCCAAAGGAGTGAGTTTAACAACCGTATGCAGGGGTACTTCAAGATAGGGCAGTTTAGACTGATCTTCATCCAGAAAATAAGCCAGAAGGCATCTAGCTACAGCTTGATGGCAAATTACAAGAACATCACCTTGCCTTTCTAATTCCATGATAACAGGTTCCAAACGAGCAACGAGATCGTGGTAAGATTCACCACCTGGGTACCGGTAGTTATATTTATCAGCATCTCTCTTGGCAAACTCTTCAGGATATTTTGTGTGAATTTCCTGCCACATTATGAATGTTAATTATTATTAATAAAAAAAAGGCTGGTGGCATCTCAGAAAGATAAGGTCACCTATGGGCTAGCAACCTACATGGATGAGATAAATTACTGCTATTACAATGACAACATGCCCTTAGGGTTCCTATCGAAAGGAGAGGGAAAATGCTGAACCCATCACTAGACCCATGAATTTCGACCAGCTTAAAGCAATGACCACCAATTTTTAGGCTGCCTTAGATAAAAGCGCATCAAATTATAAGAATGTTGTGAGGAAGTATGTAATCAAATAAAGGACTGAAGATCCACCAGGGCGTGATAGGCTCCTTGGAGAGACAGTGTCCTGTCTCGCAATATCCCACACATACAACAACAAAACGTCATCGGGATGGAGGTAAACCACAATCCCAAGTTGCTTTGAGATTCTCTTATGGCATAAGATCCATTCAGGCAAAGGCTTACCTAGAGCAAAGACATGCAAATATGGATAGCACTCTCATCACAGGTCTCAAAAAAGGCATGAAAAAAGAAGGCACCAGGAAGAAAACTTCATGCTTCCTCCCAGGTGAAGTTTGGTGTTGTCAAAAGTGTCCCACAAACCCCAAAGAACCCAGGAAGCAACTCAAGCCAAGAAGGTAGAAAAATAAAAAGAAAGAATAAAAAAAAAGACCTAGCAAAAGACATATGAGAGAAGGCGAGCAAAACAGGATTTCTTTAGAGAGCCTCATCAATAAGGAAGGTCTTTGCTTGAACACCCAAAATCAGGAACTCTAACCGCAAGTCAAGCACCTTACCAAGACATGCACTGACTCTCTGCAACAGGCAGCTTCCAGAGAGAACTGAGATTTCAGAGGCATTTTTTTGCCTAAATTTTTTGTCCAATCAACATAGCAGCCCCACCGATTGAGGAGGTCAGAAGAATTGTAAAAAAGAATTCAATCAGTTCACTTACTTGGTAAGTCATCCCCTCACAAACGCCTGCATCAATTTCATTGAGCGCTTTCCAGTGTTCTGCATTATTCATAAACGAAGCAGTCTGTACTGTTCTCTTCATCAAACTTGTCCAGACCCTAGGTATAAAGTCATAATTAGATTATTAAAAAAAAGTTTAATGTTTATGCTATTTCAAACAAACACTTACTTGAGTTGAGGTTTGTTGAGACCTTTGACAAATTGAGCAAGAACTTTTGCAAATTTCATACCATTCTCTGACAATTCCCCATCTCCGCCGATTCTTCCGGCAAGATTCATCACGCTTTCGCCATGCCGCGTCAAATATATCGTCCTCGGCAGAATATGAATGTTCATGAGGTAATAGACCACCCTACTCTCCACATGTCCATGCAACTAAATCCAAAGCAGTTGGAAAGCATTATTTTTCCATGTAATATAGTATAAATTTGTGAAGTAGTTAATCAACTGCACACAAATCACTCACCTTGTTAACAAGAAACATTCTGCCCTGGTCAATTACTTTCATGAAAGATATATCCCTATCCAGTTCTTCAGAGATTGGTTCATATTTGCCCTCAAGATGCCTTAGTGAGAAATCAAAATTTTTTTTTATAAAATTAATTTCCAATGTTGTAAATTAGTCAGAAAATACAAAAACATCAATTTTTCCTTTTACAAAATTTGGCATTGTAGAAAACATATTTGTGATCACTAGAAGCAATTTTTGCTGCTATTAAAGATTAACTACATAGCCAGAGTACATAGCAAATCCTGTACTCGAATTTTTTTTAAATCAAAAGAATCCGATTACATGACAATAAACCGGTTACGGTTGGTTCACAGCCATATCATCATCATCACAGCCACTAGAAGATAACAATCTGATAATAAATATGGTAACGAGGCAATATGCAATGCATTATTAATTAACCCCTATACCATGTAAAGCAATAGATTTTTCAAATAAATGAATTTAAAGAAAGGCTCTGAAACGTTCAAGCTCCTTACTTAATTTTAGCTTTGTAGTCAAGAACAGCTTGTTCCTTGTTGATCCCATCATATCCAGGACCATTAACCTTCACTTGAAGGATGTTGGCCTCAACAATTGAATCATCAACACATATGGACTCAATGAAGAATACCTTGAAGCCACAATTTGAAGACAAAAACTCAACCAATTCATTTCTCTCACTCCTCATGCCATTTGTAGCATCAAACACTGCTACCTGAAATAAAACATTAAGTTTCAATGGATTGCATTTTCATATTCATTAAGCAGAACCAACCTCTCCTTTGTCAAGCAAAAAGTTTTTCAGATCCTTGAGAGCCACTTTTGTACATTGTTCCCTAAGCCTGCCAGCCTCCTCATTGTTAGGATTGTAAAGTTCGTTCAGTCCCCCAACATTTTCTGCAGCTTTTCTTCTATAGTCACCTACACTGAAGGCCTTTGTTGTCACTCCAATCCAGTTGAGATACCTATTGAATATTTAATTATGACATATAATTTCTTTCTCAAACTTCAACAAAAACAATCACTATGCAATGCATTCATAAATTAAAAAATCTATTAAAAAAAGAACACAAGGTTTAAAAATATAGCTTTATTTCATAGAATGTAGCTTTTATTAAAAGCACTTATCCCTAGAAAAATGAAGCAATAAATCTGTAATAAAGTGGTTCAGAAGATAAAGACCTAATCTTTTGAGACAATTTCATTCAACAAGAATAGGTCACATCCAAGATCAAATTCATTTTAAAACATTTTGATGATTTTATTACATAATCAATCCATAAATTAAGTAATTATTTCAAAATCAATAACATGGATAAATTCAGAATATAAGAAACTTTTGTTTTAAAAACTTTTCACAAATTATGGTGCAGAAAAACTCATGGCCTTTGAAACTTTATTATGAATAAGTTCTTAAAGCAGGTATAATTCATCAACAATGAATGAACAAGGAAGTCAGCAAGAACCTTAACCATTCACAAAAATTTACATTTATTGTTAAGACAAGCATTAGTCACTACCTGGACAATTTCTTTGCCATGTAAGTTTTACCCCTTGCAGGTAGTCCTACCATGATTATGGCACAAGGTGCCATGGTCAAATTAGCCATGTTCATCATTTGAGGACCACTACTGTATCCTGAGATTCCTTGTTTTGGAGAATAATCAGTCATCCTATATATAGCCCTGCAAAAGAAAATTTTCAAATGTTATTTCTCAATAATGTGTAATAATATATACTTTCAATAATAAAGTGAAATTTCAATCTTAAGCAGATCAAATTATGGTCAAAGGATGGACACAAATTTAGGTTATTTGACTAATTATGACATTAAAGCAGAATCAGTTGCCTCTCCAATTATTCAATGATGCCTACTTTGTAATCAATTCTTTAAAAAATGTCTCATTATAAGTCATCAAATGTGAATTGAATTTATTCATAACAAATTGAATAATTTCGCTTACAAGAGATTATGCAACTATTATTCACATTCATTTCTTTAAAAAAAACAATCCTACAATTTGTTAAGAAGCATTTTTAAGTAATAATTATTTAGCCATCACATCTGAAGAGCTAATGATTTATTTATTGTAACTCAAATTTAATTTGCTAAAGAAAATAAGTTAAAGTTTATATATTAAAATAAAATTGAATTGACATCTATACTACATTGAAGCAATATCCATTAAAATTAGAACAATTAAAAAAACTCAAATATTCATGATTGTCAGCTCTAAAATCACTTTCCTAAACGTATCAGAACATTTTATTAAGTGACGGCGGACAAATAAAAAAAGTAAAAATGTAACAATGACAAAACGTAAGATAGCATTTACCCGAACGCGTCCAACCTACGAGTTTCGTATTCAATATCAACACTGAGCGCCACACGGCAGGAGGGTATCACCTCACCTCCTATACTATTATTAACAAAAAAAAATGAATTTTGACAGAAACGAAAGCAAAGAAAACAGCTTTGACAATACGTTTTTACAGAATTAAAATTTAATTTGATTTGCTCATTACAAAATTAATTTGGGATAATAAAAGGAACACTTATACTTATTTATGTGTTTACGTACTTATGCGCTTTTTTTTAATTATTTTATTAAATGTGTGACAAAGTCTTAAACCAGCCTATGGTTTCAAAAATCGTAAAAACAATCTGGATTTGAATAGTTGCAGATCGACTTCTTGATAATCAGATACAAATTTACAAGATAACTAGCTGTTCTACCCGGCGGATTTAGGATTTTTGTATTCATTTTCTGTGCCAAGTTTGTTTTAACCAAACAAAACGCTGGAACAGGCAGATGTATATATATATTGGATATATATATGATATATAATATATCGGAGTGACTTTTTCAAATCCCCACACTCTTGACAATGGCACACCTCAAGGCAGTGTCCTAAGCCCTCTATTATTCATCGTGAAGGCTCGAGGGTCTGCATCAGCCAGAGAATGGGATCAAGATGTCTATGTCCTCAGGACGATCGGCAGAAATCTCCCTGCCATGACGCGCAGAATGCAACGGCAGCTCGATAGAACAGAGAAGTTTTTATCTAATAACGGTTTTCGTATTTCTGTTAAGATATCCTGCTTTGTTGTTTTTAATAGTAATAAATCAAGGCTGGATTCCTCTATGACAACACTTCGCATAGCTGTGGAACAAATCCTAATGACCCCAACAGCTATGTCCCTAGGTGTAATCCTAGATGAGAAGCTAAATTGGAAAAGTGCGGTTGAGGTCAGATGCCGGAAACGTCTCAACGTGATGAGAACTGTTGCCGGAAAATCCCCGGAAGCCAGAAAATCTTATTTGCTTCGACACGTCCATCCTGGCAATAGCGGCTGACAATACCTTGAGGATGTTGTTTGTTAGGGAGAAGATCGAAGAAATCGGTGACTCCAGCCTGCTTTGCTACACGGGCGCATATAAGATGAAGGACAAGGATAGGGATTTTTATCCCTAAGAAAGGAGTGGAGCTTAGTATCAGAGCTTCACCCGAAAGCAGCATCTCTGCAACCAAATTAGCAGCCATTGGGGGCTGCTAAAAAAACTCATACCAGAGAGAGGACAAGAATATTGTGATTTTAAGCGTTTGTCTTAGTGCCTTCCAGTGCCTAAAAATCGAAACAATGCATACCATCATCTTGAAATTCATAAAATTTTATCTTTGATTTCAGATTTCAAGGACCAAAACCAGCAAGTCACTCTCGTCGGGCTATCATCACCGATTACACGAATGTCATACCATAATGACTCCATGTCACTAATCAGGGTTTCTTTCAGGCATTATTGTTCGGGGGGGGCATTTCATGAGTTCGGGGGGGCGGCAGTTTTTCGTGCCAAATACAAGTTTAAAATCAAATCACGCATAACCTCAGATCCGCTAAATGATCTTTCTACTGAAGCAGTTGTTACTGGAATTACAAGAAGAATTTCACAAAGCCTTTGTAGTTCACAGTATCCCAAATCAGCTTCCAGTATTTTGTTCAATGGGTTTTCATCCATTTTGTACTTTTTGCACTCAACCATAGATTTTAAGAAAAATTTACAAGATTTTAAATCCGCGAGTACAGCTTCTGCATTTAGAATGGGAAAGTTGTTACAAAAAGTTATGATGTCTTCTTCTTGAATACCTGACATTGATTCAAAAGTCTCAAATTGATTTGCAAATAACATAATCTCAATCGATTTGTCATTAAATCTGTCTTAAATTTCTTTGATGACAGTTTCACAATACCTCTTCATTCCTGTTAATACGCTTTTAGCACTTTCATCTTCAACCAGGTGTGTTTCTAATTTGATCTCATCAACTTTGCATTTAATCTTTTTTGTAAATGACTCTCGGTATCTTCGCACTGCTTCACAATATCATTCAAGTGCAATTTTGTTGAAGTAATCAATGGGATGACTTTAGTCAAACTTAAATCTTTTTTTTGTAAAGCATTGCTGAGAAAAGAGAAAAAAAAAAATTTTCGGGGGGGCGATGACTGAGCTCCGGGGGGGCTTAGCCCCCCCGAAAGTATGCCTGAAAGAAACCCTGTCACTAATCACTACCAATATCATCATCATTACGTCCTTTTGAACTGCAATTGTTGGTGCACGCCCGGGTTTCAGAATATTAAACATGAACATTTTTTAAATTTATTAATAATATAACTTGCATAAAAATAATAATAATTAGTATTAATAAACATATATGAATATTTATATATACATTACATATATACTATTACATACATTGATGGATTCCCAACTAGTGTCCACACTGCTTATGATAGTCATTATTAAGGTATTCATTAACAATAAATGTGAAAACAATAAAAATATCAAGACATAAAAAGATATACAGAAAGTTTATTTATTTTAATCATCATCACTTAAATTAATATTACGATCACCATTAGCGAAGGACATCGAACTTAGTCCCACTTTTACAACATCATCATCCTAGTCAAGTCGCTGGTACTAAGATTCGCTGTAGTCTTGCAGGGCGAGGTTAATTTCTACACCCAGTGTTCTTACCGCGAAAACCTTTTGTCTTCGGTGCGCACGCTAACCAGCCCAAGCAGCTATAAGAGGTTAGAGCGGGAACTTCACTTTGTTTGAGGAGCTTTCGTTATCGCCATCTTAATGTCCATGTTTATTAATGTCGGTTGCATAGCTAGATGATTATGACTGAGCCGTGGCCAACCCGCCCGAGAGTATATATATCGTATAAGATGCTAAACCAGCATTTTTATGCAAAGGACTATAATCAAATAAATAAATAAATATAAATAAACCAGCATTTTTAGCTACTATGGCAGTTGTTTATCCTGATGTTACTGATATTTGTCCTGTCCGCCTGGCTATCGATGTGGCTGAGCCTCGAGGCGCTGTCATGTGGGCAGTGGATTATGGTTTATTGAGTATAGCAAGAATTTGTACTTGCCAATCGCCAATGGTGTTGGCTCCAAGGAAGGACATCAGTGATGGCTGTCGTTGGCGATGCCCTCAATGTCAGTCAACCAAGTCTATGCGATACAAAAGTTTCTTCGAAAAATGTCACTTACCGATGAAAAAACTCATCCTGGTAAATCTGTATTTTATTTGTTTTAAATTTATTTTTCCTAATTTAAGTTATTGGCAGAAAAAATATATAAGTAAATGTTTACATCATATGCAGATAACTTATTATTGGTCTCTTGGTGACGTGAGTCAGGCTTCTGTTACTATTAATACATTAAATATTTACTATTTGCCCTGCAGGAACGATAGTTTGGAGCGACCAGTGGGCAGATCTGACGGCGGCCACAGTGAACCATTCGGTTACGTTTGTCGCTCCAAACGGCGTACATAAAAACGGCTTTGAAAATTTATGGAAATGCGCCAAAGATAAATTCAAGAGGATGCGTGGGACATGTGACATTCACACGGATTCTTACTTGGCTGAGTTTCTTTTGGGGTAGGCTGGGAGACAGGCACTCCTGCTTCCAGAGTACCCTGGAACTTATCAGGACTTACTACCCCGTTTGATGAACACTTGTAATTAAATGAATAAATTTTAAAACATAGGTTTGACTTTGAAACAATTGCTGCTCGAACACTATGGTTTACAGCAGTGGTTCTCAACCCCCGGTCCGTGAATCAAATGGTACCGGGCCGCCCAAGGAACAATAAATTATTTCCATTTCATTAAAAAAATTAAAATAGTTTGTAGGGCTTGAGAACAACCGCTGCCATCTCTTTCTTAGCGTGTTGGGTAAAATTATTGAGTCTGATTTTGTAACATTTTAAGAATAACGATTAACTTACCACAAAAAAGATACACTTTTTAATTAAATTACATTTTTAATAATTTAATTGAGTGATTACAGTGAAGTAATTTCATTATTATCTTTTTTCCTTTTCATTGTGGGACACTGAACTTCGCCCCATAACTTCACCAAGCTCCAATCGTTCAGGAAATTATATAATTAATATTTGTAATTTTATTACTTAAAATATTCAATTTCACCCTCTCCCTCCCCCCCGGTCCGTGGTAAAATTATCAGGCATTGACCGGTCCGCGGCGAACAAAAGGTTGAGGACCAC
The DNA here is from genome assembly GCA_021613335.1 of Whitmania pigra. Classification (NCBI taxonomy): domain Eukaryota; kingdom Metazoa; phylum Annelida; class Clitellata; order Hirudinida; family Haemopidae; genus Whitmania; species Whitmania pigra. The sequence goes on from JAJTWR010000159.1 coordinate 1,072,029, forward strand.
TGGTTTACAGCACACAATTACAAACTGATGGGAGATAACATTGGTCGCAAACGTACGACATGGAAAATATAAAAGGTTTTACTTAAGATAGTTTAGGGCTTTGCTGAAATGAACTTGAAAAAAAACGATACGCGCCAAAACGTAAACATTAAACTCTCGATCGCTGATGGCAGGCGTCAAGTATTTCCAAATTTTAATAAAACTTTATTAGAGACTTCTACGTAAATGACTAAATAAATGTTCCGGATAATGTCCAAATCATCTAAGTTATGTAACGGACTATAATCAAATAAATAAATATTGTGGATAAAAGATTTACTTTTACTCATTTTAGATGGAGCTTAATTTGTTTGGGGGTGGAGCTTTATTTTTTCTGAGCATCTCATTAAAATGTCCGTCCCGAACAGTTTTACCTCGATAACAAAGAACAATTAAGATGGCGATGATCAAAATAATTAAAAGAAAAGCAGTTCTGGTCCACATATTATGCTGACAAATATATTATGATCTCCAAAGCCTAACAAAAGTACCTCAAAGGTAAAATAAATATGCTACATGAAGTGTGCAAGTCCACTAAAATTTATTTTAAAAAACAAAAATAATTAGTATTTCAATATGATTATATTCAATTTTTGCCAGCACCATATCTTAAACTTTGATGAAAGGTGAAAGTAGGATGCATTGTCAGGAGAGCTTCAACAAACATATGGAATGACAAAATACGGAACTTGCAGTAACATTTGAGAGACATGAATTAAAAATCACCAATTGTTACAAAATGCTGTTTCACACAAATACAAAAATTAAAAAACTATCTACTTAAAAATCAGTCATTCTATGAGTCACTAAAATGTAAATGCAGATAAAACTGGAAATACAAATCCCAATGTTATTATCATCCATAGATATCAGTAACTGTTTGACAATAAAGAGATACTAATTAAAAAAAAAGCATTTCATAAATAAAGACCATTTATGAGATAATCTGAGTCACCATCCATGTTTTTAGCTTTCCTGTTTCGGCCCTGCTTTCGAAACTTCTGAAGTTGACAGATGAACACTGCCAAGGAAACAACAACCAAACCAATGCCTAAAGATAAAACTAAAACTGCTCCACCCTTGAAATCTTCAATTCTGTGTTTAGAGAACTTAGAAAGTTCTATGAATTTAAATGAAAATGATTTCATCAGAGGAGGGGCAGGAGTTGAGAGGCTAATAGAGGTAACGGGCAAAGTAATGATCTTGATTGGTGATGAGCTGTGCTCAGTTAAAGTTGTACTTCTAACTAGAGGAATCTGAGATGTTGATCTTGCTGTGGCTTCCTCTGCATGAAATAAAATTAATTTTAAAAAAAGTCCAGACAAATTAAGGTTGTTAAATCACAAGCATGAAATATGATACATGAACTGAATGAATGTCAATGCAAATTGATTTCAACAATTTAACTGAAATTGTTTAACAAAATAAAAGAACTGCAAAAACAAAACCATTAACTCTAAGAACAACCAGAAGAAAACTCAGACATGATTCTCTGCAATCGAATTGTTCAGTAAAATACCTCCGTCTTGGTTGTTTGTGTGCAAGCTTAGACCTTTATTTGAGTCATCTTTAGAAGAGACTCCACTGAAATAACCTGACCTAACTCTGTTAAGCTCAACATTGGGACTGAAGTAATTAGAGGCAATCCTATGAAGCACTGATTTTTGGTGTGTAAGTGGATCTAGATTATGCGATTTATACTCGTAATCATACAATTGTTTTGGATCTGATTCATATTCTATATAATAATCTAGTCTGCTGTCAGATGGTGCTAAATAATTAGAAAACGAATCCACTTCTTTAAAATGATATCTATCCTCTAAATTCTTGTTTGGAATTGAAAACTTCTTGTAATAATTAACAAGACTTTTAGATCTTGAATTTGGGTCAACACGATTTTGAAGATGAGCGGCATCATAGTAGGCATTTCCCAGCAGATTATAACCGCTTCTATCAAATTCAAACAAGTCATGTTTTCGGACGTTGTTGTCATGCCGACGATCGACTTCATCCGACGAGGATTTTCTTAATCTGTCATCGATGTTTAATGACAGAGATTTGTGTTCTGTTGATACTTTGTTGATCTTATTTCCATAGTCAGCCAATTCCTTTGCATAATTTGAATCTTCAAGCATGTGTTGCTTTCCATATATATTCTTATCTTTGTTTCCATCAATTATTTCTCCATCATTAACATTTTCAATAACATTTCTCATGCCATCGTAAAAGTGGGGATTCCAATTTAATAGATTCTTCCTGGTGGATTCAACTTTTGAATTGGAAGAAATCTGAGATCTGTGTTTAACATGATCCATCAACGAATCTTGATGAAGAGATCCTTTCCAAGCAGTGCCCTGATGTTTATAAGGAACAACAGACAATTCATCAACTTTTATGTGCCTGTTGTAGGCCTCTTTATTGTATTGATTACTCTTATAGTTTCTCACTGGATTAATAACATCAAATGTTGTAGCCAAATGATCTCCACCTGATTTGTCAATTTCAATAATTTTAGAAAGATCACCACCATCATAATGGTGCGTCACCCCACTGTAGGTAAAATCACGAGCAGACGTGTTGTTTCCTCTAATTCCATTGTTCGATGCTTCAAAATGGCTTTTTGCAATGGGGTTATCATCAGGATGGGGTTCTCTCAAATCATGCCCATTAAAGAAATCCACTGCACCATTATCACTTTGAATGGATTTCCAATACTGATGATTCCCATCAAAATGTGATGGACTTTGGATATCCAATGACTGACTGCCATTTTTTAGATCACCTTCTAAAATGCTCCTGTTTATAGTGGGATGGAAGGGTAAAGGGTTGGGAAGTTTAACATATGTTTTCATTTCTCCTTGAATGTAATTGGCTTTGACAAGATCATTCACATTTGGGATGTGTGTCGTCAGAAGTGACATCTTTGAAGGTTG